>RSEF01000023.1:1909211-1961093 GCA_003993805.1 Himantopus leucocephalus
TTCCAGTGCCTAAAGGGGCTCCAGAAGAGCTGGGGAGGGACTCCCGATCAGGGGGTGGAGGGATAGGATGAGGGGGACAGTTTTAAACTAAGAGGGGATATTCAGACTAAATATAAGGAATAAATTATTTCCTGTGAGGGTGATGCACCCCTGGCACAGGTTGCCCAGAGAAGCTGTGGCTGTCCCATCCCTGGAGGTGTTCAAGGCCAGGTTGGACGGGGCTTGGAGCAACGTGGGCTGGTGGGAGGTGTCCCTGCCCAGGGCAGGGGGGTGGTGGGGTGGTGGAACTGGATGATCTTTAAGGTCCCTTCCAACCTAAACCATTCTGTGATTCTATGATTCTTCTGCAGAGCCCGCCAGGTAATCAAGACAGTCAAGGAGAGCAAGGAACTTCACCTTGCATTTATGACCTCTGTCCTGGGCCACAGGAGAGCCCACGTGTCTCAGCGTGGGCTGTCAGGGGTCTCATCAGGCTGTGGTCCAAGGGATGCTTTCCCAGGGCTGGGTCACATGGAGGAGCTTTGGGGGAGGGCTGTGCTCCCTGTGTCCTGCTGCTCCCCCAGCGCTGGAAGTGTGTCACCTCTCAGAGCCAGAGCTTCAGAGGAGGATGTGGAGAAAATCCTATGGGACGTTGAAAATGCAGGACAAAAGAATGACCTGGAGATTTTACGTCAAGACAGTTTAGTTTCTTGAAGCATCAACATCTAATTGCCCTGCACAGCCCTCAAATATCTTACTTTTTCAGTGAAGTTAAGCTATCCACTTAAGGCCCATTTCCACACAAGAACAGAACAGCTTTTAAAATGCAAGAAGAGTTAAAGATGTGGTATCACCTGGAGCTGACAACACCATGCACAGCTAGAGCTGCTCCTCTGGGAAGGGGGTAACTCTGTGATGCCCTTTGTAATGACATGGCCGTGGCCATTTTCCATCATATTTTCTGTGTCTTGTCATCCAAAAGGGACCCAGTATCTTCTGGAGAAACAAAGTGCACCACGGGGGTGGTGACAACATGGAGTGACTGCTGGCACTGGGCTCTCTGTTGACCTCATGGACTTTTCAGAACAACAGCAGTTTGGGCCATTTTTGTTAAATACAGTAATTTATACCCAGAATGGGGGCAAGTGACTTGCAGTGTCCCTGGTTGTTAATGAATGCACTGAGACCTGCACCCCATGTGCCTGGCTGGGGGCAGCTGGGGACAGGAGGGAGAGATGGTGTAGATACTGCTCATCGCAGTGCACCCTGTGCTGTGGGTCTGCCAGAGACTGGCTCCTCCTTGGACAGTGAAGCGCTGCGGAGTCCCTTTGCAGGGACAGGCAGGGCTGAGCTGCAGTTTTGGAGGCAGCTCTGCAGAAAGGCTGCTTGGGATGATGCTGCTGAGCATACCCTCTTCCTTGGAGACCTGTGAGAGTTGTGCAGAAAGCCAGCCCACGGCAGGAGGGGGACAGGGCTTGTGAGTGTTGCTGCAGCACCCTGATAGCAGGATTGACTCTTCTGCTGTGTTTTCCTTTTCCTTTCACTAATGCAGCTTCTGGTAGTTCACATGGTTGGTCCCATTGCCTGTAGGTGGGACGCAGCAGTCCCAGTGACCACCAGATGGATGTATTTTGCTTCCCCACATCTCTGACCAATCACAGAGGCAATATTAATGGTGTTTTCCCAAGTGTCCAGGAAAGGCAGCCAACACAAGGCAAAACGTTCTTAAGTTCTTAAGCATAATCAGTGTTCTTAAGTATAGTCAGTGATGTGCGGATCAGGAGGACTCATCAGCCCAACGTTTGCAGCACTCATGAGGAGGTTGTTTGCATACATCCCTCTTGCTATCAAACCTGTGACTGATACTATATGTTCTAGAGCACAGCTTTGGCTTGTTATATCCAACCTGCCCATCTGCAGATGCACAGGTACCCTGTGCTCTGATAACTTTCTCCCTGTCCAGGAAACCAGCCCTGGATGGTCACTTCCTAAACTCACAGGCAGTTCCTGACATTTTGTTTGCATGGGGGAAGAGCAGAGGAGCAGAATATCTGTGAAAATCTCTTTTATGGCCAGCAGCCAGTAAATTTCTGCCCTATGTTGCACGCTTACCTCTCTGCTTGCCGCAGTGTTGGTAAGAACCAGCCAAAGGCAGGTAGCGCCATTCATCAAGAACAGCTATGCCATCGATGCTAACGGATGCTCAGCCAAGACACTCCCCACCCCCCACCCCCTATCAGTTTTTATCCTAAAATTAGCCTTTACTGCGAAGGTTTGTGCTCGCATCCTGCATCGATGTCCATCTGACAGGGGATGAACTGACTCAGAAATAAAGAGCACAGAGCAGACAGGGTGAGAGGAAAATAGCTCTAATGTAAAAATAAACGGTGTCCAGCCACCCACTGTGTCCAGCTGAGCTCCCAGTAGGGTCTCACACGCCTGACACAGAGCAGCGGCTACCCTTTCATTAGCAGCCTGCTCATTTTCTCCCCCTACAGCTGAATTCCCCTTGAAAAAAAAAAACAAAACACAAAGTGACAGGAAGGAGAAAGAGACCCTGACGCCTGCGCTGCGAGCCCAAAGCAGCCTGGTGGGCTCTTGGATGTGGGGATGCACTGCCTGGGTCCTGCTGAAAGTGTGGGAAAGTGAGAAGAGCCCTCTGATCCTGCCCTGTCCCACAGCCCCTGCGGGAAAGGGATGGAGGGATCGCTGCTCTCCTCTTCTCCCCATCCACTGCTTCTTCAGGACCCCTCTCTGCTTCCAGGGCTCTGCTGCACTGTTCCTCATCTTTCCACAGACAGGACCGTGCTGTGCTTCCCCTGGGTTTGAACTGCTGTATTTATTCCCTGCTTGGTAGATGTCTCCTGAGTCCAGGGAACACCACAGACTCCAACCCTTTAGATCCAGGGTAAATGGGGTCACCCCAATCCTCCTTCAGAGACATTGTGAGTGGACTCCTACCTCCTGTGCCCATGCTGCCAGGAGCGACAAGACAAGCAGCTGGGAGGACAATGAGGACGCTGGAGGAACAAGGCTCTGGGTCTCGCAGAAGTCTCTTTGTCCTGGTTTTCTGAAGAATTCAGTTCAGTAGTGCGACATGGGTTCACACCAGACTGAGTTGGCCGCATGAAGGGTGCTAAGCTCCTCCAGCAGCATTATAGTCTGCTAAGTGCCCCTGAAAATCTGCTCTCCAGGGACTGTTCTGCCTGTGGACACAGACCTTCCCTCTTTTTCTGGGTGCTGAAGCTCCTGCTCAGTTGCCCACAATGTGAACAAGGCCAGGGATACATCGCTGGAGAAGCCCTGGGTGCTGGAGTTTCATGGCTTTGAATTTCAGACCAAGAGAGCATATCTCGCTGTGCTGCTCAGACATTAACCAACCCTGAGCAAAACCCTCTGCACCTTTCACATCCAGCCTTCAGAGCTGCTCCCCTGACGTGGACCTGTGTCCACATGCTTAAAAATGTCACCACATCTCTGGAGTCCCCAGATGCAGAGTCCCATCCATACTCCCTTTGAAGCCCCAGGGAAATGGTCCTCCTGACCTGCAACAACCCAGCTGCACAAGGAGTAGCTTATGCAAACCTTCCTTGCACTATCAGGGAGCGTTTATTGACGTGAACCATCCACAGACATGGACAGGACTGCTTGCGCTAGCAAGTGCTCGCAGTTCTGAGCAAAGGCTGAACAACACAGCCTGTGGAAAGGCAATGAGCAGACGGAAGAAGACCTTTAAGTCTTTCCAAGGTACTTTGTGGAGACGTAAGAGCTCAAATTTCCTAGTTCTCTCTCTCTTCCTGAAAAACCCACAGCAAGCCCTGCAACACAGAGGAGCTAGGCACAATAATCTCGCTTCAGCTCCCCGAAACTAGCCAAGCAGAGGAGAAAAATGATTTAGATGATTTACAGCACTTCGGAAGAGTTGAAAAAAGTGAAGTAAATAATAAATCAAAACCAGCAAAAAGAACAAGAATACATCCATCTTTTATGAGCTCTATTCACTGCTGTATGTACAGTTCAGACATAAAACAAACGCGCCGTGCAAAGTTGCTGCTGCTTCAGAAGTGTCTGTGCCCAGCAGTTTCAGAGCACTTCCAAACTACATAAAAGCAAAGGCAGAGGGAGGCGCAGGCGTTGTCTGCTGAGTGCAGGAAACCAGCTCCTATTCTCTGCCTCCTTATCAGCCTTCTGCATAGCCCAGCGTGGGGATGATTTCAGCTGGGAGACGGGGCGCACAATGAATCCATGATAAAAATTATATTTTTTTTTCCAAAAAATGCATTTTATCTTCAGGGTCCTTGCCCCATTGAAATTGCACCTGATGTGTTCGTCAGCTGCAAAGTATCCTCTCACTCTTATCACAAAGTCTCGCAAACGCTGTCATCTGAAGGCTGCCCAGAGTCCCCCAAAAGGTCCTTTCATCCACCTACAAGAGCCTCTTGCAATACTTCCCTGGGAAAGGGGTCCTGCAGGCCTGTTTGTCAGATGCTCCACTTGACAGGCGCACTTACTGCCTGGGAGGTTGCTGAAGGGTGTATCCAAACCCTCATCCAAGTGTGGGTCACTCCACAGCAGAGCAATGAAAGCAAAACATGGGAGGCAGGTTAGCACAGCAAAAAACATACTGTTTTGAAGCACAGAAACTTTTCCCGAAAACATAGCTCAGCTTCATGAGAACTGCAGCTGATACAATCACCTGTGGCCTCATGTTTGAGGAGCTCCAGATATCCTCTGTACCAAATCCATACCCAATCTTCTCCAGTAGCTCTCCTTGCAAACTGAGTCCAAACATGCAAAGCGTCTGCTTCAAGGTCGTGGACAGAGGCAAAATCCTCCAAAGACAGTGATCCAAGAGACTCCTCCTTTTTAGGGCTGAAGTCTTACAAGGGTGCAGATGTGTTTTCGGTACACCTCTTACTGCCAACAGAAATTCCATTTGAATCACAAAGAACCAGCCTTCCACCTCCTTCACCCCAAAGGGACGACAGCCCAATGTGATGTGTCCAGGATCGAGACCTGGACAGAGCTTTTCTCAATCGAGGCACAAGGTTCAGCCTTAGTGTGCAGGATGACTCTCTTCACCCTCAGGCAGCCCTGGGCATCTTCTGGAGGGCCAGAAAGCCTGTGCCTGAGCACCCCCCATGGCCCCTTGACCCTGAGGGCTGCAGAAATTGGACATCTTTGGATCAGGAAACAGTCCCATCCCCCATTTTTCCTGTTGTGCCACCAGCAACCCAAAGGAAATAATAGACAGGTTTGAGGCACATTGGCTTTGAGGGACTCTCCCCTGGTCTGTCTAGCCCAGTGATGTACAGGCCCTGCTTTTCACATCCTAATGGGTTCAGTGCAACAGGACACTCCTGATCCATGTGGGAGTGACGGGGACCACATGGATGAACTTTTCTGACATCCTCATCAGCTTTGATAAATTGTAGCAGACGTGTCAGGATGGGGCTGGTCACATCTGGGCTTGGTAGCTGCTCACCCACATCAGGGACTGGCCTATTTTATCTTGTTTTAGGCAGGAAATTTGAAAGACCAAGGAGGAAGGAGCCTGAGGTTCTGCCTTCATGCAGGAAGCTCTGGGCCCCCACAGCTGTTTGCGGCGAGGTTGGGTCCAGACTGGCTGAGTCATGAGGCCAGTTTCTGGCTCATCCGAACGTCGAGTTCCTATCTCTCACATTTCACAGGCATCTGCGGCCTCTCTTGAGCTGGCAGGCTCCTTCCACGGTCACATCCCACCAACTGTTGGCTATAAATCTGTCTCCCGGCTGATGGCGGCTTTTCTTGCAGGATACCGCAGCAGCCTGTCCCTTCAGTCCCAATAGCACTTTGCTGCTTTTGTTCACTGGGCAGGTCCCTTTGCTATCAGCCAGCAGTCACAGGCTGTCTGTGTCCTGTGTCCTGTGTCCAGGACACAGGTAGGTTCCTTGGATAGCAGCTTCCAGCATCACCTTTCTGCTTCTCCAGGCTCCCAGTGGAAAAAGCTCTGGAGAATCAGTCTCACCACCGACCTTCTAGACTCTAAACCCAGCTCCACCTCTTCAGGCTCCAGCAGGAGTAGGGGTGATTTCTGGAGAGCCCTGAGACACTGCATTTTCATCACCACTAACCTCCAACAGCCCTTTTGTGGAGGGATTTTCTTTCCTCAAAGAAAGCTGCTCATGGCAAGAGTAATTTGCTCACAAATCCTGTGCTGAAGAAGGAATGGCTCAGGAGGATCTTCTCCACTCCACTAGGAGCAGAGCTGGGAGCAAGGGTGCTCTGAGCACCGGGAGAAGCAGTAAGGGCTGGCTGCACTGTTCAGCCTAGGGAGCAGGCTGAGGCAGTGCTCCGGCTGCCTACCACGTAGAAATGGGAGCCAGTGGGAGCTGAGATACACGTGGGATGGGGCTAGTTTGTCCCCATCACCACAATGGCGATGTCTCCGGTCATACTGGATCCTGACATCCACCAGAAAGAGCTCATCCCCTAATACCAGTGCCCTCTGTGAGGAACTGAGCTATTTCCCACTGCTGGGGCAGCCAGGTTTCCAGTGGAAGCCGTTTGGGACACACCACATTGCCCAAGGAGCCAGGATCTCTCATCAGATGATGGAGATTTGCTCAACAATTCCTAGCTCTGGCCTCCTCCATCTCCAGCACCTTTTGAGTGCTTAGGAAACACTGTTCTCAGACCCCCATACCCCTCTGAGCAAGCTCAGGGTCTCGGTGCGGCAGCCAGCAGGGTCTAGCAGAGGGATCCTGCCCTCTTGCACGCCCTGGGCTGATGGGTTGCAACACACTCTTTCTGAAGAGCCTTGCAGAGCAGCAGGGAACAGCCCGGCAGCCTCCTGCAAAACGCCAGCACGCTGCAGCGCAGAGCAGTGACTGCAGTGGCCGGGGGGCTGGAGGAGGGAGAGCACCAGCCGCGAGGTCTCACTGTGCGGAAGGACAGGCTTTCCCCAGAAAGATCCTGGGCAGTGAGGGTACCCCCACAGCGTCACCTCTCTGGGTAGGCATGCAAGACATCCAGGCTCGAGACATGCCACCTCCCTGTGATGGGGTTCCCCAGTTAACAACACACTTTCTCCCTGCCTTTCTAAAGCCCTCTGATTTTCCAGCCCTGTTCAGGAGGACGCTTCTTCTAATTCTGATACGGAGAAACTGAGGCACAGGCAAGCACGGTCTGCGCAAAGCCTCAGAGTGTCTTGGCAGCAGAGCTGAGAAGTGCCTTGGTCATCACCTTGGGACCTACCCTGCCCCAGCTCCCGGTGACGGAACCCACAGATCACCCTCACACCAGGCTCTGGAACACTGCGTCCCCTTGGGGACACCAGCCAGCTCCCAGGCTGCTTCCCGTGATGTCCCAGTACATGCCTCTCAGCTTGCTGGATCGCCCCAGTCAGACCCAGCAGTTCTGCCCTTTGCACATGTCATGACGAGTGCAACGGAGAAATGGGATGGGCCAAGGGGACATGGTGCTGGACCTGAGGTGCTGTTCATCCAAGGCCCAGCACCCGATGTGGGCAACATAATCAGCAGCAGAACAGTTAAAAGAAAGGAGGAAAATGTAGCTTTCTGTCCTTCCCCCACTCCTCCAAAGCAAGCGGCACTGTGTGCCCTTGGGGTGCCTGGTACCTCCCTTGCAAGCTCAATGCCAGAAGCTGTCTGTGCCCTTGTGGTGCTGGGTGGCTGGAAATGTCCCGTCTGAAGCAATCTGTAATGCGTGCTGCTTTTAATTAGAAAGGGCTGCACGCCCACCTGCAAGCCGCTGTAAATCTGGTCTGCGCTGTAAAGAATGTCCTGGATTTAAGTTGTAATTAGAACTTCTATTGACGGCGCAAAGCCTCATTTTTCATGTGAAGCTGCTCATTGCTCCCAGTCAAGAAATCAATCTGGGCCCGTTGAAGAGATGGGGCCGTCAGATTTGCAGGATGGATTGATGGTGGAGAATACAGACTTTTTTAACCCCTCTGCTGCCCTGGCTCTCACCAGGGGTGGGAAGGGGCAGTGGGCAGAGGGCAGGAGGACCGACGCCTTCACGGATCCCCATGCCCTGCTGCAGGCACTCTCGGTGCAGAAAGGTAGCAAGAGGTCTGCTTTAGAGGCCGGTGGCTTGCAGCCTGCCCGCACTGCCTGTCTGAGCAGCGCAGGAGAGGGACAGGGCCTAGCATCCTCCATCTAGCTGGAAGGACAAGAGCGCTTAAAATCTATTTCAGCTGTGACACACAGTTATAGGTGCTTTCAGCATCCAGTATTTCACCAGCTAGGGACTCACTGGGAAAAGCAGTGCTGCTGCTCCCAGAGGGCTGCACGTTTGCTTCTTGGAGATGCTGTTGCTTTGCTCTTCTGAGGATGTTCCTTGTCACAGAACCTTGAGCCAAGGCCAGAGCTGGATCCCCTTGTCCTGTTGCCGGGCTCTGGAGGAGGTGCTGGCTGCTCCTCCTGCCCAGCATGACATGCTCGGGGACTGCCTTCTGCACACACTGCTGAGACCATCGTTTTCAGCTGGAGCAGTTCTCTTTGCAACAGAAAAAGTCATCAGGCAACAACCTGTTCTTTGCTGTGCTTTGCCATAATTTAACATATTGCCCATCCCTGGTGGAGGGGGGATACCAGAGATTAGCAACGCATTTGTCCAAGTCTCTATGCCACTGCAGACTGATTAGACTTGTGCCCACTTAATTACAGCATGTATGCTAGTGCAGGGATGGCCCAGCACAGTCAGCTGGGGACCTCACAGTGGAGAAAGAAGAAAGAATAGTGTAGTGCAGCAAGGTCGGCTTTTTTCTCAGCCAACATCTGTGGATCTACACTTTCTATTCCAGCAGCTGACACAATCTCTGCTTTTTGGCCCCATGCTGGCCCCACTGGCACCTGGTGGAAACCTTCAGACTTTCTTCAGCATTGCTGCTCAGCTGAGGCCAGTATAAAGGGCTTCTAGTTGTCCATGGCAGCCTGAACTCTCTCAGTGGTCTGTTGTGCTCTCTGACGAAGCCTCCTGAGCATCACTCCTCCCTTTTTTTCTTCTTGTTCTTTGTCAAGCAAAGCAGTGTCCTGTGGAGGCATCCCTTCTCAATGGACCCCCAAGGGTCTTGCAGGGGAATGCAGAGTGGGGAACGTCTCTGCTGACTACTTCGCCTTGGTTTCAATGCCCCACCTGGGTTTACAGCTAAGGGTCTTCACAATCCCCCCCCCGCCAGGCTTCCCTGCTCCACAGACAGCAGCAGTAGAGCTGGGTCTTGCCCCTCACTCTCTTGCTGGGACATCGAAATTGCAGCACCTATTGGGAGCCATCAGGGCTCCGGTGGGTGACTGAGAAGTGGGGCTGGGACTGCAGGAAGGTGGCAGATGCGTGTGCACACTCCTCCCTGGCAGTGGGATGCTTCTGGTTGTCATAGTTTTTCAGTCACTGCCCCGCCTTCCCTCGTGCTTTTAATAATCCTCTTGAAAGTGTTGGCATTTGTGTGCCCCTGTCCCTGCACGAGTGATGCCTTTCTGCATGGGGATACCATCCCCTGGACTTTATGGCCATCTGTGTTTTGGCACCGATGAGTGTCCTGGTGTGTCTCTATGGAGGGGGGATGTGTCAGCCCACATCTGACTGCGTCTGTCTTCACTCCAGTTGTACATGAGGGCTGTGTCTTGCCTGCAGGCTGCAAGGCTGATCCTCTTCTGTGTCCCCAATCCTGTAACAATTCCAGGTCCCTGGCATTTGTTGCTGGAATGAAAAATGGACCCATCAAAGGCTAGGGCAGCGGCTGGAGGAGAAGATGATCTCTGCCACCATCTACTGAGAAATCAGAGGCACACCTTTGGGTGTTCAGGTGGCACAGAAGGACTGACCTTACCAGCTGTCCAACAGAGAGTGGCGATAATTCATATGTCTGAACAAAGAGTTCACCATATTCCTGTCCCAGCTGGCTTCCTTGGGACCTGTAGCTGTAAGGTTAACGCGCAAATGGGAAAAGAGGAGAGTTTTTATCTTAAAGGAAGGTTCCTGACTCTTTACAAGGGCTCTGCTCACATGTGCCCCTGTTTCTGCACCCATCTGTAACATGAGTGCAGATCGTCAGGTTCTCTGACAGCATACCTCTGTCCCTGCCAGCCTTGGTGCCAAGAGGCTGCAGCCAGGGAGAGGGGAGCAGAGGTGGGAAGGGGAGGGTCGGCGTGGCAGGTACTGGACAAGGATCTCTGCTCACATGAGGAAACTCTTGCCTGATTCACTGCTGCCCTCTCTGACCGCACGCTGTGCTGTTGTGTTGCACTCTCCATGCCTCTTGCATCTGCTTTCACAAATACCCCAGGGAGCTGGGGACTGGGGATCCGCTCCAGAAAGGAGCTGGTCAGACCCACTCCACAGATTAACAGCTCACTGTGGGGGTTCTCTGGTCTGCACAGCACCAGGCACAGGGACAGACGACTGCCCTGCCTCCCAGCTGGATGTTCCCACCTCTCGCCTCTGATGTCCAGGGACAGCATCTCCTGAATGCTTTACAGAGATCACAGGGCTCCAGCTCGGGGGCCTCAGTAGCCAAAGACAGCAGCCGGGTGGCCTCTCCTTCTTTGGAGACTGTAGTGGTTGCTCTGTGAAGTACCTAAACTCTTGTCTATTTAGGGAAAGGAGTGGTTTTCTTTCTTTTGTCCTCTAAGTTTCTGGCCTGTCTGCTTAATCTGAGAGCTCCCTGGGCTTTGCTGGTCCAGCTCCATTCAGCGTCATGTTCACGTGCATGGAAACAGCACTCCAGTTTGACGTCCCACGTGCCCGTGGAAATGAGACAAGACGGAGAAGAAGGACAAGCAGGAGCTCTGGAGAGTTGAAAACCAGGAATCACCACCCAAAATTCCCCTGTTTGTCAGGAAGGTGCTGTGCACCCTATTGCCGCCCTCATCTTTCTCCTTAATAATGGTGACCGTGGTAGGTCTTTCCACCCTCTGCATCCTCATCGCTTGCAGGTGTCTGCCCTGCAAGATCAGCACCCCAGACCTGTAGGGAAGCCCCAGTCTGGCTCCCAGCCCACGGGGAACTGCGCCCACTGGGAGAGGAGTACCCAGGGCACCGAAACCTGTCTGTGTTCCTGCTTCTCCTGTGACCTGTCTGGTTGTATTTTGGAGTTGATTCTCCCCCAGGATTGACAGTGGCGGGTCACAACAACAACCCTCATTTTCTCTGATGTCCTGGTCAGACGGCAGTGTCCCAAAATGCTTTCCCATTATCGCACTTCCCTCATCGGGGTACACCCACGTTTGTGGCACTGCCAGTCCCACAGGGGGTGGTTTGGCTGCCAGCTCCCGACGAGGGCCACCACCCATCAGACAACAGCCGGGCTGCTGCCAGCTCCACATGGCTGGGTTGGATTTAGGCATGGATTCAGGGGTGCAGGATGCTCTCCCACCCCATGCTGGTTGTCAGAGGATCCTGCACAACATCTTCCAGATAATGACCCACAGGGAAGCAGGAGGCCAGGTGGTATTTTCAGGAGCTGCCCTTCCTGGGGACTCCTGAGGACGGTTTCACTGTTCTGTAAACATAAAATATTGAAAGTCTGGAGACAGCCTCCCCAGTAGTGGGTCAGAAAGCTGTAAAGAAGGTGATGTGAACTAATCAGAGCCGACGTAAAGCTGCCAAGACCCAAGTTAAGCCCGTGGTGGATTTGGGTTCACACTGGAGATAAAGAGGCAGCTCTCGGAGAGCTGGCCTCTGGAGCCGGTTCAGATTAACCCGGATTTGCAGCATCATTTCATGCTATTCCAGTCCACAAATCCTGACAGCTCTGCCAGTGCACACCGTGATGGACCACAGAGCCCTGGAGGCACACACGGCTCTGCCACCCCTCTGCCAGCCCAGCCTGCGCTGCGAGCTGGTGCTGCTCTACCGAGCCACGGCGCCTTTTTCCTCCCACCCGCTCGGCAGAAGCAGGGTGGATAAGGCAGGTGAGACTAAGGAGACCCCTAAGCTAAAGTCTCAAGGAAGGAGCAACTCCCCGTCCCCAGACGCAGCCTCCACGGGTGTGTGCCAAGGGCCAACAGCCTGCGGCAGCGCTTTACAGCGTGACTCACATCCCTGCATCCCTCCGCAGCCCAGTCCCTGCTGTCACCTCTGCTGTGCAGCAGCAGGGCCGGCCTTGCCTGTGCTAATATATCCCCCACGGAGAGGCAAAGCCTGTGGCAGCTTTCCTGCCTCCTGGCATCGTCAGAGAGACAAGGTCCCACATGAGTAGGTGCCTGTGCGCGCAGCGAGGCTGGCATTAACCACAGCCCTGACACGCTCCCTCTTGGCTGCCTGACTACAGCACCCCGTGGCCACGGCACTTCTGGGGCTGCTGGAGGTGTCACACCAGGGCTGGGGCTGGGGTGAGACTGTCCCAAATTGGGAGGCTGGCACAAGGCGCCTGCCTTATGAATTCCCACCCTGGCTCCCAGCAGAGCAGAAAGAGCAGATTCGTCATCCTTTCCCCTGGTGTCAAGCTGGCTCCGGGCTCCCACACGCTGCTGCTAATGCATTGGCTTCACTTGGGCAGGCTGGGAAATCCTGATTCCGCAGCCCTCAGGGAGCTGGGAGCTGTGTGAGCTGTGGGGTGCATGTGATACAATACCCACCTTGGAGATGTCCCCTGGCTTTGGCCTTTCTCCCCAGCTTTGTGTCATGACATGAAAAGTGATGTGAACCTGAAGAGCAAGGCGGGGGTACGTGGAGTTGTGAAAGGGGGGACAGGAGCAGAGACAGACTGTGGAGTGTCATGGGCGAGGGAAGGGTCCCCATATCCCAAGTGATGCCAGTGCGAGTGGGCTCCCTTCCCCCTGCATCCCTGTGCGGGTACCACCCTGGTGGGGGGGTTACTGTGTGTCCCCAGCTGTCTCTGGGAAGAACGTCCCCTCCCAAAATAACCGCAGCTACTGCCCAGCTACCAAAGAAGCTCCTGGCCAGAAGTGTAGGGCCTCTTTGCCCAGGCCACGTCCCAGGGCTGGGGCAGGCTGTCCCTGCCAGTGGCCCCCTGCAGCTAAAGGCGCTGGGCAGACACCCTGCTCCAGCCCTGCTCTGCGGCTGGGAGATGCCCTTCCCACCTCCACCCCTTTGCCGAGGAGACCCAAATGAAGGAGACACCCTTAAAGCTTTCGGAAAGGGGAAGACAGAAGCCCAGCAAGGCCAGGCAGTTGTAGGGCATGGGGATGGGTATGGCATCCATAGGTTGCACTCTGCTTCAGCCCGCACATCCTCGAACAAAGGCCATGGACATGAGAAGGAGCTTGTCTGGCAGGAAGCAATGGGTGAGAGTGACCTTGCCATGGCAGAGTGTGTCCCGGGAGCGCTGCAACAGGATGGCTCTTGCTGTGACAGGCGACACGCTACAAAACCACCTTAAAATAGACTCCAGGAGGGCTTCGTCTCAAAGCCTATTATCTTCACTGAATGCCAGATTAGTGAGCAAAGCCCTCCTTGGGCTTTGAAAATGCTCTGCTAAGGAGGGATAATCATGTCACTGAGGCCTTCCAGGAACCACCATGGAAGATCTGGGGACAGCAGTGACCTCAGCAGATGCTTTATGTAAGGGAGATCAGGGGAGAGGGTGTATGGCGCCTCAGTTCAAAGGTTGCTTTCCATGGCCGCCTTCACCAAGGATCACCTATTTCTCTGTATCCTGAGCAGCCACCCCTTGTCAGAGCTGCGTGCAGGCTGGCAACACACCCCAGCGTCTCCCACCCTCCCTCCCCGCTCCACAAAGCACTGCTGATTCAGCATCAGCAAGGCAGGATGTGCCCCCAGCAGGTTGAATTGAAGCAATCCCCCATGGCACATCTTTCCTGCAGGCAGAAGAGACAGAAGGTGAAGTGCCCCCCTTCAGCCATCCCACACAGACCCCCAGGTCTCCCACTGCATCCCTGAGCAACTCTGGGCTGCCCTCTCCTTCAGCCCCTGGCCCTGGCCGTCCCTCTCGGGGGCTGCCTCCTTCCCTCATCACGGTGTGCTGGCAGGGGACCAGCCCACTGCCTGCGCTGCTTGGCCAGAGCACTTTCACTCCCACCGCCAGTTGATTATCGAGTCCATTAGGGGAAGGAGAAAGCAGCGCGGCTCCCGGTGCTCTCTCCTTCCCCATCTCCCCCTCGGTTTCTTGTGCCAGCCTCAGGCTGACACGTTTTGCCTGATCACAACATCAGCACATTCTCTTAACACTGTGGAATAAGCAGAGCAATGACTTATGGACAGGTGGCTTTATTTCAAGCACGGGAGAGCCCCCCAGTCAGATCGCATAAGCTGTGAGCAAGTTAGAATGAGCTTCCACTGGGCCTCGCTAAAACCATTACTCATAACGTGCACCTAATCACGGGATATTCCTGGGCTTTTTGGATTAGGTCTCCGTGCCACATCGGGAGCGCATGCTGGGATTTACTAGATGTTTTACAGGTTGCGAGGAGGAAAAGAAGAAGCTTTTGCTCTTTATGGGGCAGCTTTTATGCTCTGCAGTTTCCGCACCACGTTTTCACTGCTTGCAATCCTAAACCCCATCAATCCACAGCGAGCACCGAGGGAAAGACTTGGGGGCTTGATGGTACCAGGCAGCGAGCAGCAGGCTGCTGTGCACCAGGGGCTGGGAGGATGGGAAAGGGGTGTCACTGGGAGAGGGTGTGCTTGGGGGGGCAAAGGATTCCCAGCCGGGGAGTCCTCCCCCGGCACATCTGCATTGCTGCTCTGCTGCTTCCTTGTGGCAGGGCTTGGTGAGCAGTCAGAGCCAGCTCAGAGCTCCTCAGCAGCACCGGCAACACTGCATCTTGCTGTCTTGAGGAGGGGACAGGGTGTCCGAGCCCGGAGAAAGGTGAGAGAGAGTTTTGTAGGGAGGATGGGGTGACCTGGACTGGCTCCTCCTGCTACCCCCAGTCCCATCATACGTAGCTGGGCACTTCTTCAGCAGCCAGCCCAGCTTTTCAGGGCTCTGGCATAGGCAAAGCTGTCAGCCAGGCAGTGGGTTTTCGCTTGTCCTGCCTGGCTGCTGCCACAGGCGATTGCATGCTTGTGCCTGCAGCCTGCTCTGTGAATGACAGGAGGAACCCAAAGTCCAACTGCTGACACTCAGGGATGTCCCCAGAGAAGTGCTTTGAACAGTAAGTGAATCCACATCAGAGCATTTGGAAGGGAGGAGTACTGCTTTTCATCACCAGTCATTAATGATTAATTGCATGTATTGCAGTGAAGTCTGGGGACATGGCCAGAGAGAGGTCTCCTGGGGGAGGTACTGTACAAGCACTGTGCTGTGGTCAGTCGCCATCCCAAGGGAATTGTCCCCAGCGCAAATCCCTGTTTCACCAGCCTAGTGTATTCCCCATGTCTTTCCATAGCCTTAGCTGTGAGCAGCAGATGGTTTCATGCACATCATAACACGTTGCTTCTCCGATCAGATAATTTGCTCCGCAACCTCAATGCACATATCTTACAATATTTTGTCACCCTTTATCACTGCAATTTCATTGCTATCATGGCCTAGTGAATCATTATTGATGGACCCTTAATATCAGTGCTATTCCTTCACAAGAATGTCTTTTAATGAATTTTCTTCTCACCCAGCAGTACAGCTGCACTCCGATATGGTTCAATGGGTAGGGCTGTAGCTGTAAAGCTGAGTACATCCCACATGGTTTCGAGGTGACCGTGCCGAGCTGCCCTGTGCTTTATTATCCGGCACAGTGTGTGATTCCCACAGTCAGTGGCTGCGATGTAGGGACACGCTCATGATACTCAGGAACTCTCACGTCTGGGGATGCCTGAGTTTCCACTGCAGCTCCACACTGGCTCAGCTTTGGCTGTTGGAGGGTTTTCTTTGAAGTGTTTTCGTGCCCTGTTTTCCTTTCCAGCGGATGAACAACTCCAGGATGTTCGAAGCAGGAGGTTTGCTGTGCAGTGCTTTCCTTTTGCACCCTTATTTTCTGGTGTTGCCCCTGAAATACCTCTGCAGGTGCAAAGTGCATCATTGCCCCATCAGTTGAGCCACCTTGACCTGTTACAGGGCAGCCACGCTCACCCAGGAGGACAAAGGGAGAGGCAGAACCAGCTACAGCCACATTTCTGACCTGAAGTTGTGGAAGTGGTGGATGGCTCAGCCAAGAAAGGGAGTTTTAGGCATGTGCTTTGCTGGGACAGCAGTTCTTTGGACATGTCTGTGGAGATGTCCTCTCTGCAGAATTCAAGGGAGCCTCCCTGGCCGGTCTGCAGCCCTGGGTCTACGGTGAGTGCTGCCAGTGAGGAAAGAGGGCAGCTGGTCTGCATGTATAATTCCTGGCCTGGTTTCAACTCTGGAATAAGCTGAGCTCATCCTCCTGCCTGCTCTGCCCCGAGCCCCGGTTCAGAAGGCAGGGTGCTGAGCCCTGTCTGTCGCGCAGCTTGTAAAGTGGCTGTCACTCCAAAACGGTGACAGCTCGACGTGCTGGATGCACACAGCCTCTGTCCGCTCAGGAGAGCAGGGCTGGGGGCTGGATCGCAGTGACAGCTATGGAAATACAGAGGGCTAGGAGGCAGTCGGTCCCCGGCAGAGCCAGGTGTCAAGTTTGCAGCTTTCCCTATGGTGGGACCTCCTGAGCCCAGCTCAGTATTTCTTCTCTTGCGGTGCAGACTTGTCTTAGAGCAGAGCAAAGCAGTAGCATCCTTTTGTCATATTTGCTCATAAAGAGGTCACTGAAGTGCCCGGCTCCATTCGTCTGCTTTGTGGAAATGGCTGAGGGACAAGGGAAGGGACGACGCAAAGGGTCTATCCTTGCAGCCTGAGTGGGGACCTCCGCATCTGTGCGGCACTGGAATGAGCTGTTGTGTTGTTTAAAGGGTTGTGCTATAGGGCACGAATCAATGCGAGCAGGAACATGACCTCCTTGGAGCTTGGCCACGGTGCCAGGAATAAAGCGAGCCAAGAAAGCATGCTGAATGGGTGAGTCAGGTCAACAGCCCCTCGGAGCCGAAGCCCTCCAGAAAGGCGGAGGGCAGCTGGACAAGGTTAAACAGTGCTTTGCTCTGTCTGCCAGCCAAAAGGGAGGCACTCGGGAGGTAACCCTGTTTTCTGACAATAGCTGGCTCTGAAGCACTTGATGGTTTTAATAGTGTTCAGCGAACTCGAGCAGAGGAGATTGTGAAACCGCAGCACCAGCCCCTGCGGAGAGCTGCACTTCACGTGATAATGAACCTCTGAAAGAGATGTTTGTCACAAAGAACACAAAAAGGAGGGGAATGCAGAGAGGGGAATGCAGAGAGGAGCCTGCGACTAACCTAGCCTGAGTTCTGCAATTTTGCGAATGGTGAATGGGTCCTCAACGGGATGCCAGGCTGCGACGGGGAACCGGGACACAGTGCTGGGACAGAGCACTCCAGACCCAGAGTGAACTCTTGAGAAACCAATTTGTGTTCCCCAAGGAGAGCAAACCAGCCAACTCAGACCAGCGCTGCCAGAGGATGCGTGGTGCTCGGGTTGGGAGGTCGTGGCAAGAGCCCACAGGAGACGGGGGACCTGGAGCTGATGGGTCTGTGTGCGAGGCAGAGTGTGAGATATCATCTGCACAAGCGTGTGGTCCAGAGCTATCCCCAAATTCCCCTCGCCCACAGCAGAGGCGAAGGTGGGCTTATTGCTCTGCTTAGCCATGCATGTGCAGGCAGACCGACAGAGTGAAGATACTTGCTGAATACCATGGGGAAAAAAAATAAGAAGACTCAATTATTCTCATGCATATAGACACAAATTAATTAACTGAGTATGTCACAGGGGGACATTTCCCATGACCTGCAGAGAAGAGTTTCGGGGAGAAATGGCTGATGATTAATGCTCTTCTGTTCGTGCTGCATCAACAGGATCCTGGGAAGGCCTGTTTGAAAAAGAGAAGGCTTTATACACCTTCAGCATGCCTGTTGGGAGACACTGTGTACTTAGGCAATTGTTTGCTGCTAGTTTTCACAACAATTTCGCAACAATTTCTGATGGCACTGAGGTTGGCATAACCGATGTTTTCATCTGTGGAAGAACGGCAGAAAGTGTGACCAGAGTGTGGAGAAGTTTTAGAAAGAGTCAGAGCAAATCCAGCTACTGGCTAAGCAAGCCAAACTGCCAGCTTATTTTCTGCAAAATAACCTGTCTGGAAATAAATTAACACCACAGAGGATGCGGGAAGGTGATAGCTGGGTTAAACCCCTCACCACTATGCTTACGTGGTGGTTTAAAGGGTTGAAAAATCAACACAGCTAATTGATACTTCACACACCCGCAGTACTATAATGATAAATGTAAAAAAGGGTTGTCTCCGCTTGCTTTTAAAGGGACTATCAGAGCAGTTCACTTACCACCAAGCAGCCAGTCAGGAGTCCAGCAGCTCGCGTGTTGCAGAATGAACAAAAGAAGAGATGTGAATACACTACAATAGAAATGAAGTTCATGGCCATGGTAACTGGTATTAAAAATTTCATATTTAATCATCATGAGCAGTGTCAGCTGAAAGCAAGGATTGCTAGAGGATGGTGTCAAACACTCCCCACACAGAATGCACAGATTATTTTTTTTTATTTCAGCTACAAAATGCAAGATTTATAAATCGAATGCTCACCTGGAGACAACCATTGGCTGTGGGGATCTTCCAGAGTGTTAGGCAGAGCTCAGGGGAGCAAAGGCCAGGGATAGGGTCTGTACATGTCACTTCGATAGGGAAAAATCTGTCTGCTCTCCCCAAAACATGGTCTCTGATTGACAGCGTTGCTGCTTTGGATAAGACCCTTCAAGCAGGTCTTCAGCTGTTGCTGAGGGGCTCGTACAGCACGTTCCCACCTCCTGGTCCCAGCACAGGAGAAGTTCTTAGTTAATAGTCCGGGTTCTGTGTAACAGCTACATGAAAGTTATTTTTAAATTAAAACACCTAAGAGAAAGGACCAGATTGTATTACACTGGTCTCCAATGAACAGTGTCACTGAGAAGGGTGTGATGGCTTGTGCCAAAATTATATCTGGGTTTGGTGAAAAGGAAAAACAAGCCTTTGGAGAAGATGATTGGAAAAACCTCCATCACTTGTTTGTTCTTTCTTTCCTGGGGTCAGATTTATTAAGTGACACTACTGCTAGGGAGATAACCGTGCCCAGCTAACCCGTCTTTCCTGGGCAACGTGTACCTGAATGAATGCTGTCCTACAACAGGCGAGAGTTTATCAGACATGAATTTAACCAGTGCAAAATGAAGCCTGAGTAAGGACGTATTGTCGCTGCATGCTGGACAATGCAGTGCAGTGGGTCTGTACCAAATAGTGCCAAAATTTAAACTATTTCCTAAATCTAAGTGTGGTGTCAGGCTCTGATCCGTTCTTAACTCTGTTAAATTACAGAACGGCACCAATGAAGCATGTGTTGTCACCCGCTGACATTTTATTTAACAGATATATGAAAACAAGGATGCCTTCAGTGTTGGAAGCTGCTGTCAGAGTCACTGGGGACTTGGGGATGCATAAAGAGACAGACAAGGCAAAACAAACAGCTCAATCTGCCTCGCAGCCCCAGGAGCTAGCGGTGCTCCGGGAGAGTGCCGTTGTGCTCGGTGCAGCGAGGAACTGGGATCCCCACAGCAGAGACTGCCCCGGCTGCGGCACCAGGGCTGCCAGAGCAGAGGTGGGCTGGTGTGCATTTCCCTGCCTGGAAAAGATGGCCTTGAACGCTCATGTGGGTCCAAGCTTTCTCTTCTCCCGTTGCAATCAACAGAGAAGAGCTAGTGCCTCTGGAGCATCTCTCAGCACCTCCTCCATCAGGAACTGGAAGGGCCGGTCACTTTTGGAGGTCCTGATGTCTCTCCACTCTCTGTAGAGAGGACAGTCAGCTTCATTTCTGACTTTGAAGTCTAACATAGACATCCATGCTAAGGGAGGGGAACCCTTCTCCGTGGAGGATCTGTGGCAGCACAAAGGACTAATTATACTGCAAATTACACGCGGGAATCTAACATGCAGCAGGTGAGAGTGCAAGTTTGTGCTCACCGCAGCCTGAATCCACACCTCTCAGAGAGACATGGTGACAACTTGTGTCACTGTGTGACCTGCCTCTGCTTGACTTCACCTGCCCAACATCTCCCCTCTGGGGCATTTCCTTCAGGAGCACATTTCTGTTCTGCATGGGATTCACGCTCACAGTGTGAGAGCCCCTTCCTCTGCCCAGGAACCTCCTGCTCCCAGCTCAGGCTCCTCAGTCCCTGGAAAATGCAGTGTCCTCCTCTGTGTCCTTTTGGACACCTTTCCCTCCACTTAACCTCAAATCCTGGTGCCAGGATCCCCTCCTCCAGGCTCAGGGGTGGATGTGGCAGAGGCGATGCCCCACTGGCCTGACCCTGGAGGATGTGCTGTGTTAATGACCAGTGCTTTGGAGCACAAAATGAAAACAAAAGTAAATATTTTCAAAGGTCCTGTGTGAATTAGGGGCCTCTTGGCTTTTCCAACAGCTAGCTGTGGGCAGTCATGCGGCTTCTTTTGGCAGAAAAAAAAAAAGAGATTTTGCTGTGACTGAATCTGTTTTCAAAATTCCGTAAAGTAACAGAAAAGTTGAATCATTTTAGCAACAGGAAATTCTAAAAAGTAATGAGGTTTTGATTTCCCATTTTAAATCCTAGTGTTTTCTTTTCAAAATCATTCACATTTGATAAAAAGAAAAGGTAAATAAGCTTACTGGTTCACAGCAAAATAAGTGTTTGGTCAACCAGTTTGTCATACCCTCAGTAATTCTTAATTCCTTTTTCAGTTTAACTAATGAAGTGAAGAATCAATTACTCTCACAGCTTCCAATCTGCAAAGATATTAAGGTAATCTGGGGCCAGATTCACAGAAGTATTAATGTGCCTGACAGTGTAGAGAGGCACTTGACAGAAACCACCAAATGCATTTTGCAGATGTATTTTTTTGCACTTTTCCAAAGACACTCATTAAAAGTCTGCAACAGTCATGCTCAGACAAGGCCAGGTCCTTCCAGAAAATGGGATGTACAGTCTTAGTTAAACTGAGGACCTCTGGAAACCTTATGATGGGTCACGCTGTTGACTGTCCCTAATCACATGCAGAAAAATCTCTTTTGTAGGTGCTGTTTGCTGTAACCAGAAAGCAACCAGCTTGAACCCAGCCTAGGAAGAAATTTTTCACTGTGAGGGTGGTGAGCCCCTGGTCCAGGTTGCCCAGAGAAGCTGTGGCTGCCCCATCCCTGGAGGTGTTCAAGGCCAGGTTGGACGGGGCTTGGAGCAACCTGGGCTGGTGGGATGTGTCCCTGCCCAGGGCAGGCGGGTGGAATGAGATGGTCTTTAATGTCCCTTACAACCCAAATCATTCCATGATTCGATGATTCTAGGTGAGAGATCAGTCTTCTTGTCCCCTTGGTGCTGAGATCTCTGCCGCTCTCTTCACACACAGTGCTGCTGTGAATTGGGGTACAGGATGGGGGGACAGACTTTTTACCAGGCTGTGAGAAACCACAGCTTACTGGAATACAGCACTGGGAGAGGTCATTGAGTTCTGGAGCATTGCATGGACTTTACTGGTGGCTTTTAGTTTAGCACCTGGTTATGGGCTCCTCTGTTTAGATGTAGAAATGAAGATGCATTTCTTCCTGACGTGAAGCCATACATTTGTTATCATCAGGGCAAGCTCTTTGCAGAAAGTCAAAATCAAAAAATGTTTATTGGCACGGTGGATGTTGCACTTGGGTTTGGATTCAGCATCATTTCCCTGCTTGTGCATTCAAAGCAGCTCTGCGGGAGCCCTCTCCGTAAATCAGAGCAGGTACATGGAGCACGAGTGCAGGCAGCTGAATGGGAACTGCTTGACTGGTGCACATCTGGGCAGGTAAAACAGGCAGGTAACCTGTGTTTAACTGCAATGTATAGAAATGCGATCCTGAGTGGGAATTAGTGAGAATGCTATGGATCAGCAAAAAAAACAATGGAGGTTTGAACTCAGACCCTGGTTCTCTAGGCCACCCTCTGACAAGCTCTTCCAGAAGGAGGTTCAGGTGTTCTGCAGCGAGCATCGCACAGTCACCCCCACCCACGCTCATGTCCATACCTGAGCCCTTTGTGCAAATTTCAGACTAGTCTGGAGCCTTGTTTCCCAGGTGCTTGCTTACCTGAGCTCTGCTGGTCTGCTCTCCTGAGCCCAGCCTGGATCTGAGATCTCCTGCAGCACAGACAGGAGTTGCACTGAGGGAATATGGGGTCCCAGCAGAGGCTGGGCTTCCTGGAAGGTAAAACAGAAAAACCTGCCTATGGGACGCTGAAGTCCATTCGCAGAGATTTGGCAAAGCAAATACACGTTGTGGTGTTTACCCCAGAAATGGCCCTGCTCAGATTCTGGCTGTCCTAGAAACCACTGAGGAGAGCTCAGCTCTTTTCTAGTCCTCACCAGCCTTAGGGGAGACTCTGCAGGTTATCCAAATGCCGGTGCTATACTAGCTGGAGCCACCGAGAGGGAAAAACCCACTTGCCACCTCTGTCCCCATGTCCCTATCCATCTTGTCCTTGTCCTGGCCCTTGGGGGCCCCAGGGCAGGAGGCTTGGCTGGGGCGATGGCTCTCCCCATGGAGCCTGTCAGGGTTTGTTACGGCTGCCGAAAGATCATCACTGACCATGCCCCCAGTGACATTTGTGCCTGTGTGTCGTTTCAGTCTCCTAAATGAAGCTGTAAAGGGGAATGGATGAGGGATGAGAAGGAGATTGCCTCCAGCCTCTGCTCCCTGCCTCTTCCCCAGCGGGCGTGATGGATGGCAGGAGCGGGGAGCGGAGGCTGAGTCAGCTCCCAAGTGACCTTCGCAGAATCCCTCCTGGTCCCCGTCTCCCTCGCTGTTGCGCGGGGCCACTGAGCCTGGGCAGATTGATGGCAGCTCACGCTCAATTTCTCTGATGCACTTTTGCTGAGAGACACTCGTACATCTTCCCCACGTCGTCTCTCCATATCTGAGGTCAGGCTTTCAACAGGCAAGAAATGTTCCGAAATAAATCACTGCTATCCCTCACCCAGGGCTCTGCCAGCTCCGGGGGAATGGGGCAAGGAGGAGAGTGAGTTGGAGAGCTGGTGTGGGGGGACAGCACGTGGAGACCCGCGCATGGGTCCAAGCGCACTCACTACATGGGCTTTCTGCCTTGGGGGTAAGCCCACAACAGGCAGCAAAGGTGCTGTTCCCCAAGGATTTCTCCAGGCTGCCTATGTTTCTCTCCCTGCATTTCTTGCACTGGGACTCAGCATCTCTCAGGTAATGACCCACTTGTTCTGCACACCTTTGCATGCACTGAGCACATCGAAAAGCAGATGGGGGGCACCGAGCAGCACATCCTTCCCCAAACTCATCCACTGGGGTGGCCTGGAGCAATCCTCACAGAGGTAGATGCTCAGCCAGGATTTGCCCCATGTTTCCTTCCCTTTCCCATGCCAGGTCTGAATCTGCCCTGGGGTACAGCCTGTGTCCCCAGAGCTCCAGTTTGGGGAACCCTTTCTTGCTTTTGGTGTTTTGTCCTTAACACCTGGAGCTGTGCTGGTGCTAGGGGGTTGAATGGAGCACTCCCCCTCCCAGTTCCCTGCTGCCTGTCCCTGCTTGGGTCTTCTGCTGATGGAGATCAGCACCTCCAGGAGCTGAGGGAGAGGGTGAGGCCCTCTCAGCAGTGGATCAGGGCACTTTGCTGCTGTTCTGAGCCACAGATGTGCTGGACAGCTTGCACACAGACAGACACATCTGGCCCTCCAGCACCGTCCCCTCACCTCACTGCCTGAGCCCTAGCCTTGCTAACACACCGGCACCAGGCAGGGACATAAGGAGTTTTAAAGAAACCCAAGAAATACGTCTGTGATTTCTCTGCACTGCAGTTCTACTCCTTTCCAGCTTGAAAATTATTTAGAAATGGGGTGGGGGGAGAATAAATAAATCGCCTTTGCTTTGCTCCAGGACCTGTGGGAGAGCCTTGAGACTGTGCAAATACAGGCAGCTGTGCACACCCTCCTCTAGCTCCAGTGCTGCTGGGAGAAGTTGTCCTTAACTGACCTGGTCCTAATATTTAATCTCTACCCCATCACACTGGGAAGTGAGGTCGTAAAGAGGGAAAGGTGCAATTACTCTGCGCTTAAAAGCCCATGTTCAGATCTCAAATGGTGCAGGAGGATACATCAATGACCTCATTTAATAGATGGGGAAACCGAGGCATGCAGAGGATAGGAAATTTCCTTGGCATTGATGACAGCTCCAAAACCCTTGCCCTGTCCTTCCTCCATGAGCCACAGTGAGCCTGTTGCTGAGCTTCACTCCTGACACCTTGGCATGGACATGATGGGGGCAGCTCTGAAGGCTCTTCCAGAGAAGTTTGAAGCTTTATGACGCCTCAGCCAGAGGCTACTCAGAGGTGCTGCTGATGGTGGTGTCTCTGCTCCTACAGCATGACTGAGGGAGGGCATCCCCTGCTGCTCCCCTGGCTGGTCACTTTCAGCTTGGCCTCTGCTGAAGGGTGCTGAGAGTGGTTGGGTTGCTGGGGTCCTGGTTGTTTGTTGGCCATGGTCCTAAGGCAAATTGCCCACTTAAGGACACAGCAGGAAGCCCAGGCACACACATGGTGTGGTGTCACCCACGCATGCTGTGTGCTGGGAACTCATCACCAACTTTACCAGAGCATGCAAAGCTGGTGGCTGCAGCACACCATCCCCAGCCCTGGTGTCCTGGGTATTTTGGCATGGCTGAAGCCCTCTGCTCCCCTGCCTCACTGCCTTTGGTAAAATCCCAATTTCCCTGGCAGCTCTGGGGACAGCAGGAGTCCTTGCTGGTGGTATGGCTCCTGCCCGTTCTGCAGGTTGCCCTGGAGCATGGTGCCCAGGACAGCTCTTGCTCCTTGTCCCCAGCCATGGGGGTCAGTTGCCAGCAGTTACCCTTTACACACTCGGCATCCCTTGCCCCAATATCTGCACCCCTTTATCTGGAGATTGCACTTCTGTGCCCCAAAAATGCCTCTCAGAGCTCAGCAGATGTGCAGTGAGCCTGGGAGTCCCCACAGGACTCTGCAGCCAGACACCTTCGTGCTCGAGGTCCTGCACAGGCTCCAGCAACACATCAACCTCCCCTTCCACGTCCCTGCTCCCAAAGCCCAGGTACTCAGTGGTCTCATCCTGCTCTTCCGAATGACATCTCTTCTCCGGACAAAGTGGTGGACACAATGGAAGCTGCCCAGAGCAGAAACCCTTCTTTCTGGGAGCAGCAAGCTGCAGTGGGTCAGGCGGGGGATGTCCAGCCTCAGAGGACGCTGTGTCTTGTTGTGAACTGACTCTGGCTTTTCCCTGGGGATCCCGACTTCCTGGGAGTTTGATGTCGCCCGTCTGCTGTTTTGAGAGTCAAGCTACTGAGCCTAGGCAGAATCGGACTTTTCTTTAATGAGAAGCCACATTCTGGCCTTTCTGATGGTGCACAGCCAAGTTGGAAATAGAGGCTGAGACTGTGCCAAAGACTCTGAACTGGAAAACAAAAGTCAGCCTTGGGCTGTGAAAGCTCTATCATTTTTTCCAGTCATCTCAAAGCTGGGGCTGGATGAGTTTCCTCAGTCTGTCCCCAGCATGACTGTGGGTCCCAGTCCACGTGGGACTTCTAAAAATGTAGTCTTAACTACAAGGGCTAAGGTTTATTTCAGTGCCTTTTGAACATTTCCCAATTTGTAGTGCAACTGATGCACAGAAGCAATCACAGACAGAAAAAGACCGCCTCTGGGTCTGCACTGCACTGGAGATATGTCCCAGCTGCATTTCTGCCTCCTCTGAAAAAGAGAAGTGACGGCTGCAGGTTGTGCAGGCTTGAGCTCTGATGGAGGCTCAGACGAGAATAATGGTGCTTTCATCGCACTTTCGCTCTGCTTGGATCATCACATACCATCAAAACAATGCCTTACCTGCTCCAGTGCATTGGTTGCTTTTTGTGTTAAACCGAGAGAGATATGAGCCTCACAGCACTGTGGGAAATAGCCCCTAAACCATATTCTAGGGTCCGGTGGTTGAACTGTCCAGATCTCCACTGACCGCGATNCCCAGATCTCCACTGACCGTGATGGGAACATGGACACCCAGCTCAGCTCTTGGCATCTGCCGGGAAGGTCACTTACAGCCATGTGTGCAGAAGTCAGTGGCAAGGATGGTATTGGGGGAAATTGTCTCCAGAACAACAAGTGAATGCACAAGATGCCTCTTGTAATAGTTCAGAATTCAAATTCAGTTCTGGAATCCAAACAAAAGGCAAGTGGCAGGAGGGGAGCAAGCAGCTGTCCAGGAAGCAGAAAGCTGCAGGGCCAGACTTCACCAGCCTGCACTTGTGTTGCACACAAACCCAAGCAAGCTGAGCACATGCTGAGGAGACACTGGTACACGATAGACTTCTGTGCCTGGAGCTCTTCAGAGAAAGAAGAAAGGTCACCTGGGAGGAGGGAACATCTCTTGCTGCTCTTGAAAATCATCTCTGAACCTCTGTCAGGACGACGACTATGTCCTGACCTGGAGTTGCAAATTTTCCCTGCTTTTCTGGCCAGTGTAGCCCTCCGAGCCCTCCCAAACCCACACAGCGGGTCCTCCCTTTTCGCATGGGGGAGGAGTACCAGGCAGTGGAGTGTATCATCGTCCCCCCAGGAGGGGACCCTGGGTGCCACAGGGTCACATGACTCCTCAGGCAAGATGATGCATTACCCTGAGCTGTTTCTCTGTGAGAAATCAAAGGGGAGAGACTTGATGAGCTTTTCCCAGGGGAAAGCAGGGGTAAAGCAGTGAAGGTCTCCTTCAGGAGTGTGGACAGTGCTATGCAGGAGCAGAAACACCCAGCCGGCTGTATGGCCCTACGGATGCTGAGGCATTATCGCAACAGGAGAGGTAAGGCTGGAAGGAAGCTGCTCCAACTTCTTATCTTTGCTTTGCCAGTGACTACATATTGTATTTTCCCACCTGTAAAACAGGGAAAAACCCCATCTTCCCTTCCCTCCCAGCGTCTCTGTGAGGATTCATTCATTTATGTCAGAGTAAAAATATGCAAAGTGCTGTGTAGATGCAAAGTCAAGCCTGACCTCCTGGCTCCTGCCACATTGACCGTGCTGCAGCACGACCTGGTCCGGCTTTCCAGGATGCTGCTGTGCGCAGTCCCCTGCCTGTGGCACCAAGAGGACGCACCAGGCACGGCACAACACACAACTGGTCCGTGGGCAGGGTGAGAAGGAGAGATGGCATGGATGGTGAGAAGGAGGGATCATGGGGCATTTCTTCTTCTTCTAAAAGTGAGAACAAGTAGGAGTGGGATGGGGTTGGGGAAGGGTCTCCCCCACCCTCTGAATTGTTTGGATCTGGGTGTTTGAAAGGGTGTGACTGGCCTCGAGCTTGTTTTCAGTATTGGCTTTCAAGGGGGTTGATCCAAAAATCCCAGGCGCCCCGTTGTTATTTTTCTGCTCCAGCCCAGCGCTGTGGTGCCAGGGTGCCCACTGTGCCGTGCCTGGGCACCGCACCAACCTCACAGCACGTTGCACCACAGGCGAGCAGGGCAGGGCTGTCCCTGGGGACAGCAGGACTTCATAGGATCTGCCAGCTGCTGCCACACTGCACAGGACACCACCAGTCCCGGGGAGCCCGGTGCACAGCCCAGCATGTCCACGCACGTCTCCAGCACCAGCCAGCCCTGAGCTGCACACCCAGCGCGTCCACGGGCAGCCACCACCCTCTGCTGGGTGGACGCGGACCGATGCGGGCCCCGTGCCACTGCGATCTCACGACCAGAGCTTGGCTGAGGCAGGTCTGATCCTGGCAGTCCCTGAGCGAGCAGAGCTGGACACTGGCACATCCCCAGGGAAAGCTCCCCGGCTCTGTCTGCCCTCCCGCGCGCTCCCATCTTTGACAGCATCTCCGCCGAAGCAGCCAGCAGATGTGACAAACGCACCGACTGCACGATCTCCCCCACATCCCCCGGAGCTTGGGCTCTGCCTGCTGAGACCCCTTCACAGCCCATTAGGCAATTCAGGTTTGGGAACACGCTTCGCTCTCCCGGCGGCTGCAGGAGACGGCGGCCGCCTCCGGACCCCTCCTGTGCCTGCTGAGGGGACCGTGGCTCCCCATCACTTCCAGCTGCTTAGCTCTGCGCTGGCTGGCAGAGCCCGTGGGGAGCAGCCGGTCGATCTCCTGTGGGTCACCTGGTGATGGCGGGGGAAGAGGACGGGGACCAGACATTGTGTGGGGGCTGCCTGCACCGTGAGGAGGAGGTCAGGCTTCCACCAAACCTTTGAGCAAGGTGGGAAGGAAAATTAATTAATTGCACGGAGAAGCCCCTCCATGCTGTCCCAGTTTCCCAGTCCGAGGTGGGGTGGGCAGCGGCCAGGCTCTCCAGAGGGTCTGCTCTCCGCGGGCACGAGGCACCAGGCACCCTGGAGCCAGATCCCATCCTCCAGAATTTCAACCAGTCGGAGGAGGGTTTTGAAGTTGGTTCAGTGAGACGCTGTGTCTCAGACCTTCTCTCAGGGCCTTATTAAAATGCAGACTGCAAATTCAGATACTGTAAACAAGGTCACTGGAGAATGAAGATCAACAGAGTGCAAGCACAAGGAATGCAGAGCATTAATATTCTGATGTGTGAGCCCGTCCTAAATATTTTATCAGGCTAAGCTTTTTTGTATTGAGGCATCCTTCCCCTGCTCTTCCTCCTCCTCTTCTGCCTGCTTCACGTCCTTTTCTCTTGCGTTCACAAAAAGCACTTTGTATTTCGGCTGAGGCTTGAAATGTATGCAAACCTTTCGCTTTCCCCCCTCCCCCCGCCCCCCCGAACAAAACCCTCGCCCTCTTCCAGACGGAGGGGGAGAGATTTCCTAACGGGGTTTCTTTTGTTTCTGTCAACGTCTTACTTAGGCAGCGGGCTCTGAGACTTATTGAACGTTGCCAGTGTCTTGTCACCCACGTCTTTCTGCCTCCCCCCCGCAGAAATGCAGGGATTCCCTCCCACCTCCAGTGGCTCCGCAGCGTTGGTGCGCCGGGCTCGCCTGTGCACGATGTGCAGTCGCTCGCTCGTGTGCTGTCTCCTATGGTGGGTGGTTTTTGCTCGGGGAGATGTTCCAGAGGCACTTGATCTGGGGTCAGAGCAGCCGTCGCAGGGTCACTGGCTTTTGCCCTGCGCGGATTGCAGCTGAAAACCTCGTAGTAAGTGAAAAATGAACTGAAATACAGCCCATCCTCAGCTGGTGGGGAAAAGGTGCTTCCTGACCCCAAGAAACGCGTCCCCATGCCCTGAGGCATAAGATTTGATTTTCCTTATCAAGATACTCTCTAGCACAACTACAAATGCTGAAAGGATCTGTGCCTTTATAAATCCATAGTGGCTTTTTTTTTTTTTTTTTAATTTTTACATTGGGCCACACAACCGTGAAAGGATCCATACCAACACAAATCCCAAAAAGGTATTTTTTGCCTTTCACTTCAGGTCAAGCCTGCAAATTTGGACCTCGCTACCAAGTCCCCCCTCCTGGAGCCATTGCGTGCCATGGGAAAACCGTGCTTCAGAGAGGACTCACAGTGTGGCTCTTCGGGTGTGAGCAGTTTTGCTGGATGTGACCATCCAAATGAAGCCCAGAGATTCAGGGAAAAGCTTGCTGATCCTGAAATTTCCCAGATTTGAGTAGTTATCCATATTGCCAACTGGTGGTTGCATGCTTTCCTCCGCACTACCCACTAACCCTAAATTTATCTTGTTTGAAAAAGTACAGTCATCCAATTAGCAATAATACCCGGCAAGTGGAGTGGCCGACCACACATCTCAAGTAATAAATAGCAGAGGATTGAAGTGAACAGTTTGGGAATAGTCAATTGAATGGGAATTATTCATGAAAACTCTATCACAGACTCTTACAAACACCAAATGCACTCCAGAAAATGAGGGCATTTATGTAATGACATCTCATTAAAAAAATAATCATAAGAAATTGATTATTAATAAAATATTGAGAGATAATTAACATTTTTTTCTTAGCAGAAGATTCTAGAAACGGGGCTACTTCTTCTTTTCAACTTCAACTCTGTCTTCCAAAGGACTTGAAAGAGAATCATGTGCATTAACCAGAGAGCCTAAAATGAACATTTAAATGCAACATGAATTAATGGGTGAGCCTTTCAGTAGGTGAAATGTTGGAGTCTATACAAATTGACATTTTTTGATCATAAATAATAGTCTAGATCTGAAACTGCTGTATAATTAGCGATTCTTGGATCTGCAACCATTTTGCTATTGTGCAGAGTAGAATTTATTTATTTTTTTTAACTGTAATGTTAATAGCACCAGCAATATTGCCCAGCTCTCAGCAGGATAACAGACAGTAAGGAGTGGATGTGTTCATGCACCAGCGACGGTGGCTGGAGGCATCATTCGATGACCCCTGAGAGCTTATCCTCTGGCTGCCGAGCGCTGGCGGTGGCAGATGAGAGCCCCTGCATGGGTATGGACAGACAGGCATGACAGCCGTAGGCAATGAAAGAGGAAAATCTGACTGTACTACAGGCGTTACTTGAGCCAGAACACATTTCTGCCATGAAGAGCTGCCATCCCTGCTCTGCCCGGTCTCAGGTGCCGGTTCCCAGCCCTGTCCTCATGGCCAGGGAGGTGCTTCACCCCAGGATGCTAACCCGGCTAAGCCCACGGCTTCTGCACACTCAGCTGCCAGGAAGGACATGGGGTGGTTGAGGTCTGCCCTGGAGTGTAGGGTCTGGTCATGTAGATGCAGCCACAGCCCGTGCCCAGAAGGCTTTGCGGGCTAAGCAGTAGAGGCAAAGGATGGAGGACTCTGGATACGGATTCTGGAGAAAGGATGGCCCAGATCAACAAATGCGCGTGTGCCCCAATGTCCCTAACACCTGGAGACCTTGCGAAATGGATAGATGCTCCAACAGCTTAGACATAAATGCAGATGAGGGCCTCGCTCCTCTTCCAGAGCATGAGGCTGGTGTAACTAAGCATCACACCTTGGGTCAGGCACTACACATGCGTGCGCAGAGCCCCACATCCACTGGACCAAGGAAAGGGAAAAGTGAAATATGGGATTTGAGCTGCTGCAAATGATCCGGCCTGCACAGCAGAAAGGGGCACTGAACCGTTTGGCTACATGTTTTGGGCAAGTTTGGTTTCCAAGAGCGCAGGTGCCTCCCTGCAGGCCAGCCATCAGGCTGGTTCAGCGCGCGGCTGCTGCTGAGGATCTTGGCAGCATCAGGACATGGGGAAAACCCTGACACGTTTTCACTCACTTCTTGGCACAGCTCACTGGAAAGGCCTGAGCACGTACCCTCTCCCTCGGTGACTGTGTGCTATGGCCCTCCAGCCCAGCCAGGGGGACCCCAGGGAATGAAGACATTTATACTGCACATTGACTGGCCTGTGCTCTCTTCTCTTTTGAAATATAGCAGCTTATTGATTTATATTTAAAAGGGATGAATGCAGCATATATCAGTATATTAGACACACTCCACACAAACAGAAAGGGCACCACTGCCTTCCCACTTGAGCAATTCATCACCCAGCAGAGCTCTCCCAGGGTAAGAACCGAGCAAGCCAAGGGGGAGAGGGGATTTCTCCCTTGTGCAGCCTTCCCCAGCGTGGAAGAGAACTGTTGTGGAAGCCCCATCTCCAGAACACATGCATTTCTGTATCGTTACCCTCTGCAAATGGCTTTCCCTCCTGGCCTCTGGGATGTAGTGCAGAGCTGCCATCCCTGTCACTGCCTGGGGAAACTGAGGCACGCAAAAGCCACTTGCAAGCCTGAAAAGAAGCAAAGATTTGAACTCAGGCACCCTAAGCATTGGAGCAGGGGCCTGGCTGACAAACACCTTGCCTCCAAGGGGTCCTTCGGTGGGATTCAAGCTACTGCTGCAAATCATCCAGCACAGCAGAAAGGGGCCCTGAGCAAGCCCAACCCTCAGACCTTGGCCAGATTTGGTTACAAATAACACAAACCTCCAGCCGGGGCTGATGGGCTGATTTGGAGCATACGCAGCACCTCAGGCACTTGGCTCAGGGTGCTGTCAGGGACAGGACAGCAAACGTCTGCCCAAAGGGTCACATTAGCGCTCCAGCCCTTGGCTGTTGGGGGCTTCGCAAAGCCTCCTTGTGCTGTGGCATTACAGTGTCTGAAGAGAAAGGAAAGAAAAAGTGTTGCCAGCCACGCTGGAAGGGACGGATGCCCAGATAGAAGGCAATTCTTCATCTCCCAGGGATGGCAGAGAATTAAAGCAAGCAAAGCCCCAGAGCTCCCTGAGTGCCAGAGGCAAAGGGAACTTCCTCAGCCCACCTAACGGAGCAATAACTCATCCTGGTACCACCAGACACAAAAATCCTCCTCGCTTCCCTTTCCTGCAGGAGACAAAGCTCTACAAGCGCCTTTTCCCCTCTCTGCCATCCAGCCTGGGGTGCAGGGAAAGGGGCAGTTCCTCGGCTCCAGGCTGGGTCCCAGCAGAGCACGCTCCCCACCATGCTCACACGCACACTCTGAGCTCCAACAGCTGCAGACGAAGCCCTTCTTCTCAAAAGGAGAGAGGGAGGCCGGGATTTCAGGTACCAAAGTGAAAATTACAGCATCTCTTCTGACTTACGAGTATTTCTGTTGGCTCCTGCTTGCGCTGGGTTTCCATTAGCGGCATGAGCGGGGTAGTTCATCTATCACATTTACCAGCCGCAGAAATGACATCGGGGCAATACGAATATATTCTGGTGCATTAGCATTCGGGATAGATAAGGGCAGTAGCAATCCACCAAGAGGGCAGCTAAGTGCACCAGATAGAAGGGAAGAGGCGTAGACATGCCATGCTCACTGAGCACTTGATATCTGAGTCAAATCCCGGCTGCTGTCTACGTACAGGGGAGCATGCCTTTGATATAATATCCCCCTGAGATATGATATACACCTGTGATTATCCTGACTCGCAATTCCATGTCCCTGTGCTGCCCTGAGCCGGCTCTGCAAGCTGCAGCGTTATTTATCTGGCAATAAACGGCCTTCTGTCTGCAAAATGAGGGCTTCAGCTGGGAAAGTAATGGGCAGTTTCGGCTCAGCTGGAGATGTGCCCGGAGGTGAAATCTGATTGGGAAAAGAGCGTTGTCCTCCCGACTGAACGAGATATCCCCGTGACCTGCTTTCCAAGGTGGCCAGACAAGGGCAGCCCGAGGAAGGGGAGCTGCTGCAGCCTGCCAGCGAGCCGTGCAGCCGCCACAGCAGGGAGGATCACACGGAGCCGAGCACAATGCCTCTCCCTCAGTGACTGTCCCTCAGGACGATGCTTCTCCACACGGTTGATTATCAGGGAAGAAGAGCATATCCAGGCCCAGTATGGGTTAAAAGGACATAGCCCCTCCGCACGCTCCTGATGCCCACACTCCTGCCCCAAGTCATGCATCCTGATAATGCCTTCCCCATCAGCTGCTCTCTTGCCCTACAGGGACAGATCCTGCCCATCTCATTTTGTCCCACAGTGAGAACTTTGCAGTAAGGTTGGAAAAAGAACCCCATGGATGAGTTGTTGGTGTCCTGGCCATGGGGTGCTTCCTCCTCATTCATGGGCTTGGGCCTTATCTCTGGGGAAGGAAGGGTTAATAAATCGTGTGTGATGGGGCAAAGAGCAAAAGAGTAAGACTCATCTCCACCAACGTGACCCATATGGAAGCGGAGCAGCACGTGGAAGGAAGGGGTGCAAAGTCCCTCATCATCAGGGAAAGAAGATGGACGGTGCCGGCCCTGCTAGCAAGTGTCTCGGAGACTTGGTCCCCTCAGGGGAAAACAGAGGCAGTTGGCAGCTGCCTAATGCAAAGACAGCTAAAGTCTGGCTCTCAGCTGCGTGGCATTTGTGATAGCCCAGTCTGTGAAAAAGGAGTGACAACAGCAACTCCATTTATAACGTGCTTTGGGATCCGTCTGTGCAGGATGCTGCAGGGAAACCAGGCACAGAAATATTATCGTTAGCATCATTATTATTATTATTATCAATATTCCCCTGCAGCTGGTGGTGGCTGCACAACAAAACCATCCAGAGCTGCTCTGGTGGCATTTCTCTCCACCCACCCCAACTCCCCATTGCTTTGACTAGACAGAAATTGCCCCCAAGAACTTCTCTCTTTTCTGAATGTTGATTTCTGTTTAGTTAATTAAATATTTTTAGTTCTAGTTTTCAGTTTTCTGCACTTTCAGTGAAGAAAGGCAGTCGGTTGTGGGGCGCATAAAATTATATTCTTCCACATTTCTCAGGGAAGAGGAACTCTAAGTTTTAAGTAGGTCTATAGCCATAGAGATAATGACCTGTTTCCACTGCACCCACTGCCACGCTGTGGGAAAAGAGGCAGCATTGGCCCCAAATCCCCACTCACTGCCACTTTTAGTGCCACCTTCCCCCTCCGGGCAGCTAGGGTGATAATTGCCTCCCACGGCATGGGGAGGGTTAATTAGCCAGTGTTTGTTCAGTGCTGTGAATAGGTAAAATGCTGTCTAAGTGCAGAGCATTATGATTAATAATATCCAGCCTGCTAAAGCAAAGTGCTTAGAAGGATTCAGAAAGGATTATTCATTTATATGAATACAGAGGATATCTACAGTTACATTAAATGGGATAAAAATCTGCAGGGGACCTAAACCCTCACGCTTCAGGACATAAACCAGCCATTAGCTGCCTGGGTTGGGAAGGAAGATCTCTCTGAACACTTTAGCATAGTGTCACGGTGCTCAGCAGGAGACCCTCATCTTCCTCGCGAGCATCCAGGAGCAGCTCCTCAGCCCGATCTTGCAGAGATGGGACCACGCCTGTGTCTGCCTGGCAGTTTACAACTTCTAGTGTTGGTCCAGTGCTCTATTTTCTGGCTACCCTGCCTGTGCTGGCCCTGTGCTAACCTGGTGCCACCATTCACTGATGCCTCGCTTGTGTCCTGGACCCATCTTGCAGAGAACCCAGCCCCTGCTTTGCTCCACAACCACTGCAGCCAGGGCAGTGGGACCCATGTGGCGCAAAGAAGAGAGATGACACTGTTTTTGCCACCTCATGCTTCTCTATTAACGTTGACTCAGAAGAAAAGAGGGAACCTGGGTGGTGGTATGTGATGCTGAGAGCAGGAGAGGTGAGGGGGTTGAGCTGTCTCCAGGGCCGAGCTAGGTGCCCAGGCATGGATGACTCTCTCAACGTGTTGCGTGGGCCTTTGCAGGCACCTGGTGCTCATGCTTGGAGCTGCTGCAAGTGCGTGGGCTCAGGGCTGCACTGAGACAGCTACACACCTTCCAGTCTGGTGCTCACCTCGCTGGGGCATGGGCCAAGCAGAGCTCCCTGTCACAGACCACAGGACAAGCCTTATCTCCACTGAGCTCATCTTCCATCTATATTGTGGATCAAGACTTCACCTCAAAGGAGGACTGTGAGGATAAGAGCCAGAAACTGCGGTCAAGGAGGTTGTGGATCAAGACCTCTTACAGCTCAAGCAGCTCTGTTTGTGCCGATTCCCCCCAGCACCTCTGACTCCCTTCAGCAAAGAAAAGCAGGTCCTCACTGTGTGTATCTGCTCAAAACACTCCCCCGACACCAATTTATTTATTTTGTTGCTCAAACAGGAACATCTTGAGCAGAAGCTCTGATTTTGCACCCACCTTCAGAAGCTAATCTGCTGTGCTTTGCTAAGGAGCTCCTCTTTTTTTCTTTTTGGTGGGGCAAAAAAATTCCACTGAAGGTGCAAATGGCAAAATATTGCAAGAATTTATGGTTATGTGGTATTTTTAGTCTCAGTGGTAAGAAAAAAATACCCCAGATTTGATCTTGGAGTGTGATGAAAAGATAAGGATTGCAAGAAATTAAACTCAGGAAATGCAGAAAATCATAATGCAGGAAATTAAAAGGCAGTAAATTCAAGACCGATACAAGTTTTTATACAGCGTGTGGTTAATCTGTGGAGCTTATTGCCACAAGATATTAAAAGAGGTTGGATGTGCATATGAACACCATCATCTGCTGTTACTATAAACACAGTAAACGTTAAGCACTTTAACCCTCTTTCTACACAGCGTAGGCTGACCACTCTTGCGCTTGTGGTTAGCAAAGAGCTTCTTCAGGAGGAATCAGAGGGCAATGCTGACCGGCCATGTTAAGAATTAATGAAGCCCTCTATCCGATATCTGCACCCCCATGTCTCTGCTGGGGATCCGGGCAGGAGCGCTAGAGGGGAGATGCTCTGGGCTTGTCCGTTACCAGAGGAGCTCAGTGGACCTGCAGGATCCTGGACAAAGGGCCAAGATAGCGGTAGGATGGGGTGATGAGTAGCAGTCTTTGGGTTGAGCAATCTGAAAACAGAGTCCTCTGGAGCTCATCTGGTTCAGACATCACTGAGGCTTGACTTTGATCTTCAACAAAAATCCCCTACAACCCTGCAAGGTCTCCCACTTCTTGAAGAACTGACCTCATGCATAAACCCACAGTGCCAAAATCAGTTATGTTCTGGGATGCCTTGTTTTCCGCAGACAAACCGGGCCCCTGTAAATGACTCAATGCATCCTTCATCAACAGGGTTAGGTCAAGGCATTTGGGATGGCTCTCAAGACCTGGGTGAACTATGAGCCCTTCTGCTGTAGCCAGCTGTGAGGGGCTGCCCAAGCAGTACTTCCATCCCATTTTGCAGATTTAAGGGGTCAGCAACAGCATGCGACTTGTTCTGGGCTAGGCGCCTCAGCCCGGAGGGCTCCCTTAGACCAGAGATGACATGGACGCCCATGTATTTCCTTCTTGCTGTGCTCATTACAATAACTGAGGCCCCTTCATTTGCTGAGAAAGAGCCAAACCCAATTTGTGTCATCTCATAATGTGTACTCTAATATGTTACATTGGATCCAATTAGGTAATGGCAGCCCCAGCAGCAGAAGAGGAGGGGGGTCAGACTTCACCCTGGTTTGGGCTGCGCTGTCGACACTGATCCTAATGAACGCCAGACAGAGGGGTGTCCCCCTAAGCGGCTCTTTGTGATGCTGAAGCAGTTCAGGACTAGTTAATGTGCACTTAACACAAAGCGTTACCTGAAAAAGATGCTCAGCGAGAGGGAGCCGACATGGTACAGTGTAATTTATGCCTTTAGAATAGGATCCTCCATGGGCATTACAACAGCACACTCGGAAAGGACTCAGCTGCATGCTGGAGAAGAAAGGAAGGCTTTAAATGAAGATTTAAAGAAGGGGATGGAGCATCTACAAAGAAGGGGAACACACGCCCTCCAGCTGTGGAAGAAGGCAGAAGGGAGACTGAGATAAAAGGGGAGCTTTGATCTTCCTGGATCCATCGGGCTTCGATCAGCCGTGTCCTGCTGCGCTGGGGCTGGCGGAGGGCTGGTGTGTGACAGCCTCGGTGCTGATCTGGCTGTCATGAAAGGCACGTTCACAGCTCCCCTGGCCTGTCCCCGGGCTGGGGTCCCTCTGCTCAGCCGGGCACTGCTCTGACCTGAGACCCCCGCGGGGTCCCGCAACCGATCACCAGCCATTCCCACTGGCTGTGTGGGAACTTTGCTGCAGAAGGGCAAAAGCAACAGTTTTCCCATGCCAGAGCTCAGACGGGTCTAGCTGGGTTTCTTCGTTGCTGGTTTGCAAGTATTTAAATGCACTTGCTTTTCCATCTATGTGCTGCTGCAGGATCCACAGGAGTTCAAGGCCATGGGAGAGGCAAAATTTACCCTGGATCCCAGAGTTTCTGCTGCTAGAGTTTTAGGAAAAAAAGCCAAGTGCACAAGAAGTGATGAAATGGTGGGTTTGGGCATTGTTCAAGCAATACAGAAAACCTCACGCGTGTATTCAGATGCCCAGTGTAATACAAACCCGCCTCAGGCTCACATTCCTGCTTTGGCAGCTTGTGATGAGCTCAGGGCAAAATTTAGTCATTGACATGTAAGGGAGAGAGCCAGACCTCCCATTATCTAAGCCTCCTGACCCAAGATGCTCCTAGCACTGGGACGTCCCTCTTGGACTGCAGAATGTCTTTGGTGGTTAAGAAATGTGGGGGTGTCCCACTGCTCCAAGAAAGCCATAGGGAAGCTTCAAGGCCAATGGAGAACCCACGGTTGAGGTATCAGAAGCACATGCAGGAATGCAGGTGACTGAAGGTGTTTTGCAATTGCTTTACAATGTTTTGATTGACCTGCAGTGATGCAGGGCCTGTCCACCCAAGTGACACAATGTGCAGATGACACCAAACCCGCAGATGCTGTCCAGTGCCCGTGGGTGGCTGTTCACAGCACAGCAGGGAACTGAGGCACAAAAACCTCGAGAGGAGAGGTTCTTACACCCGCTGAGACACATTGCCTTAACCGAGGCAAAACCGCGATGCTCCCGTGACACCCTCTTATCTGTATTGGTCATTTACGGCACAGCAGGAATGGGGAATGACACTCTGCCTGCCCAGCCGCTCGCCCCAGCTTGCCCAGCTTGCCCCAGACCAGCAGTTTGCTGGGTCCCAGCGCTCTCTGCAGTCCCGCTGCTCCTCTGTCCTCCCCACCTGGCACAAAGTGCCTGCGTGGTGTCGCTGCCAGAGCAGCTCGGCTACGCTTATAAATCCTCTTTGCAATTTCATTCATTTCAAAGCTCCCTGTTCCCAGCTCCCAACCCGTAATCTCACACTCCATAAATCAATCAGCAAGGGAGCTGGGGAGCAGGGGAAATCAGCTCCTTTCGCCCTGGCTGGGCAGAGCTGGGCAGCTCGTGCCAAGGGATGTGGGGCTGCTGGGGGGTCTCTGTCCCCTGCCACAACGTGCCCCCCATGCAAGCCAAGAGGCGCTGGCGGGAGCCAGGAGAAAGCAGGAACACATTACTGGAGAGCAGGCGTGGGTCGCTCCCGTGCCCGGAGCTAGCCTTGCGTTGATTTGTGGCGACTAATTAACCTCAGACTCGCAGCATTAATATTTGGAGGGTGCTTAGTCACATCTCGTAGAAACCCCGTCTCACCCAGGAGCGCAGCAGCGGGTGTTGCTGCAGCCGGCAAGCGGAGCGGAGCATGCCAGAGCCTTTTCAGCCTAAAGAGCCAACCCTTGGAGTTTGACACGCGCCGCGGTGATGGATCTGCTCCAAAGGAAAATGCCCCTTCGGCGGCCATTAAGCAGACACATTGTTTAGATTTGTGCCGAGGTGTTTTTACATCTCATCCGAGGCTTTCAGCGAAATGAGGCCGGTGGACTCCACGCAGCTCCCAGCCAGGAGGGGAAGGGCAATTATCCACGGTGATAAACCGGGGCGCGGACACAGAGGGGATGCTGCCCAGTTCAAACCACTGCAGACCAGTGGAGACCCAAACACTCTCCATCCATCAGGCAGGTGAGCAGGGCAGAAATCACATGCTGCCTGCTGGCTCTGCGTGCTGTGTGCCATGCATGCTGATGTGGCGAGCCGCAATTTATCAACAAAAATTAGGAGTGGGAAATGCTGTTTATCTGGAGAGTGAATGAATTCATTTTTTATTTTTCTTTTTGCCTGGGAATTCCAGTGTTTGCATTTTTCGAGGTCTTTTTCCCCTGAATGCCACACTGGGAGTGGAGATTAATGAATTTTGTTTTGTGCAACTTTTCTATGGTGGAAACGCAAGTTTGTCATCTCTGAAGTATTTTGCAAAATTATGGTGATTTTGCCCAATTTTGTTTATTGGAGAAAAAACATGTGAAAACATTTAAAATGGCCAGTTTTGACATGTTCAGAATGAAATGTTTTGATTTTTTGGGTCTGAAACATTCTTCAGTTTAAAAACTCCCTTTCATTTAATTTTGAAAAATCCAAAAGCTTGATTGAAGCAAAGTATTCCGACACTGTCAAATGAAATGTTGACTCCAAACCCTTTAAAAATCAATTTGACAATAATTTGGAAAACCTTTATCTTTGTTCCAAGCTTGAATAACATTAAAAACAAACAAACAAATGCACAGTTTGCAAATGAACTAAAAGGAATTTCTTTTCATGCAGCTCTTGTTGCAAAAAAAAAAAAAAAAAACAACCCCATTTAATTTTCTAGGTTTTCAAAAAAGGCCAAAAACCCCTTCCAAATCCGAGGAACAATCTGGCCTTCACAAAGAGAGGTGACTGCATCCGGCAAAGTAAAAGCCTTGAAATGGATGTCGTGGATAATGAACAAACCAGAAGCTACCGCGATGCGGCTGCCAGACCTGAGACAGCTCTTGGCTCCATAAGCAGGGAAATACCAGTTTGCAGCAGGGACATGGCATTACCTTTGGACATGGCTTCCTGAGGCAACCACTCAACTCCCTGCCTATGCCAGAAGTCCACGTTTTTAGAAGACCGGTGGCAAATTTGGGAATCAGCAGAAAATAACTGAAGGGATGGTCTGAGGTGTTGGAAACCTGTTGTGCAATGAGAGAGGAAAGAAGTGCAAGGTATTAACATCACTGCTAAATCAAAGACAACATTAATATCTGACTCGTCTGAGTTTAGAAGTGCCTTTGAGAGGAGGAGATACCAAAAAGCCAGCTGGCTAGCAGACAAAGGCAGAATATCAGCTAGCAGCTGGAGGGTACAGCCAGGCAAACTGGGAGTGGGAGCTGAGTGCCAGTGTTAACAGTCAGAGAGATAAACCCCTCGAACAGCTTGCTCTGGCACGTGGTGCCATCTCCATCACTCAAAGCTGTTCATTCACTTGGATGTCTTACTGCAGGATCTGCTGTGATCAAGCAGAAACCCTGGCCTCAAGAGGGGTGAAGTTTTCCCTCCCGGCCAGAAAATCAAACCACGTTGTCTGTGTAGCTTTTCTTGGCCTAATGTTTGGAAAGAAGGCCAGGAAGGCTGTTTTCCCAGAGCACAGGCACACCGCGTAACCTGTGGCAGAGAAGGTCTCTTCCCTGTCCAGCTTCCCAGCAGCCTCAAATGGGAACCGCAAAGAAAAGCAAGCACACATGCCATCTCTGGTTCCTTCCCAGTCCCCACGCTACCATGCCAGCCAAATCCTTCTTCCCAGGGGTGTCAGTGCCCCCGGCATGACACCATCCATCATGCAGGCGTGACCCACAGCTCTGACCAGCCTGTCTCCAGCACAGCCCCACACACCGATTGTGAAGGTGAGTTCAAGGCTGTACCAGGCATCCTCCTCTGTGCACCAGCCCTGTCTTTCGCCAGCACACAACTGAGCTGATGCTTCACAGACCCCCATCAGTTGGGTCACTACAGGTCCTCCAGTCATGCTGTCTGCGTGCACAGGTAGGGCAATTAAAGAGGGAGAAAAAGTGGAAGAGAACGAGGGAGAAGGGGGATTGTTTTGGGGAGATAAGGCAGGTGAGCAAGAAGAGGGATGGGGAGACCCAGGGTGGTGTTCCTTCCACATCCTCACCAGGAAGCCCTGAGCGGCCCTATGTCTGGCCCTGCTTGCCCCTTTCATGGTGATCCCACAATTGGTACCCCTAAAAGAAACTATTCCCTTGAGAAGTGAATGCATTGGTCTGCTGCCTGGGGTCTCGCCCCATGCACTTTGCACACACGTTCATGGAGCAACTAGTTCACTGTAGTACAGGATGGGGTTTGTTTAACCCAGCTGGCAGCAAACCTGCTCTTCTGCACCCACTAACCCTGCCTGGTGGCACCAGGGAGACCCACCGCTCCTGCTGCAAGTGAGAAGCATGCCTCAGGCTTCTGCCGGGCATTGTGGCACCAAGCTGCAGCAGCACCACGGCATCTCCCATGGCTGCCACGGTCTGCTGCTCTTGGAAATTATGTCTGCAGAGACAAGCCCCAGGGCAAACCTCCTTTCTGGGACTGCAGTACTGACACCACTGGTGCAGAAACAGAGTGTTGCTGTTTGTGCTTTGTGTCTCCAGCTCATTCCCAGAGCCAGCATTAGTGGCTGTGGAGGAAAATGAAGGCCAAATCTCCAGCCCTGCAGCTCCATCCTTGTCCAAAGAAGCCCTGGGCCAAACCAGAGGAAAGAGTAGAGCAGTCCCTTCCCGTTCACACCATAACAGCCAGCAGGGAGGATGCTGCTGCATGCTCCACTGCCTGCCCTGTCCTCACAGCCTCAAGGGTGTGGAATAAAATCTGCTGCTGACCCAGCATTGCAAAGAAGACTTTCTGGAGACACATCCTCTTCATCCTGCTTCATCCAGCCTGCAAGTGCTTTGGCTCCAGCATGGAGCACTTCCTCACTTCCCTGCATTTGTGGGAGCCAAGTGAATTCTCACATATGTGGTTGGAATTGAATAGCCTGGAAAGAGTGAAGCTTTCTGGACAGCCATGATATAAGTGGGTTTTGCCCATCTGCAGAGCTGTACCGCATGACCACCTCGCTGGTCTGATTGGGCCCTGCTCTGTCCCTGTCCAGGTGCCCTCTCATCACCCACATGTGAGTGATGCTCTGTGGTGGCACCATGGGCTGTGGAACCAAGGAAAGCACCAAGGGAAATGTCGGAGGGCACGAGGCAGCACCTATGTGGTAGGTGACAGGTTGGTTGACATAAAGCGCTGGGTCCTAGGGTCTGCTCCTACCTGTGTCTGACTTGGGCTCAGGTTCTGGGCAAGGCAGTTTGGATCAGTTTCATGTTTCTGGTGAAAGTATTCCTTCTTTAATCTTCTCACCCTGCTTTTTTTTTCTTTTGGGCTGTGATCTTTCTGGCGAAAGCACTCTCTCCTAGGACCCCAGACTATGGGCCATACAGATATTCTGCTGGTTTGAGAGATTGACACCATCAGGGGTCCATATGCTGGCCACGGCACCAGCATAAGATCAAAATCCAACCCTTGCCCAAGGTGCTTAGAGTCGAACACATGGCACAGATGCCTGTTCCTCACTGCACTGCCCGTGACTTCGGATAACCTCTGCAGAAAAGCATCTTCTCACATGCTGCACAGTGGGTCACGGTTTTGCACGCTGCAGGTATGAATCACTGTTGATGACCCAGCAAGTCACTTCAATCCCCCATGCTGAGTGCATGGAAAAGTAATTGTCACTATTTCATCTTCCCCCTCCCTCCATCTCCATCTCCGTGCAATTCCCTCTGCTCAGCTCCAGACCTCCAGGGTTTATCAGGAGGCTTTCCTGGGACTACGTGTCCACAAAGCAGCACCTTGGGAAGTGTCAGGGGCCCAAATTCAGGAAGAAAGCTGGGGGTGAGGGAGAGGTCCATGGCTAGCCAGGCTCGGTGGAGCCTCAGGGACGCTGCATAGAGCCAGATACTGCCCCTCTGCCACTGCCAGAGCCCTGATCCCTGCCCGGGTGGGTCTACAGTGGATAGAGGTGATTCAACCCGGATGCTGAGAGCTCTGTGTCCTATAGAGGGTAATGTAAAGGTTTGTTCCAACATTGTTTCTGAAGGTGACCTGGTTTAGCTGTGCCGAATGCCATCACAGAAAGCTTATTAGCATCAGGTTTTTGTCTTGCAATAATACCTGCAGCCATGAACTGGAGATACTGAATTATTTTGGTAGTAAGACAAGGACCAATTGTGAAGGGCTGCAGAAAGACTTCGTGATGTCAAGTGACTGGTGACAAAATGGCAGATAAAATTCAATCTAGATAAATGGAAACTGATGTACATGGGAAAATATGGTCCTAACTTTATGAATTAAATAAAGAACCATGAGCTGCCTGTCATTGCTAAAGAACAAGATCTTGGTGTTATAATACATGCATCCTTGAAAATGTCATCTCTGTGCTTGGCAGTGGTTAGAAAAAGCAAATCAAATGTTAGGAATTATTAGGAAAGGAATAAAGACCAGAAGTATAAAGACCAGAAGCTGTCAGTCTATCCCTGTGTAAATCCCGGGTGGGCTCTGCCTTCAAGCCTGGGCAGTTCTGGCCCCATCTGTCCGGAGGGACATGAAGGGGAGTCGGTAAAATTGTGTGTGGCCCCAAGAGGGTGGGCTGCTGTTGGCTTTTCTCTCTTTCCATCACAAGGACCAGGGAACTGCCCACAGAGCTGATGGATACCACATTCATGTCAAACAGAAGGAGGTGGCACTTCACACATTACGTAGTGACAATGTGCAACTGCACGGACACATTCACAAGAGGAAATACCATCATGGGATGGTAGATTCAAAGGCACCTTTGGGTTAGGAGCCTTTTGGCTGGACATCAGGAGATGATAGCTGTGTGCTTGCCCTGTTCTTACATACTACGCTAAGCATCTGCTGCTGTAAAGAAACTGGTGGCCCTGGCCTCAGGGAGTTGGCAGTCTGAATCAACAGGACAGATGTTGGGAGATGGGAGACTACAAGGTTTAACAAAACAGGAAGGGAAATTCAAGTCAGTGCCCTCACAAAGCTAAAAATAGCAATGGAACCTTAACCAGAGTATTAGACCACAGAGAATCCCCATGCAGAAGTCCAATTAAGACTGTCCAACCTTCAGGATGCTTCGATGACATCTCACTCTCCAAAACATGAAGCCAGAGAAAAGCAGGTGCCATGGCTCCACTGCTCGCAGAAAAACTCATTTTAGCTTGGTTAATTTAGGAAGCAATCAGCAAAATGGGGAAAAACTGGTGAAGCTGGGAAGGCAGGGAGGAGCTGAGAAGGGCAGCAGGAGGAGCTGGAGGCTCCTTCTTCTTAAGGAGAAGAAAGGACAAAGCAAGCAGCTGTTCAGTGCAGGGCAGGAGGAGGACAGCCTGGTCCTGGGTCTCTGGGTGGCCAGACAGCCAGTGGGCTATGGGTGCTCTATAGCAAGGAGGTCCAGTGCCTCTGACTCACAATTAGGTCCCACTTTGATCCTTCATCGGTGACACCTCCGCTCCCCATCTCCTAGTTTAATTGTTGTGTATTGCATAGGGATGGAGGAGTTGATTAGAATATAAAGTTAAGGGGATGGGTTTTGAGATGTTTTAGGATGTACGAGCAGCATCCCTGGCTCCAGGCTGGCGAGCTCCAGATGCCCACACCTCCATTGCCATGGGGACTCCCGTGGGGATGGGTGGACTCTGGCAGTGCTTTGTGCATCTGTGCTTTTCTCTTCCTTCCCCTTCTAGGAAGATTTGTGGTGGGTTTAGCTGCAAGGCTGGAAGTACCCCAGTGCTTCCCCAGCCTCCCCCCGCACCGTGGGCTGCAGCCAGGCTCTGTGCAGCAGCAGTGCTGCCAACAGGAGATTCCCACGGCCTGGGGCTGCCTCTGCTGCCTGGGGGTGGCTGCAGAGCCCGGCTCATCCCTCACGAAAGGCTGCGGTCCTCAGGGCTCCGGTGCCTCTGGGGCGCTCAGCAATCTCTCTTGCTCGCAATAAACAGCCATGTGTTAACTCCATGCTTTCTCTTTGCCCGTGGCTCCCCTCTCGGCCACATGGCTCCGGTCTGCATCCAGGAGAGAATTCAAGTGCAAAAAACCTCTTTGGGCGTTTGTTTTTTTTTTTTAAGAGTTTTCTTTCCAGTCACCTTTTTTTATTCCAAAGTACTTAAACACCCCTCTTTCGAAATCCTTATTACCCTGACTCGGAGACTCAGCTTTAAGTAGTGCTTTGAATTAAGGTTCTCAAATATGCATTCAATTTCAGTTTAAAAGGGGTAGTTAATGTATGTTACATAAATAGCTATTATTAAATACGTTCACTGAAGATTAACAACTGCTGTGCGTAATGGATACGTGTCTAACTACTATGATATATACTGAATTTCCCTATTATATAGCTGCTGGATGTGTGTCTGCTAGAACAGAGCAAAAATTCACAGTGAATAATTTAGTAGATGAATTTAGCCTCTCTTTCTTTCTGTGAAACCGTGTGGCATCCTCCAACATATTCATCACTCTGGTCTGATTCTGCCCATTTCTCCCGCACGGGCTCAGCCGAGCTCACTGGGACGCAGGTGGCTCGTGTGGCTGCTCCCCGGGGGGGGGCGGCTGAGAATTGCAGCCTCCTGCACGCGCTCCCCGCATCCCAGCCCCGGGGATGCTGTGGCTGGCGCCGCTCTATGAGACCAAAGCTGGCTGGGCAGCAGAAGCCCTGCTCTGAACTCTGCAGCCCTGAACACCCTCGCCACCGTGCCAGCGGCTGCTCCCGGGCAGCAGCAAGCCGCCGCTGCAGGCTGCAGTCAGCTGTTTTTTTATCTGATGATGCTCCCAGAGCTGGAGAGCCAGAGGAAACTTTTTCTGTCAGGGTCTTTTCTGGTTCTTAAAGAAAATTTCCTCTTGGTACCTGGGTGCCTTTTTCTATATCTGTGTCTAGGCAAGCTGGTTGGCAGGAGATTTGCTTGGGCAAAGATGAACATTGGCAGGGGAAGACTAAGTCCGTGCTGGTAAGCATAGAGAATTGCCCTCCCAAGGCATGTCTACATGGAGAAGATGATGGACGTGATCTTCCCTGAAGATTTACTGGAATATATCTCTGGGTGGGTGCTTTTAAGCTGGTGTCTGGACAGCAGAAGGTGCAGAGGTACCTGTAAGTGGATTGCTATGTTGACACGCATCCTGCTCATCTTGCTGCTGATGCCAGCAAAGCTCCTCTCCTGCAAGCAAGGAAGAAGTACCTGCCACAAGACCTCTCAGCACATCCAGGTGAGACAGCTCCTTTCTCCAGCATCCGATATCATGTGCAAATGGGCAACATTGTGCACATGGGTGAGACCATAAGCATAGCTGGAAAGCAGACAGACCATGGGCAGATGTTCTGCAGAGTGACAAGGAACATGCTGCTGCTGTGATTAGCCCACGTCTTGCTCATTTTATGCAGTGTCCCCAGCACACCAGACAGGATCAATCCATTAAATCACCTCTAACCCAGAGAGATCCAGATGCATCAGATGTACAGCAGATAGGTGGGGGGAACAACTAGCATTGATTCAGAGGAAAGGCACCCTTCCCTCCACCTCTGGTGACTGCAGACAGCCAGGTCTACCTGCTGGGCTCCTCGTTGACAGCAGCAGGTGCTGCAGGGCCCTCGTGGGCTGATTTAGCCCAGAAATCAGCACTTTTCCTTGCTCAGCACATCCTCGTACTATTGCTCCCTCTTGATGCTGTGTAGTTTTTCCCTTTCCTGCACTTCCCAGCTAGCTTAGTCTCATCTAAAGCTCATCAAAGGGTGGCGGGAGGGTAGGCAGGTTGGGAGGTTGTCTAATGCTTTCTAAAAGCATCTCATAGAGGTGCCACAGCGCCTTACTGGGAACATGTGCCCACCAGGTCTGTGTTGTTTCTTCCATGCGGTGTAGGGGAAATAAAGTATCCTTCCTCAGCCCAGTTCCCAAAATAAAACAAAGACAGAAAAAAAGGATTTAGGATGAAAATAACTAGCTGAGGCATGTCCTCTGTGCTAGGAAGATCAAGTGCTAATGATGGTTCTGGCACGTTGGTGACAGTTTTGTCTGTTGTATGTATATATATTTTAACTGTGAGACCACATGGGAGGCTCTTTATGCAGTCGAAGTGCCTTTGACAGCCGCTGAGAACACATTGGCTCCTTTCTGCTGGCAAAAGACTCATCCCATTAAAGGCTGTCGATAAAGGGAAGGGAAATGACAAGGGTGCTTGGGAGGGAGCGAGGCAGCAGGAGGAGACAGGAGCTGCCACCACCAATGTCATTACCAAGAATAAGAAGGAGCTTTTGCATAAATGCACCATGTGTTTTCATTAGCGGTGGCGGGGAATGTGCTGTTCTGAAGAGAGCATTTATACCATTGAAGGGAAAACAGATACCCTGCGACTGTCACATGAGCACCCATGGCGCTGACGGCTTCGGCATGTGAGCATCCTTCATCCCCTGCCTTCGCTAGTTGCCAGCACAGCGCCACCCCAAGCCAGCCAGCCCTGCATCCCTGCGTGCACGGGAGGGCCGGGAGAGCAGCCACTCGTGCCTCTGGAGCAAGCGTGTGTGCCCAGCTGGGGATGGGTCCTTGTAAGTGCACTTGGATGCAGCAGCTAGGGATGCATGTTGTGAGGACCACTCTACACAGGGCTTCTGGCGGTTTCCCAAGGTGTGAGGGGACAGTCATGTGACAGCGTTTCTGTGCGGTACCACCCGCACAGGTGTTGTTTCCTAACTCTTCTCTGGGACCTCTCTTCTCACAGGCTGATTTCCAGCTGCTTTGTGTTGCCATTACTATGGTGACAATAAAATCTTATTTAAACATTAAAACATTATTGTACCTGGTGGTTAGAAAAAAGTCAATATGCTCTGGTGAGGCTCAGCCGCTCCCTGGCATGGCTGGGTCCTGATACGATGGTGAGGAGATGTTCCTCCTGGGTAAAAAGCGCAGTACAAGCCACTGAGCCCTTCCTGCTCAATGACAGGAGGTGGTGTGAAAGTCTAGGGCCTTCCTGAGTCACAGCAAGGTCTGCTACTCAGCAACCATGTAAGCTGAAGGAAAATTTGATATAGCCTAGGGCATGACAAGCAACACCCAGGCATAAGCAGCTGTGTGAGGAGATCCATCTATTCAGGAGATCTTCTTGGAGGGTGACCTGGGAGGAGCTACCTGTGGCTAAGTAAGAGGAGCCGAGAACCTCAGTGCACCCATGTACACTTGCAGTGTTCATGTACACACTTGGGTTGTTGGCTGATCTCTGTCTTTTCTCAGTGCACACTGTGCCCCTTTGCTTGTGTCTTAAAAGACCTTTGCTTATGCTCTACACTTGTCCATACCATGTCTGCGCTAGTGACCCAGGAGTAAACATGCATTTTGGGGCAGTGCTGGTAGTCAGTTATATTGGGTTTATTTTGGGTTTAAACTCCCTTGCTGATTTCACCATACAGTAAAAGAGTTGAACTATTCTTACTAGAAACATCTGGTGATTACATTCAACATCTGATCATCCCAGACTCAACCCCTGTCCAGGGCTGATCCAGAGCTGCTGGGCCTCACCTGTTCACTCTCAGAGCTCCTGCTCCATCCGCTCCTGTTGCACTTCCCAAAAACTTGTGAAAATATGAGGCAAGGGCTTGTGTCAATGAGTCTGCAAATCCCAGCACTGCAATGGTCTGGGAGGACAACGGAGGATGGAGAATTGGTGCTGAGGAGTCAGATGCAAGGTTGGGATACCACATCCTACCCTGCCCACCCATGGGCAAACTTAAGCTGCTTTTTGATTTATAAATCATCACTGTGCATACTGTCAGGTGGGTACCTTGCACCTGCAAGGATAGGATCTTTCTTCACAGATGTAGTGACCTCGCTGCAGCGAGGGCAACACTGTGCTTTGCATCTCTGAGCTCACTTGGTACCTTCAGACCCTGCTAGTGCCTCCACAGCCCTATTAGAGACATTCAGGCTCACAAGTAGAAGCAGATCTGTCTATGCACTGACTCCATCCTAGAGCAGTGCAGACTGCAGACTGGAAAGGAAAAATTAGCAGTGACTGGGACATTAAAAACGCTCATCTTCACATGTCCCAAGGCTCAAGAAGGCCCACATCTGCTGAAGTCAACAGCCTGATGGGCAGGTTCTCCATACAAAGCTACGTGGACCTGGCATCTTCTGTAAAGCTGCTCAGTAGCATGAGGTTGGAGCATGCAGCTAAGCCCACATCCCTCTGAACACAAAGCCAAAGTCATCCTCACAGTCAGGACCATTTGGACAGCCAGTTAGCAAATTCTCTGCTCTCTCAAGGCTTCAGAAGAGCAGGGCTTAAATTCCAGTTGCTCCTATGACTACCCAGTTATGCATACCTTGGAACTGGTCCCACATTGCCTGATGGTCTTTCCTGTTGAGTAAGTCTTTGTACATGAGTATGAAGCTCTAACCACAGCTTGTTTGGTTGAGGTAATTGTGTGTCTCCTATAGTGTAGGAGATGGCTCCACGCTGCTTTGCTGTGACTGAACCTACAAGACCAGAAACCTGAGGTGTGGTGGTCCACATGAGATATCCTCATGCTTTGTACCACACTGAACGTCATCATTACAGGGCAGCAGAAGCACACAGAGTGTAAGTGACTTTCCTGGCAGCAGAAAGTAGGTCCAAGCCAGGGCAGTGTGAAGAACTGCATCACTCAGACCCGAGCCAGGCGTCATCATTTTGTGAGGGCTTTTGTCACTAGTCACTAGTGGAATGAGTTAATCATGAGATGTTGCTAACGCCCACCGACCATTTGAAGCCTTCAGGCATGGTGATGCATGCTTAGCTTCTGTTCAGGCAGCTTAGCACCCAGGGGTCCTGAAAAGTTTTAAAGGACTTGTATGATCCTCATTATACCTCTTCTCCCACTGGTTTGTAGCTCCCATGTCTTCACAAATCACCTGGGTGGAGCTTGGCAGGAGGACTACTTGTGCAGGTGGGGCCTGTGCTGGGGTGTGTGGGGTCCTATAGCAGGAGGGGGAGAGCTGGGGGCTATCCCAGGTCCCCTCCCAGCAGGTCCCACTGAGACCTCTGCTCCAGGGTGCAGGCTGCAAAGTACAAGCCCCAGAGTGGTTCTGTGAAGGGACTGATGGAGAAAGGGTTAAGTGAGGGGGGAGACGCCTCTATCCCACACATAACCCCGCCGAAGCCCCATTCCTCCTTGTCCAAAAGCAGTGTGAGTGCGAGAAACTCAGTCCCGAATTTGCAGATGTACCAGCACACAGCCTGCAGTCCCCCCACGCTGCAGCAAGGAGCCAGCGCGAGGCTTGTGCAGCCCTTCGTGCTGAGCAGAAACACCCCAAAACCCACCAAGGAGCCAGTGTGGGGCTGGTGCAGAAATACCCCAAAACCCCTGGGCTTCACAGAGCCTGCACTTCTGCTGCCTGTGGCCTTCCAGGGACTGGGAGAAGCCACCTTTTTGGCTCAGCATCTCTGTTTTCGCCCATGAAAAAAAGAAACAAGAACAGACTAACGTGCTTTGAAATCACTTTTCATTAGCAGGGTTTTTTCCTCTCCACCCGTGGACGTGGCTCACGATTCCCTCTCCTGGAAGCAGAGTGGGGCTGCAGAGGGGCAGGAAGGTCTGCAGGACTTCGGAGTCATATTCCCCAGAGAGGCACAGACCAGCATTGCCATGTGGTTCTCAGCATCACCACCAATTTACACCTCCTGTGGATGTGGCTTCCTAATTTCTGAGGTACCTTGGAAACTGTGAGTTGCCTCCTCCAAACCTTTATTGCAGCCCCTCCTCCACACTGATCAGCTGCAATTTCCAAAGGCAGCCAGCTGATTAGAGAAGGCAAATGAATTCTTTCATTAGGAGAAGCATTGTTATAATTAGGGTAGAAATTTGGTACTGATGCCTTTTAGAAAAGGAGAAGAGAGAAAAGCCAACCCTGTTTGATACTGTTTTAAGGCCTCGTTATTTTAAAAAAAAAGTAATGTATGTATATTTGGTTGGGTTTTTTTTCTATATTTGCTGGCCATGCTGAGCTACTGCAGTTTGTTAATATAAATAAAAATCATCATTATCATAATTCATTGCAAAAAAATTCAAGAGGTCACAGAGATATTTTGGGAGATGTTGGTGAATCAAAACAAATTGCATTTTCAGCAGCTGGCATTTCCAGCTCCTGCACGGGACCGAGCAATAGGCTGAGGGAAGAAATAAATAGAGAGGCAGAAAGATAAATCGAGAGCACCAGATAGACGGGTTTATGTAGCATTTTCATGTATCATTGTTGGGTGACATGGTGTGAGTTATCTCTGTAATTACAGCCCTCCTGCTCCCCAGCAGCTTGCTCCCAGGACCCGTGGAGAGCACCTGCCAGGAGCTGCCTGTCCCTACCGGAGAGGAAGGCAGAGGGCAGGAATCTCACGTCGGGCTGGAGGCTCCCTGTGATCGGGGTGGCTGGTCGGGGTTGCCTCTGTCCTCTGGACTTTAAGGCCAGGTTGGACGGGAATTTGAACAACCTGGTCTAGTTGTGTACCTGCCCATGGCAGGGGGGGTGGAAGTAGATGATCTTTAAGGTCCCTTCCAACCCAAACCATTCCATGATTCAGTGACAGAGGAGGATCACAGCAGCATACAGCTGTCACATCTGGTTCTCCTCCTCTTGCCTCCCACTGGAAGCACATCATAGAATCATAGAATGGTTTGGAATGGAAGGGACCTTAAAGATCATCTAGTTCCAATCCCCTGCCCT
>RSEF01000023.1:1961193-2000188 GCA_003993805.1 Himantopus leucocephalus
GTCCCTTCCAACCCAAACCATTCTGTGATTCTATGATTCTATTATCCTGTGATTCTATGATCCCTGACCCAGGCTGCAGCACTGAAAACATATGGGAATGCTGAAAGCCTGCTACAATTGCTAAGGGGTTCCCAGAAGACCTGGGGAGTGCAGGAGGGAAGTCTGGAGCGTGATGGATATTCTGGAGAAAGCTGAATTTCAGAGTCCCAAAGTTGCAGCATCTTCCTCTCTCACAGCCTCCTACCTGCAGTTTCAAAGCTCTCCTGATGCTCATGCATTGACCCTCTGTTCCTGGGAGGCAGGGAAGGTTTACAGGTTCATCTCCACCGTACTGTGGTTCAGATCTGGCAGGATACATGCCCAGAGGGGTATCAAGAGGCAGAGGCAGAGCCGACAACTGAGTAACCCTGTTATTCTTCCTCCCACTCCAGCCTTCAAAAGCACTGGTTTCCTCAGGGTCAGGCTAAGGTGGGAAAAAAAGCTAACTGATGGTGTGTTGGCTGGGATTTTCCTACCAATCTCACTTCCCTCAGGAAAGGGTTTAAGGGCTCTGGGAGACTTCCCCTGAAGTGCAGCCTGGATGATGCACTTGCCTGTCCCTGCTACCCTACAGAGCCAGGGAGGGGATGCAGGGCACACACTCAACCTGCTGTTCCTGACCCAAAGCCTTTGTCTCACCTCCACCGCCATGATATCAGGGCATGTCCAATTAGAAGCAACAATCACCTTCAGCTTTTTTTGTTTGAAAAGCCTCATTAGGTTGGATTTTTGCTGGTTTAGATTCTCTCTGCATCCTGGGTTTATCGTGTCCATGCTGTGGAGGCTGAAAGGGTCACCATATGATGTGCAGTGGTGCTCAGTGAGGATGGGGGAGAGCTACGGCTCTGTGCGAGACTAACGGCTTTGCTACAAGAAGGGCAAGTAAGTAAATTGCACACCAAAGCATTCCTGCTTTGTGCAAGTACCCTAGCATGAGAGGTGCTTCTGCAACAAGCTGCATGTAAGCCAGCACACTGCTGTCCATCCTCTCTCCCCCAAATGAAGAGACCCTCTGAGCAGGATCACAGCCAGAAAAGCAGTTCTGCTGAGTGATGAACACAGCGGCTATTGCTCAGTGAAAAACCTCAACTAAAGGCAGGAAGCTGAGTAGCAGTGTTTATCTGTAGTTTAGTCCAGAATCCTGTTGTGGTCTTGAGCAGTCTTGATCAATGCTGGTGTGGCCTCCACTTGCGGGTCCATGAGAACAGCGTATTCTTGGACAAAGGGTAGTAAAAAATCTCTAGAACAGAGCTGGCTCTGGGTTTGCAGACTCAGAGGAGCCATGGGCAGAGGTAAGATGTTTCCCCTCCATCACCACCCAGCTATGGTAACAGCCCCCAGAGCACACAGCCTCACCCAAAGGCAGGCAGCCCATGCTTCAGCTGACCTGTGATGCTCTGCACAGATACAAAATCCCAGCAGAACCAGGGAGCACAAGCACAGCCCAGATGAGAGCCAGCAAGGGTATCTGGGAGGAGCAACCCCAGATCCCGCTATAGCTGGGAAGAAGTCAGCTCCAGTGTCCTGTCTCCTTCAGTGAGGACAGACGGCTTTCCCTGTCCTCAGTGTCTGTGTAGGTTTTCCAGCAGCTCACAGGTGTGAGGTGTCCTAGAGCCCAGCCCCTGGGCATCTATTATTTCAGCTAACATGAGGCTTTCACACTCCCCCACATCTTCCTCTGCCTCACACAGGAAAAAACTGCCCCAGAGGCTGTCCAGAACAGCCTTCCCAGACCAGAAAGCTCATGACCTGGGTCTCTTCTTTTGCGGAGAAGATGGTGAAAGTGCCTTCTCCATGACAAGCAAGCCAGTGAGAAAAGAGGAAACACAGATATCAAAACTTCCAATTTCAGCTCTTTTGCAGAAGAGGTACAACACACCTTTGAACTACCCATCTCACAAACACCCAGTGAGACCTGACTGAAATGGGGTCCTGTCACGAGCCCCATTCACAGCCTCCCTGCTCCAGGTGGGAGGACTCACTCCACCAGAGCTCACGTGTTGCCCTAGAGCCTCTTTCTTTTTTTCCACTGACCTGCCCCCTGAATGCCAAAATGGCCTTTTGGGGGACTGGGAGAGTCTTGCTGCCATCGTCCAGGTGACTGGAGGCACTCCCCGCAGGCTAACAGCACGGGGACAGGCTAAGTCATTCATCATCCCTAAACCAGGTACGGCTCGGTGAGGTGACCCCCTTTTAGGAACCAGCCAGGATTAGGGGATAGATGAGGGAGGCACTTGGGGGCCTATGTATCTCAGGGCTGTCCAGTGTGCCTCAGTTCCCTGTTCGTCAAGTGCCTTTTCCTCTTGTCATAGGCTGAATTGAGGGATGGGGAGACGGAGGTGGTGTGGGCTCTGAGTGTTTTAGGAAGAAACATTCAGAGGTAAATGAGTTGCTAAAGGTTAACTGCACAGCACCTTCAGGGGCTTGGGGAGGGGATCCTTCTTACTGACAATATCAAACCAGACTGGGTGCACAGCCAGAGATGCTGAGGAGAAACCTTCACCCTGACAGGCAGCCAGCGTAGCTGAGATGAGGCTCTGAGTGGGCAGGGTGAACTACACTGGACCAAAAGTGAAAGGAGGGCTGTAACCTCCTTGCTTTAGCCCCTTCAGCCTGGAGGACAGTCTCATCGCTGGGGGTAGACAGTGGAGGGCTTGTCTGGCTGTTGTGCCATGCACCCAAATACTCATCAAAAACTGGCTGGGGACTCAGTCTATGAAAGCATTTGTCCCCTGAGGTGTCTCATTCTTCTTCCCTTTCCCCCACTCCTGAGGAATTGATCTTTCTTGCCAGAACCCTTGGCTCCAGCTTGGACAATGCTCTGGAATGGATGAGGGGAACTGGTTCTTTGCTGTTCTCTATCCTTGGACACCAAGCTGACCCTTTCAGACTCAGCTAAGCCTCACAGCTCACCCTGTTTTTAATGCATGGGAGCAGCCCTTAGCTGGGAATTACCCCATGAGCTTTTCCCCCTTTCACCATATGTTTAATTACATCCTAAAGCAGAGAGACACATCACTGCTCCCAGGGAGCCTTCAAGTCCTACTGTGGATGGTGAGATCTCCTTTCAGGGAACCAATAAGGAATTGGACCATTCAGCATTTACATTTGCAGTCCTGCCTGCGCAGCCACACCTGCCCAGGACATACGGGAGGTAGCTCACAAAGCAGCAGCACCCTAGGAGTTGACTCTGTCCATTCCCATACGCACAGCTCCTTTTCTTTTGTTGCCAGTTCTCAGGCTCTCCATCTCCATCCTCTGAAGCCATTAGTGTGAGCGGCTTCATGCTTCCCTCTAGCGGTCCCAGCTTCCCCTCCAGAATCACTGCTGCCTCCAACACCTCTCGATCCCACTGCACACCATGATCATCTCCCTGTCCCACCGGTGTTCCCAGTGCTCTGATCAGATCAGTTATGTGAGCAGAGATACTCTGGAGGAGGCTGGCCTTGAGGATGGGTCATAGCATGGCTGCTTGGGAAGGAATAGCCCGGCTTGATGCTAGTTCTCAGCTATGAACGCAGGAACTGTGAAACACCCTGATTTGTGACTGGGTCTTTCATCACCTTGCAGGGGTCTCATACCTCTGGGATGTTTGAACGTCCTTGTCCATTAGCAGGGTGCCACAGACTTTGCTTCAGAACAAAATCCCGAGGTTTGGTGTTTAAATTTTTTCATCTCTCAGGGGAATTTTTTCCTCTTTTTTCCCCCTGAAAGATTTTGCACTTTTCCAAAATGCTGACTCAGCTTAATTTCTGTACTGGGTCCCCAGATGCTGTCTTTTGTCTGGGGATTGACCCAGGAAGGTTCCTGTTCTCCTGTTTTAGGATTGCCAACTTGAGCCAATTCTCTCAAGCCAAAGCTTCGACTGAGCAAGTCCAGCTTTTGTAAGTTACGAGTGTTACTGTTATATGCTGTCTGGGATGGCGAGCTCAGGGCTTTGCTGGCACAGTAGGTACTGACTTAAAGAAACCTCCCCATCATCTAGAGAGCTGTTTGGGCTGTCAGCTTCATTGCCAGGATGCACTGAAGATACACGGAACAGGCCGCAATGCAGAGGGCTGTATCCACGGGTACTGCTCCAAAAAAAGCACATCGCAGGGCTTAGAAATCACTGCAATAAGAAAGAGAAAGAAAATCACATCTCTCTCAGACTGATAACTTTGTTGTCCCACACCAACAGTACGATGTCATCAGCTGCCTCCATGGAGCAACTTAATCCCATTCCTGCAGGTGCAGTGCAAGGAAAATAGCCTGGCATCTCCCGAGTGCACAGCCAGGGAGGATCTGATCGGGTTTAGTGTCATAATGTGCACTTACAAGTGCACGGGGCAGGTGCCAACAAAGTCCTGACTTTCCCTTGCAATAGGCCAGTGAACCTCTTACCGGGTTGTCTCAGTAAAACGAAGCAATCCAAGCAAAATGGGAAAAGTTCCAGTTTCTGGCACACAGAGTTTGTTCTTCTTTACCCCCACAGATGCTGTCCAGTCCAGCCCAGCTACACAGACAGGTTGAGGCAACTGCTGGCTGCTCCTCTGCCACTTGGCTCTTGCAGGGCTCACTTTGCACAGGAGCAGATATAAAGTCAAATAAAATGGGCCATGCACCCCAAACTCCTGTGTGCGTCACAAGACAATTTTAGTATGGAAGTTGTCTTGGGCACTGACATCCCTCTGAGGAGTTGGGCCCTGGTAGATACCATTCATTTCTCCATCACCATCTTGATAAAAAGCAAGTGAGAAAATGTGGCTCTAGGCCTGGGAAGTTTTTAGCGAGGCCGATCACGCCTGATAATTAACATTGAGAGCACTGAGCTCATCCACTTCTCTTCATCTCAGCATTGTCCTTGTCTTGCTACATTACTTTTTGGCAGTAGCCCAGCCAGCACATGAGAGATATTGAACTGACCTTACAGCAAGGCAATAAAGCACACACAGAGAATCAACAGACATCTCAAACCAACAGACCCACAGAAGTCAGCCAAAAGACTCTTGTCAACTTTGTTGACCTCCATATCCATCCAGAGCCCTGAATGAGAAAGCTTGCCAGAGGAGGAGCAGGGCAGACCCCTGGGCAGGACTGCAGCCACTGTTTGGTGTTGGGTCTTTGGGTGGAACCAAAATGCTTGGGTATTTATGGAAGGTTTTGATGTCTGGTCTCTTATGAACCTGCAAGATGGCAAAGTACATTGCACTATCTCCAGGCTTGGTCTTCTGTCTCTGTAGGAAGAAACCTCCATATTGTAGTTGTGCCCCTATATTTACATCCGTTATTCAAATCAACACAGTTAACTGATGTGCTTTGGGTACCATTAATTTCCTCAGCATGAGAAATAACTGTCTTTAAAAGCCTGATGGGTTTTTATTTTAAAAGACATGAGCAAAGCAAGAAGAAATAACAACCAAAGTCCTAAAGAAAACAACAGTAATGTTTGCACAGGACACTATTGCATGTGCATGGCTCAGCTGTACCTGTAGCAGCTGCCAAAATAGACTGGATGGCCAGGACAGGAGGCATGGCCACAGTAACACTGCTGTGCCACACAGCAGAAAGAAGCAGGACATACAGAGTGATGGTCTGAGCCCGTACAAACCCTAAAGCATCGGCTCTGTCACACTCTGTGTGGCTGCATGTTGGCTAACATTGTTGGCCAGACCATTACCAAGTGCTTACTCTCTCCTCTGACGTTGGACACCTTCTGCAGCAGCAGTATTCCCTTTGATCTTGTTCCAGTCCAGCAGATGTTAATGGGATGGTGTGCCTCAGCCAAGCCCTCTCGCAGTGGTTAGTCTCCTCTGATGCCTGTCATATCAATAGCTGTTGCCATGTAATCTGCTTCTCAGAGTACATGATTGTGCCTGACCCACCAAGACCTGACGTCACTCTGCTTGCCTCGCTCTTTGCCAGCCTTCTTTCATTCATGCCCCACCATACACTTACACTGATCTTCTCTCCCCTGCCTTCAAATTTGCAACCTCTTGGCCTTCAAGTTTCTTTCCTGACTTAGATATGTCCTTTCATTCTCGTCTCTGTCATCTCACTTCAGCGCTTTGTTTCGCCTCAATTTCACTTCACCGTGGAGGAACCAAACTTAGTCTGCTGCTGGCTCACAGGTGCTCGAAGACTGCGGAACCAGAAGATCTGAGTCTTAATTTGTTTTCCTGTATGACCCCAGCACACGAATCCCACCCTGTATGTTGAGATTGGTCCATCTGGCAAGTGGAAAAGCTCCTTCTTTCTGCCTTGACAAGTCGTTTTCATGTTACCTGACGGTCAAGTCTTTAGTCAGTCCAGTAGACATGGTCCTCCTCTAAGTGGTACCTAGCTTTAAGGTCATGTAAGGTCAGCTACTAAATTACTTTGAAAGGATACAAACGCATCCTCTTCTTTCATGGACCACGACACCATGGTGTAGGCTGTGGTGGCAGAGTGAAGCCAACACAAGATGAGGCTGACGGTCAGAATGGGTTTCACTCAGGTAACCCTCTTCATGCCATGCAAAAGAGAGGGATCAGAATTACTTTGGCAGCAAGTGTGCTTCCTAAAGACTGTTTTGAAGAGGAGAAACCAGAGCCCAAGCCACAGCTGGTTGAGACAAATGCTTCCAGGTCAGCCTGGAAAAGGGCAGAGGTGGATCTAGCATGTGAAGCCTTTGCAGAAATGCAAGATGGGCAACTGAAAAGCTGCGTGTTCAGACCCCACTATGATAATTGCAGTGTGTGGCCCAAAATCAACAGCCAGGAGGTGACACACCTGCCCAGGATGTCCTCTCCCACATTTCCCCTGCACGAGTGGAGCCCCTGAGATGTCAGAGAGAGTGCTCTGACATCCTGGTGCCAGTGTTAAAGAGGGATCAGTGTTACTCGATGCTCATAGCAGCCTGAACATCCCTGTGACACCAACAAAGCTTTTCAAAGTGTCTGGCTCAACACGCGGTTTGTCTGGTGTCAAGTCTGGAAGCATCTCATCTGTGTGTCTAATGAGCTGGTGATTACTGGTCCAGATGGTAGAGGTCAGAGCTGGGTCAGAACCCTACCGGAGGCGCTTGTGTGAGCAGCGCTTAATGCAATCACTTGACAGGGGCCAAGGAAATTTGCATCTGCCGGACTTGCACCCTGCAGGTTACGCTGTAAATAACTGCGAGCGGTTGGGAACATGGGAGCAGTCAAATTCCTGCCTGCGGACAGGACACATCTCCAGTGCTAAACCCCAGCCACATGTTATTCCCCTTTCAGCCTGGAACAGCCTTTAGCTCCTCAACCAGAGAAGCACTTCCCACTAACAGTGCTCAGTATGGTCAGGTCCCTCCGGGAGTCCATTGGCTCCTCTACCTTGTGCCAGGGACATCAGCTGTAGAATTACTGCCAGTGCAACTATCTGGTGGCTCCAGTAGCAGCTTGGGCCTCCAAATGTGTCCCCTGAACACGTCATGGGACAAGCTCACAGAGGCAGTTCCCCCCCAGGCTGTGAAGATAATATTCATGCAGTGAGGAAACCAGGTCCTGACCGTCCATCTCACAATGGAAACAGAGATGATACTTATGGTTTCAAGGACACTTATTGTTCCTGACATAATTTCTGAGGAGGGATCCATGATGTGAAGAACCTCAGAGTTCCACCTCCTGCTGGTGTGCCTCCTCCATCATACCTGGGTGAGAGGAGAGGACATGCGCAAAGACTGGTGCTCTCAGCCTCATCTTACCCTGGGAGGGCTCCTGGCAGTGTCCTTTTTGGCCAGGAAATTGGAACAGAACCATGCCAGCCAGAAGGTACCCTCTCCCTGAGGATCTCCTGGGTTTCCTGCTTTTCCTGCTCTTCCCAATTCACAAAAAGCACCAGAGGTTTTATTTTTCACCTCAGACAAAGACTAATATATCCTCTACCCTGAGACTGAGTTCTTCTGTGAGATGGGATTTCCACCTCTATCTGTGCATCAAACTCAGAATTCAGTTGTTAAATGACCTAGCTCCTTCCTTACATATTTTGATCCTTTAGAAACAAGTCAGTGCCCCACAGATTATTGTCATTGGCCAATATAAAGATATTTTGGGAGCCTCAATATTGCTTTTGTATCTGAAAAAGGAAAGATCCAAGATGTTGCTGCCAGTTATAAATACAAAACCAAATACAGGCTGTGTGAGCAAGAGCAGATATGCAGCTGCTTCACTCCACATGAAACTCCATCCTCTACCAGCCACTGTCCCAAAAGCAGCCTGTGGGACTGCGAGACTGGATCTTGCATCAGACCCATGTGGCGCAAGGTTGCACTCTGACTCAGGTGGGATGGAGGAACCATGAGCCTCCTCATACCTTTCCAGTCTGTAGCACATCACCCACATGCTGGGTTCATTCCCAAGATGGTAAACATAGCTGGGATTCCTATACCTCACCACAAACATGGACAGACACTATCAGATACTCTAAGTACCACATTGTTTCAAAGATTTTGATGCCAGGAGGCACCACTGAAGGTTTTTGGGTAACACACACTCAGAATATCCTCCAGGGACTCTCTTGCTGAGCCCAGTCATTTGCTTTTGACTTAAGAAAGTCTTCAGGAAAACAACCCTGCTTTTATCTTTTTTTTTTATTTTATTTTATGGATCAATTCACTGCAACTTTACTGGCAAAAAATAGCTCTTGCTCATGTGTAAGATGTGTATGCTATTGTCCTATTATAAAGCCATTGTCATGTTGTTATTGTTATATTGTCATTTCATAAAATGACTGAAAACATGAAGGTTTTACGGGAAATGCCTAATCTTGGATACTTGGGATTATTAACTGAAAAGGACTCGCAGCACCATTTTATGTTATTTTTATTTATTCAACCACCCAGACCTTTCTTCTCTAAACTCACAATAGCAGATATCATTTCACAGTATTATCACAGCTGAGAACAGCAGTGGTTACACAGCCACTGCTTTTGTACCATTTGCGTCTGTTTGTTTTGCACTTATTTGGGCCAAGACAAAAAATTCTGCCTTCCTGGCCCTTCCTGGTGGAGCAGAGGGTCACACCACGGGTCCACTGGCCCCCCTCACCAGGGTCCTCACCAGTGAGAAACCTGGAGGGACGCAGGACCAAAGCCAGTTTCTCCCTGTTGAAGAGGGACAAATGCGAAACGAGGCAGGAACTGACAAGAACGGTCTGGGGTGAGGTACAATGGTCTTGTAGCAGTTCTGCAGAAAAAAAGACTGGCTTGATCAGGGTGACCAGCTCTCTGGCAAGAAGGTGACCAGCATGATGAGGTGTGCAACAATTACCTGCAGGCACAGCTGATGAGGCTCAGGACCTCTGCTTCAAGAAAGGTGTGGAGCAGTTGGAGAGCACCCAGAGGACAGCAGCAATGCTCAGAGGCCTGGAAACAACTCCTCCAAAGAAAGATGGGAAGACGTTTTAGCTTAGAGAAAGGAAAGCACAGTAACAGTCTGCAAGGATGTAAAGGATTGCTACAGAAAAGAGAATGATCTGCTCTCCATGTTGGGGGTGGCAGGAAGAAAAGAACTTAAGCTGCACAAGAGAGATTCATGGTAGCACCTGGAAAGCCCATCTAGGAGAACAGAAAATGAAGCACAGGTATAGATTGCCTGGGGAAGATGTGGAGTTTCCATCATTGGGAGTCTTAGAAGTTAAGAAAACATCTCTCTGGGATATCAGTAGCATCCTGCCTGCACTGGTAACTGCATTCGTCATGGCTGTCTGGCCCAGAATGAACCCACTGCCACTGCCTTCCCACAGATGTGCCCCAGAAGCAGGACCTGGCTGAGGTACCATCCACCTTCCAGAACAGGGACTACTGCTGGAAGGGAAGAGCACAACGTCCTTCCTTTGCTCACTGGCCGGGAAGCCAAGAGCCATTATTCCAAATAAAATGGAATAAGCACAAGAACTGAGAGAGTTTGTGGTCAGAAACACTGAGAAGAAAATCCACAGAATTAAAGATGGCAAAAAGACTCCCCACCTCCAGCCTGGGGAAAATGAGAATGCAAAGAGTACACCATCAAAACTTGGCATCATGATGTTTGCACCTCCTCCAAATGGATAGATAGAGCATGGGCAGATTTGTCCTTGCTGTCCTGCATCCCTCACAGGCAGTAAACACAAGCCCACCACTTGCTGTCCCAGATATCTCTTCCAGGACTATCAGGCCAAAAAAGACAAAGTGTCTGTGGTGTGTAGTTTTTTTTCATGTAACAAAAGATGGAAATGAATTGCCTACAGCCCATACCAGTCACAAAAATGCCTGAAATGTTTGGCTATTTGGAAGAACATGCAGTGAAATGGTCCTAACTCACTGCAGCCTGGAGATTACAAAAGGGTAAGATTCCTCCCTCTTTCCCAAGCAGATGCATGCAGGTTGACTGCAATGGCAGGTCTGGAGGGAGCCTCAGAAACCCTTGAAGAAAGTGAGGCACTGCCTTTGCCAGCCTGGGTTTGTGGGAATCCCAGAATGCCCTCTAGTGGCCTTGCTCCCAAAATATCCCTCCAGCTCCGGGTACGAAACCGCAGAGTGGGTCGGGCGAAGAGGAATGATTTTCCAGAGCTGTTGAGGACACACAGCTGGGAATGGAGTTAAGGGGAGGTGCATCTGCTTAGCTCTGCTTAAAATCCCCTTCCTTCACAAGGGGACTTAATACCACTCGTGTTTGCACAGTTCATTGTGTTTGGTACCCAGCTGAGCTGCTTATTCCTCTTCCACCTCCCCTCTCCCGTGGTGGCTTCTCTGTGGTGGCTCTGAGGAACTTCAGTTAGCTGTGGCCAAAAAGGGGTCTTGGAGGGCTGGGGGCAGTGAGGGGACCATCTGCAGCAGCAGGAAAAGGGAATTATTTTGCTGCCCAAGCAACCTTTCATCTCCCTCCCGGCATTTATTGAAGTTTGACTCAAGTTAGATATCTTTCCACTGCTGGAGACTGCTGCTGTCTCACAGCTGCCACCCCCCCGCACTCGCCGGTGATGTAACCGTGTAATTCGAAAGCAGCTGCACTCAGACTAAAGGACAATTATCTAATAGCGAGATTACAATTAATTCTGCTAAAGGGAAACAATTACCCTTTCGGATCTAAATGGAGTATAAAAAGGCAAAGCATTTATAGACAGAGGGAGAGGGCACACACTTCCCGAGGGCCACTTTGTGCTGCATGACCTGGCGGCATCCGTGGGCTGAATGTGTTGGGCTGAACACCCCTGTCCCGTGCAGACGTGTGGGGCGGGAAATCACCTCCTTTGCAGATGGGCTTTGCCAGCCCATTGACTCCCAGCTGGCTGTGGCTCCATGCACTCCAGCCTCAGACAAACACCTCGGCCTTCCCAGCATGGATGCCTGGACCAGCCCCTCTGCTGGTGCCCACACAGCCGTAACCCCCACACAGCCAAACGTAGCCCCATCCCCATGACACCTGCTGCAGAGAGATGGGCGAGCATCTCTGGCAATGATGCAACGGTCCCCTGGGAGGAAAGGGTTAAATGATAGAATTCGCCTTTTCACTGTGAATAGATTTTGCTCTGCTCTGCCTGCAATACTGTTTATCAGCAATTGCAGGCTTTAAAATCCGTACTTTACAAGTGCAGCATAACCTGCCAGTTATAATTGGTTGAATTATACCTCATCCCTGATGCAACTCTTGATGACTCTCCGCCTCAGCCAGAAAACTGATAGCAGACAAGTTTATAGCTCTCTTGGAAAACACAATTATAAATTGCATCCCCGCCACAAGCCCTGGAAAAGGTTAACTGTTTCACTGCAGCTCTCAAGGGAAGCGGGTTTCACAGCCATTTCTTTCCCCACGTAGGAAGGGAAAAGAGGAGAGAGAAATCACTGCCAGAGAAGTTCAGAGAGATCCCGTAAAAATAATGCAGAGGAAAATAGGGCCTGGTTCCTATTTACACCAGGGCTCCCTGGGTATCTCCAACACCCAGGGACGGGCCCAAGTGTCTACAGGCAGCAATCGTAGAATCATAGAATCACTACGGTTGGAAGAGACCTTGAAGATCATCAAGTCCAATGCTGCACACCAAGGAAAAATATTAGGAGTTCCACTATGTTTGGCCATCTAGTGCTCTCACAGCCTTGCATGGGCCAGGTTATGCCATAATCCCAGCCCTGCTGAAGCCACCCTGGTCCCAAATCCTTCACTGGGATGGGTGGCCTGCTCAGAGCTGGTCTTTATATTATCTCCCTTCAGCTCTATGAAGCTGGAATTGGGAAGCAAATATCACCGGGACTGACTTCCCGGTGCAGACAGAGCCCACAGCCAGAACGACTCAGAGGGTGCAGCATCTCCCAGGGTGAGACCTCAAGACCATGGGCCTTGAGGTAACGTGATAAGGACCAGATGTGAGGATTTAACCACAGCATACCAGCCCAGCACAGAAAAATCACTTCTCACCTGGGTCACAGTGCTCACAGGCACTTCTTCCCAGCTATAAGTGGTGTCTCAGAGTTTTTCACTCTGCTGCCAGGACTTGTCTTGGAGGTGTAGCGGGACCAGCAAACAGCAGACCTGTTTCTGCAGTGCTTAGCGCAAAGGTATCCTGAGCTGCCCTTGAACTGTGCCCAGCCGTGGTAATGTGTTAAGTCCTGCACCAAGGTCAGGCCAAGCCTATAGCTAATTCTTGCATCTCCAAGGACTGCCTGGATTTTGTGCTGCTGCTTTTCAGCAATGTAACAGGGAACAAACCCCACACAGCTGCAGCCAGGCACTGCCAGGCGTTCAACCAGGGGCATTTCAAAACTGCCTCACTTGCCTTCAAAGATGGGATTAGCTTTCTTTCAAAAACAAAGAAAGAAATCTGTCTTGACTTCACTTGAGTTGTTTGAAATGGGACTGGAAGCAGCTGCCTGTCCTGGTCCCCTCCTCTGCTCCAGAAAGCACAGTTCTTCTGCGGAAGACCACTAGAAAATCCCAACAAATATACCGGGTCTCCCAGTAGATAAGCGGGAACTTTAATAAAGCACTTTAGGAATAAATCTGATTTGTGGGTGTATGGGCCCAGCTCAGCCTTAAATCCTTCCTATGACACTGCAGAGTTTTCTCTGCAAATGGCCCATAATTAAGCCTGGGATGGAGTTACTCTTGCATCCTGGGAAATGCTACATCCTTCTCCCACTAATCCCCAAATCGGTCTCACTGAGCCTCCGTTGGCACCTGCAAAACCTTTATGAGTCCAAGCAGCTTGAGAACAAAACTCTGGAAAGTCTTCTGCTGGTCCTGTCTCTGATGGTCTCTGGCTACCTTGGCAGCATGTCAGATAGAACTTTCCGAAGTTATGAGGTGATGACCCATATGCAGCTCAGCCTGCGCTCCCAGCACACAGGGAGGGCCAGCCTGATGGCACCGACAGGCCTGGGGCTGTGGAGACTCACCTGGTGCAAAGAGTGGCTGTGCAGGTTGGGTTTCTGTAGGGGTGCTGGGTCACTGGCCAAAGCAACTGGATTGGTGTTCCTGGGGATGTCCTCAGGAGAAGATATGGCCAAATATGGCCATACCCTAAACATCACTTCCCAGCTCTGTCCGCCCCCAACTCAGCCTCCTCCAGCCATAGCACAGCCCCTTCTTCCCTTCTAACCTGCAGTGAGGATCTGCACCCCAGGCAGAGGACATACAGTCTTGCTCTGCCTGTTGTCCACCAAGGTGTTTGCACGAGCCAATTGCTCAGTCAAGTGTCTGGCTCACTCCAGGGTTTTCGCCTTGGAGCTTTCATCGGTAAAGGTTGCATTTATTTTTCATCTCAGGGAGAAAAAACTTTGGAGATTTTTCTGAACCTCTCTAACCCTGACTCCCCCAGAGCATGGTCCTGCCAGGATGGGATGGGATGAGTCAGCAGGAGTCTAGAGGTCACCCGTCTGGGCCACGCAGCCTTGTGGCATGGCCCATCCTCCTTGCACCTTCTTCCCTCTCCTCTCAGCTCCTGCTGACTCAGGGCACAGAAGCAGCTTGAAGCCAATCAACCCCTGTCTCCTCTTTTCAAATCCTCTGAAATATGGGCCCAGAAATATTTACAGTCTCTCTGTCTGTCCCTGACCTTCAGCTTTTATTTGCGTACGTAAATTTTGTTCTATTCCAGAGCTACAAGTTTCATATCAGGGCAGTTCAATCTTTATGAGGATAAAGTGTTTGCAGTGCTCTTAAGCTGCTTAACGTAAGCATGTGTGTGAAAGATTAACAGCTTTATAAGTCGGAGCAGTTAAGTGACAATATAAAGAGAAAGGAAAGGGGAAAACATCATCAATCTAAAGCAGCACTAGGAATATTTGAGATGAATTACTGAAGGGAACTGGCTGCCAGGCCCAGTGGTGCCTCAGTAAGATGCACCAATGACCAGTGCAGGAGCTCTCTCAGGGGAAAGGCAGAGACAGAGCAGCTTGAAAGGATCATCTTCTCTACAACTCTCAGACTTGGAAGAGAAAGGAAACTCTAATTATGCCCTGATATTTATGACCATCATTTGTTGTTCTGTTCAAAGCAGACATCGGAGTGGAGGAAGGAAGAGGCAGACTCTTAGCACAGCTAAATATGCTCTTCTTCAAGCCACTGTCAAGTCTTCAGAGACCAACACCATCCCACAACCTGTGGGTGCACCAGAGGGCTTGGTACCCGTCTCCCTCTATCCCCATCGAAAGTGAGAGACACTCACCCTTCTTGCTGCTGAGGCTGAGGAATAGTTTGCAGGTGGTCAGACCAGGTCTGATGGACACAGAGACTATCTCATCAAAGACCTAATGCTCTCGCTGAGGTATGAGATGGCAAAACAGTTGTAAGAAATGTTGGAAGACATACTAGACATCGCAGGGTTGTTTTCTATTTGACTGTCAGTTGCCGCACCTGCATAATGCTCTGAAAACCTCTGTCGAGATATCAGTTGCAAAGGACAGGGTCATGCAAGGACAAAGACTTTTTATGACCTCTGGCAAACCAGCTGATGTCTGCGTCCTTGGTTTTACTTACATGCAGTTAAGGGATAATTCTGCCTGTCTTCCAAGACAGGTGGCTGGTTTATTAATGAATGGTTGCAAAATGTTCTGAGATCCTCTGATGAAGCATCTCTGGAAGAGCAAAATATGATGATGCCAATGGAAATTGGCTGTTTGGCTCCAGATTTTAATTGCATACAAAAAGAGAGCTACACATCAGAGCTTAGCCCGTGAAACAGGAAACATGAGGCATCAGGAGAAACACAGAACGGCACTGGATGTCAGCGAACAAATGCTGGAGCTGTTCTTTGCCAACACCAGACATGATGACTTTGTCAGTAAGAGGAGAAGACTTCATCGAGGTTGTACTGGGAGAGCTCCTAGATCAGTGCCTGAGATTAGATTCACCATGAGATTATTTACTGTTGGACCATGGATTAAAAGATGAAGCAATGTACCTTCTGAATGGTTGACATTCCCCCCACAATTTGTCACGGAATTTTTTCCCCTTGTTAGAGCCTGGTAGGAGGCTTGGCCCTCTTGGACCTTGCCCTGGTGCCTGGGGCTTTCACTAAGCATCTGATCTTCTCAAAGTGTGTTGTGCACGAGTCATTCCTGCTTTTCTGTGATCATCCATCCAAATTATCTAGAGGTTAGTGACAGACATCTGCAGCCTGGAAAGTTTGGCTTGAATAGTAACATCCTCTGAAATGCCATTATTAGAGTTGGGGAATGTTTACAGATGGGGTATATCTCTCTTGGAAAATGCCTGTTCATCAAAGGAGAATTTTTTCTCCAGGGAAGTGCTGCATTTGACAAACTTCAGCATTGGATAAAAAAATTGAAACAAAGCATTTCAGTGAGGTCAGAGGACTCCACTTCAGAGTTGCTGGAATTTCCTTTTATGATGAAACACAGAGTTGCAGTAGGGCCCAAACATCTAGATTACATCAAAATGGAGCATTTCATTTATACTGGTGTGGGACCTTTTCCTGTGTTTTTGTTTTCTTTTCAATTCAGACCAAAAGAAATCCATGCCAGTGGAATAGGAAACCTGACTTCAAAGCAAATCCTGGTCACATCGCTGAAGAAATGCCCCAGGTTCACAGTCACTGTTAAGAGGGGTCCGCGGTGATGACAGAGAGGTCACCAGGACAGAGCAGTGGAGTTGGAAGTTAACAAGCCTCACAAGTGTATTTCAGTGCTTGGTGTGCTCCTCCATTCCCTAAATGAAGCCCAGGCTGTTTTCAAGGGAAAATAAAACCCCCACTCTTTGCATCAAGGGAAATCTGTGCTATGCAAACAATAAAGATAACCAGGAAAGATAACTTTGCAGGCTGTTGTTTTTACATCTTGGCAGGAATATAAATAAGCCCAAACAGTTGCCTTAGAGATGGGAGAAGCCCGCGGATGGGACTGGAAATCAATGTGCCATACAGCGAGCACTAGACCCGAGTCAGCTCCCCGCTATGCAGGCAGAAATCTCTCCATCCACCTTGGGTGTTTATTTATTTCTAAGGCAACTGTCACCATGGTGCCAAGGCATATGCCTATCTCAATTTCAGGCGAGTTACCTCAGATTTGTGGCCCTGTGACTGACAGCCAAATTTGGTGAAATATTGTTCAGGGAAAAAAAAAATAATTATCCAGGGTGTTTACTTGAGTCAATGAGAGATCTTCACTTACGGGTTTGTTCTCCCTCTCACACCAGAAAAGGCAGGTTTTTGAAAATGAAGTTCTCTTTGGGAAAATGTATTGGTTTCCGTGACACATGTAGGCACACGGAGGAAGGCCACACAGCCATTTGCGTCGAAAGCCCTCCTGAGGCAGATCACTTGGCCCATGGTGCTTTTCTGCCTGATTTGTTCCAGATCTGAAAAAGAGACCTCAAAACTTTTTTTTTTTTTTTTTTTTTTTTACAGGAATGAATCCTCCTTTTCAGACAGCTCTCTCAGTCCTCGGAACAACCCATTTCTCTAAGGTATGCTGATATATCTTTGATGGCCAACTCCATGAGAAAGGCAACTTAAAGCTTCAACATCTGAGTACATGAATTTGCAATATTAACGATGTTCATTCAATAAGGTTTCCCTTTCCCCTCCACGTATGCACTCTGCTTCCTTCTGAGCCTCTTTTTCACTGCATATAAAAAGCAGAGAGGGCATACTACCTGTACGTCAAAGCAGAGATCAAGAGGTGACAATCTTGACCTTAACGTTGCTGAATATATATTTGATGTTAAGGTCAGAGTAAAATACTTCAGAGTAGAACACTCGGCAATACATCCAGGCCATGTAACTCAAGCTACTCTGGCTGACACAAAACTAGACAAATCTTAGCTAAAATAAGATGCAAATTTTTAATATCTCAAGAGTAATTAGCTACTGAAATAACTTTCCAGGCAATGAATTAGACATGGATTACCTGAAGGATCATGGGGTTCTCCAGCTGTTTTTTCACATTTAGGCAAATTGGAGCCAAACTTGAAATGAACCATGTATTTTAAACTTTATCATAGTATTTAGAAGAGCATTGGCCAACCAGGTGTTTCAGTAAGATAAAGACCGACGTACCTTCTGCTCTGAACAGACCATTCTATGGAAGCCTCATCAAACAGCCATAACCCCCACTGATCCTGAGTGCAGCAGAGTTGTCCACATACTTACACAGGGTTTGAAATACTTTGAGAACAGGTCCATGGGCAGTTTTCTCCCAGGGAATACCATCAAATCCTGGACATGTAAGAGGATGGCTAAGAACCATTTATTGAACTATTGTTATTTATAAATCAAGACATAACTTCTGTGCATCTAGGACTTGTTAAGTCAAATTCCAGTTTTGGTTCCCAGGCTTCTGCCATGACAGGGTGACGCTGATTTGTATGAGATCTCAAATCTTTTTGACACATTTTCTATATGGTCTAGCCCCCTTTTGCTCTTTTCTATTCCTTGCCTTTATCTTCAGACTGCTTAGAGGTAGGAAGAGGATCCTCCTTGGTGACGTTAAATTTTAAACCCCAAATTTTCCACGAGTCTATCTCTAGTGTGTATTTATTGTAATAGTTAATATTTTAATAAGTGTAAAACTAAGAATAACTCTTCTATAGTGCAATCAACACAATCCACTGCACGAAAATCCATTCAGACACTAATATCTACTGTAGGCCAGATTATCTGGTGTTCTGAATTTTGAAGAAGAGAGAAACACTCATTGAATTGTTTGCATAGTATGTGCTTCTTAAAAGATTACCTAAGGGTCTGGTAACTGGCTTCACCCAGGTCCTAGTCACTCTCCACCAGCAGGAATACAGGAAATCTCTCCAGAAACTTGCACAAATTTTGTGATACCATCAAAAACAGTGAGATTTTTGTCAAAATACGGTACCTCTGTCCCTTGGAATGGGACATAGGCTCTGATGGGTCCCTTGCATCTGCCCAGGATTTTCCCAGGCTCAGCATGCTGCAGTAAAACCAGTGGCACTTAGCATTACATTTGCAAAGGAGCTGCTGTCTGGTGTCGATCTGAGACCACATAGCTCCCCAGCAGAGCACCCTCTGCTCTGATCCCTCTTGAGTACCCCTGTCCTGGTTGTCCCCAAGAGGGCTGAGGCCATGGGCAAGGCGCTGTAGGGCAGGGAGGACAGGTATGGGAGGCACCTCTCCTCAGGGCGCTCCAGCACACAGCGTCCTCCTGCCCTTCCTCCTCCCCAGCAGATTAAAAGGGCCATGAAATAAACAGCAGCGATAGCGTCCAGGAGCAAAGTGCTGAAGGGATTTTCCCAACCATTCCCCTGGAGTATTTCAAAAGAGCTTGCTGCAATATCCTCTCCCGCAGGACCTGATGGCCTGGGCATGATGTCCTTGGGCAGCGGGTACTTTGTGGGAAGGATGCTGGAACAGCTCGGGGAAGAACCAGCCTTCCCAAACTGCCCTCTCCACCGTAGACTCCTTCCTCCACCCATTCATGCACGCTGATCCATGCACAGAGATGCAACACACTTATCTGTGTGCACGTGGACATTCATTTAACATTAGAAGTGGCACTTGTTCAGCCATCCTGACCTACTCCTTCTTCTGTTGTCTCGCTGGGAGCAGGATTTTATCCAAGCTGACCCGGGAGCTCTGCTTTTCCTTTGGGTGATCTTCTTTATGAAGGGTTGGTAGCAAGAGCTCCTGGGCCGTGTAGCTGTGGAACTGCACTGCCCTTTTGGCAGGGACTAGGTCATGATTTATGAGGCTGATTTTTACCAGAGCCGTGGAAATATCCTGACATTTCTCCCTATCTCTGTTCCTGGTGTTGCAGACAGACTTTTCATGATTTCTGTATTCTGCCTCAAGCACAGGCACTCTTGGGAGTCACAGGACTCAGCTGCCTGGGGCATGCAGCTGTGCCCAGGGTGTCTCAGCAAGTTCATTTCTCCCTGGCCCCCATGTTCCCCATGTGTGGTGATGGCAATATGTTTGCCACCAGTATACACTCACATTTTAGGTTTTAATGGAAGATTCCTACTCATGGGCTTTGTCTCTGTCTGGTTATTGCTGGGAGCTCCTCCAGGAGCTCATCTCTCCTGAAGGTGAGATGGGCTTTGCTAAGGATATGCTTTCCCAGGAACACATGGGAAACAGCCGGTGGTTTAGCTCTTATAGAGGAACAGCAGAGGAAGGTTTCACTCATCTGCCCTCCCCCCCTGCTTGACTTGTGGTGCTGCTGCTGTGCCCAGTGCCCACAGCAGCCTGCTGCTCACAAGGCCAGCACTTATTCTTGCTGCAATCTGCCTTCAGACAGAGATGCTCGCGAGGAGCAGCTCCCTGCTGGCAGCAGCTGTGCTTCTGTGCATCTTTGTCTTCCAGAGGGGGTTTCTTTCATTTTAAAAGATCTGAGACTTTCCTTGGGGTTTGTATTTGTTCACAGGTTGCCTCTGGGAGAGGCAGAAATAGGGGAAGCAGCAGAGAGGATGGAACAGAAATAGTCTGTGTCCTCTGTCGCTCCAGGGCTCTCTGTGGGGGATGCTGGCGAGACTGAGCGCACGGCATTTGGGCTGGGCTTGGCTGCAGCTGGCGGGACGGGGCACTGGGCTGCCGCTGGCTGGCAGAGGCAGGACTGCTGCAGCCTGGGGTGCGGGCGGTGGCGATGCACAGCTCTGCGGTGCAGGGCAGTGTGTACCCTGGGACACAGCGGTCCAGAGAAGGGTGCTGGGGAGGGCATGGGCTGTGGGCAATTGACATGAGATTGCATTGGGTTGTTTTGGCCAGGACAGAAGAGGGTGCTCTGGAAGGGGCATGGGGACTGTCTCAGCCTGGAGACAGGACAAGGGCAATGATTTCTCCCAGTCTTTAGAGAAATGGATCTGCTGGCTGGAGATGCTGAGAGAAGAGGAGAGGGAAGAAAGGATGCAAAGGCAAGAGAGCACTCGACTGGCAGGGCAGAGGGACGCTTTTCTGCTCCTGGATTTGTTGCTCAGTTTTTCTGGCTGTGTCCCAGCCTGCCGAGGCCAGCAAATCACCCCCATTTCCCCTGTCCCTCTTGCAGGAGCAGATGCTGCTGGGGTCCCCCAGGCTGCCCAACACAGTCCTGGGCACAGGTTCCACTCCTGTCGAAGAAGATGCACTGCAGCTGACACAGGATTTGCTGGTTACTGGCTGGAGCCAGACACAGGAGGGAGCTCAGCACATTTCCGGAGAGCTCAGCATCACCTCGGGCAGGACTGCCTTGGCCCTGCAGCGCCTGAGGATGCCAGGGTGCCAGGGCCCCGTGCAGAGGGGTGCCTCCAGGGCTGCTCTGCAGCACGGTGCTCATGCAGGGTGGGGTTTCTTTTAAACCTGTCATCAGGAGACTTATGAGTCAAGTGCAGTGTATTATTGGTGCTGTGTGAGTGGCTCCCTGGGAGCCTGCCTGCCCTCGAGGTGGCAAGCTGTTGCTCCTGCCCTTGGAGAGGAGCCAGCTCCGCAGCATTACAATTTAATTAAATTACTCCAGCGGCTGCAAGGGAAAGAGCTTTAACATGAGAGAGAAAGAAAAACAAGGGTTTGGCTGTTAGCCTCTGGAAGGGGGAAGCATTCAGGGACTGCACTCCGTATTATCTGCCCCTCTACTCCGTTCTCGTGAGACCCCACTGGAATATTGCATCCAGCTCTGGAACCCTAAACATCAGAAGGACATGGACCTGTTGGAGCAGGTCCAGAGGAGGCCATGAAGATGCTCCGAGGGCTGAAAAACCTCTCCTATGAAGACAGGCTGAGAGAGTTGGGGTTGTTCAGCCTGGAGAAGACAAGACTCCAGGGAGGCCTTAGAACCTCTTCAAGTATCTGAAGGGGGCCTACAAGAAAGCTGGAGAGGGACTTTTTACAAGGGCATGTAGTCATAGGACGAGGGGGAATGGCTTCAAACTGAATGAGAGGAGATTTAGGTTAGATATCAGGAAGAAATTTTTCACTATGAGCGTGGTAAGGCACTGGAACAGGTTGTCCCATCCCTGGAGGTGTTCAAGGCCAGGTTGGACGGGGCTTGGAGCAACCTGGTCTGGTGGGAGGTGTCCCTGCCCATGGCAGGGAATGGAACTGGAGGATCCTTAAGGTCCCTTCCAACCTAAACCATTCTATGATTCTATGATTATACCGTTGGGGCAGAATGAGGGGTTAACATCTCTTAGGCTTCCTCAGCTGCCCCTGGGACTGAGGGCACCATTGTGGGGCCCTCACAGTCCTGTGTAGGCCCAGGGCAAGTCTGTCAGATGTTTCCCTCTGTCCACCCAGCAGACCTGTGTCTCAGGCTGATGCCTTGTCTGGGTCCAGCCATGCAGCTCACCTCTCCTTGGACATGGGACATTGGGCACCACCCTGCTGACAGGCACCACCAGCTGTGCTAAGGGGATAAAGTCCAGGTGCCCTGTAACCATAGACAGCCAAAGAAATAGAGAAAAAAAGAAAAGTTACACACCCATCCCCTCCTTGTTTGCCTCCAGGGGAACCTCTGAGGATGTGTCCTTCCTTTCTGCAGTACATCCCATCCCCATGCTCCTCAGCTGATCTAGCAATAAAACCAGACCCTTTGCCCAACCCTCACCACTCGTTTCCCTCCTCTTCTAAATCCCTCTGTGTTCTCCCTGAGTTTTCTAAATTGTTGAAAATTTATGTGTCAGTGCTTGGAGATTTTTGCTTTTGCTGTCCTTCCCAAAGGAGCGCTCTCTGTGTGCGCTCACCAAAATATCCAGGGAGAAAGGGCGCATTACATCACAAGTATTATAAGGAGAAGATCCCTGTATGGTTCTTAACCCCCTGGTCAGCTGGGGCACTGAGTCCACCAAATCAACCTTGTACCGGCACAGCTCCTCGGGACACTGGAGCTGCGTACTAAGCTGAAATCATCATACAGGCTTTAGCATCATTGGGAAAAAGGGGATTTTCTTGATAAGAAGGAAAAATAAACAAGAACAGCCAGGATGATATGGGAATGAAGATGCTTTAAATGCATTGAGTGGGATTTCATCACTCCAACAAAGAAAGGGAAAAGAAAGCAGAGAGACTGAAATGGAAAGCAGTGCTGGTGCATGACTGAACGAAATAGTCTGGAAGTCAGAAGGTGGTGTTCATGCTTTTGTGGTAAGGCCTGGAAGCAGTGAAGCAGACAGTCCCATTTCTTATGAGAAGGTGGTTGGTTGCTTTCTGTGTGGTGGCATCCTGGTAGGATGCAATATGGTCTGACTTCCCCAGCATGTCTGCGACCACTTACGTGCTCTAACCTGAGAAACACTTCACTTTTGCCCTGGCAGATTCTCTTCCCTGTCATGGTATCCGTGCAGTGATGATTTCTCAACACGTCCTGCCTCAGGGGCTACTTACTCTTTGTGCTGAGAGGTTTTTCATGGTGGCATGCCTGGACTTCTCTTCACAGGTTATCAGTGCTCCTTCTCCCGCCAAGATCATTTCCCTCTTTCACCTCCAGAGCTGCTGTGACTGGGGAGTGGACCTGCCCTGACCACATAGACACACTCCGTCTGAGCACAATACCCCGTCCTGTACCTTCTCCAACTCATGTTCACTTTGACAAGTCCATTGCTTGGCCACCCTTCCTGGAGGGACAAACCCAGAGCTCCTTTATTAGCTAGACACATTGTTTCCTCAGGCTAAATTCTTCTGGAAATCAACAAGACTCTGAGGTTAGAAGCACATCAATTAATTGGTGGTGGTGATGGTATCTCCTCATTCCTGATTTGGGTGAGGGAGCTGTGGAGGTGGTTGAGACACTAGGTGTTGAAGAGAGCAGCCCTCCCCTCTGCTTCCCATCTCTGTGGGCCCATGCATGAGCCACTACACCATTTTCAGGGTGGGTGGACAGGAGCAGGCATTTAAATCACCAACGGACTGAATCAGAGACCACTGGATGTGGGTCAGTGCTGTCTGAGCTCTACAGACAGGCTGTCTCGTAGGGGCCATGAGAAATCAGCATATTCCCATACAGATTGCCATTCGCTCACACCATGCATGTGCAGCGGAGATGAACCTCATGCCACTGCTAGATGCAAAGGACTGGCACTCTCCTTTCCCCCGGAATGTGAGGCTGCAGGAATGAGAGGGGATGTTGTCACCTCTCCCAGACCATGACTGTGACAGACAAGAAGGCACCTGAAGGTGGTAGCCGTTGGCTTTCAGAGGAGGCCAATTCAGGGGATATAGCAGCTTCAAGTAAGAGGTTTCAGGGTCTGCACAGGGAAGGTCCAGCAGGTAATGGGCAGAGTCCATCAGCAAAGCATATTTAGTCCTGACCCGTAGCTAAACTGCCTATCAGCTTGCAGACAGAGGTTATGTGCTCCAGACACTCCTGTCACCCACAGAAACATTCATGATAAAGGCAGGCAGTAAAAGCCATGGATGGAAGAATAATTATCCAGGGACAGGAAGGGAATAAAAAGGGAAAGGGCCTTGATGTAACATAAACATCATAAAAGGCCATAAAAGCAAAGCAAAGGGAAGTGTGAAGGAGACTGAAGGTTGGCAGCAAATGTACATAAACAAAAAGAGCCAGTCTGGAACGGTCTAGAAATAAGGAAGGTTATAGATGGATTGAAATGGAGAATAGATGAAGCTGAGCTGAAAATGAGCAAGGAAATAGATTGACGGACTAGATAACAGCCCTGAGAGCTGCAACCCAGAGCTATGGAGTTTGTGAAAATGCCCTGATGAGGGAGATTTCCAGAAGTTTGAGTGAGTGGGACTGAGGAGAGCAGGGGGAGAGAGGAAGTCCAGAGCTCTGATGGTCAGCAGCAACCATGAGGTGGGGAGCAAGGCAGAGGTGGGGAGGACAGGCTCAGGGCAGCCCTGCCTAAATTGTCATACACACCTGTGCAAAAGAGGAGATGGCACCTGCTAAGAAAGTTTCAACAAGAGCAGGGCAGTGGGCAACCCATGTTAGGACGCAGTTGGAGGCTGCCTGTTCCTGAGTGCACAGAGCAGGAGAGGCTGAGCCAGCACGAGCAAAGGCAGAAGCTCCCTGGCTGTGGTGGGCTGTCCCCTCCACGCACTGGAGCCTGCTTTGCCATACTCAGTGTCCCTCACTCCCAGGAGGGGAAAGGCAGATGGTGAAGCGGAGACCAAGAGGAGCCTCCAGGTGCTGATGACATCAGCCTGGAGCCACTGAGAGATGCTGCTCGCGGAATGAGGGTGGAAGCATCCGCCAGCTGCTGCAAGTGCCAAACATTTCTCATTCCTCATGTGCTCCTATTAACACCTCCACACGCAACTGAGCTGCAAGCAAGGTCTTCCTGAGCTCTGCTAATTATTAAACGTACTTCTGTTAAGCTTAACTAGACGTGCTTGTCAGCTGCTGGCAGGAAGAGAATAGTGGGAGAGACTTGTAAACACACTCTGATGACTAAGTGAAAACATTGCCAAGATTGCAAGGCACTGGAGCCTGCTGCCTTCAGGTGTCGTTGTCTACCTTGTGTTTCAGCCTGGCAGTCATGTTGGCCAGCATGGACTTCGCTATTCCGAGATAGGGTTCAGGAGCCTTGCAGGGACAGTGCTGACAAGAATGGGTGTTTCAATGCTATTGCTCCTAATATCTGCTGTTGGTCACACTGAGATGGTTCACCAGGACCTTCGCTGTCCTGGGGCATGCAGTGGCTCTTGGGGAGCAACCTACCCATCACAGATGCTCCTGAGAGCTCTCTGTAGTGCTGCTTTGAAGCCTTTTGCTGCTTCCCCAGAGCCTGCCTTCTCCTTCAGTAGATCTGTCAGAAAGTTGCACCAGCGGCTACACCAAGGAAGTAGTCTTTTAGGTTTTTATACAACAATCTTCACACTTTCATGGCCATTTCAACCACACTGCCAGCACGCAGGCTTCAACGTGCCCTTTGCCTACCTATCTATCACACTTTGTGGCAGTGATCTACACATAACTGTGCAATTTCTCTGCTCTTTGGTTGCTTTACAGCACCTACATTTCTAGGAAAGGATGGCTGGAGCTATTGGAAACTCTTGGAATCCTATTTAGAGAAAAAAAAAAAGACCGTATATATTGATCAGTCAGCTAAAAGTCTGTGAAAATCTGAAACACTTCAAATATTCGGTTGTAACTTCCCCAATGATACATGCTATGGAAAACATCCTGCCAGGTTCAAAGTTTATTCATTTTTGACCAGCATCTCTGAAACTAACCAAAGAAAAATCTTCTCTTGGGCTGGATTTGACGTCTGGAGAAGGCTTTTTCTGCTATCAAATCCACCTGCAACACAGGGCATCTTACTCCTTACTAACAAACAGCAACGCAATGGAAAAAGGATGGATCTGAGGATGGAGATTAGCTTCCTTCAGTGTTCTCTGCTGCACACTGCTCTTGGCTCCATTCCTCCACCATCCAAAAGAGGCAACTCTCCAGTTTCCCAATTCTAGGCAAAAGTGCAGCTGATGAGACGGATGACGGCGCGATTGACTTATTTTGCTACCATGTATTCTAATTAGCTTGTCAGTATGAGGTGAGACAGAATTGGAGTAGGAATGTTCCCAGCTCAGTTGCAGATTTATTGAATGCAAAGCCTGCCACCGCGCAGCGTTAAGGTTGGACAAACAGCAAGACAACTCCAACAGCACTAACTCAACCGGGTTGCACCTTCTGCATATTTTGGGACACCCAATTTATAATATAAATAGTAATCTATCAAACTGCATACTGACCCAGAAAAACTGTAAGAGAAAATCCTGCCTGCTTCTAACATGGCTGAGCAAATGCTGCTGCTGGCACATTCACACTCACAGTTCCTCTATTAAGACATTTAATTTTCTTGTGTTTTTTACAAAAAGGAGACAGAAAGAGAAATTACTCTTGTTTAATATTGTTAGCATTTAAATAGCCTTAATTAGGCTTGGGATAGATGTGCATGAACTGTTTGTTGCCTGTGCTGCTGGTTTTTTACTTGGAGAAAATTTTCTGCCAGGATAGATGAGAGGACTGCATCACAGTTACTTTGTGATCGGAAAAGATAGACTTTTTATTTTTTTAATGTGAAGCTTGTAATTTATGGATTGTACCAAAACTCAAGGGGGAAACCTGAAAGCCATATGTCCTGCTCCATCCTTCCTGCATGCATATTTTTGCTAAGCTAGATGGAGGACTCTGCAGAGACAGCTGCAGATTTTCCAGAGGGAAGCCTGCAAGCATCATGCCCTCTTCTTGACAAAGCCTCTGGTCAGGGAAAACGCTAACGAGTGTCAGAAAGGTGACACAGGGATTAGGAGACACTCTGGATGCTGCACTCTCTGAAGTGATATGCAAACTGCTTATCTCTCTCCAAATCCCTCGGTTTATACCCCTTTCCCTGAGCAAGCCTGCAGCTGGAGGAAGAAGCCAAATTGGCTTTAACCCCTGGTTCACTATAAACCAGGCTCCGAATCTCACTATGCTGCTTTGCCACCAGAGATACGCTGAACGATGCGTCCTTTTGTGAGTGAATGGCACAGATTTAGGGAAGGAGTGGAAATCGCAGCCGATAACCCGGGGAGCGGTGTCTGTGCTCAGCGCGCTGTGGAGGCGGCTGGCAGTCAAAACAATGCCCAGAATGGCAGAGGAAGGCTTTTATTTTAAGGTTACTCTGTGCAATGTCACACAATAATATACACTCCCGCGATAAGGAATGTTAATAATACTCCACTTTCTGCCAAGAATAGAGTCCCTATCTACAAACCCCACCGCTCTAATCAAGCGAAACAAAGCCGAATGTATGAAAACAACAAAACCAGGAGCTCGGGAAGTATTCGGATTCAGGAAAGACTAAATATTTAACTTGTGAGGCCCAATGCATCCTGGAATGTATGGGGCACTCCAGGAACAGCTAGCCATTGTCCAGGGGCCACAAGGGAAAGCCTTCTTAAACAGGCCATGTCCTGCAGGGCCACCAAGCTGCCACAGTCACCCACAGCGTTTGCGCTGGGGCAGGCAGGTAAGGAGGTCCTGGCAGAAGTGAAGGGGAGGGTGTTTTTCCATGAAGGGTGTCACAGCCAGGTGCAGTTCAGGGGCTGTATACGCTGCAGCACAGCACAGTGTGTTTGATGTGTGCAAGAGAATAGCCACAAATTTCTGCATGCTCTGTTCTGGAGATTGAACGATTGCCTTTGCTGCTGCAAATGTTCCACATTTAGCAGCACCTAGCTGATGGAGCCTCTCATGGCTTCTCTTTCATAGGGAAAAGCAAAAGATGCCACACGTGGTCTTGCTCAGGACCAAGGAGCTCGAGTGTGTACTGTGAGAGCCCTTGGGGGCAGCTCCCATGGACGTCAGCCAAGCTCTGTGTTCACAGAAGCCTGCCCAGCCTTCCCTGACCGCAGGAATCCTGCTGCTGGGACAGTCACGGCACTTTTGTGACATGACCAGACTAATCTCACTTGCTCTCAGAGCTCTGGTCACTCTCTGGCTCCTGGCACCTGAGTCACACTACCAGCAAAACTAAAATCAGAAGCTCAGAAGATGTCCTGCTGAAAACAGCTTCCCAGTGTTGCATCTGTGCCCAGTGGGGCTCCTCAGAGCCTGTCCTGTCCTGGCAACTGCTGTTGCTAGAAGTTTGGCTGTGATAAAGATGCCACCCTGGCCATCCAGATTCAAGTCATGGATCTGCTCCGGGCAGATGTAAATCGTGCTTCTCAGTGCTGTATGAATTCATCCGGAAAAGGGAGAAACAACATCTCCTCTTCTGTCACGTTGTGTCAGTGGCCCTCTATGCACTTATGTCTAGGACTTGGACACCTGAGCTTCAACAGACCAGTGGCAATGGCTATTGTCTGTGAAGCAGGATGGGCGAGACCAGTTTGCAAAGCCAAATGCACACAGAAAGGTAAAATTGCAGACTTGGGGAGAGAAGATTCCCCAGTCCATGTCGTGAAAGCCCATCCTTATGGAGTGGGGTCTGTAGATGCCTTTGTCAGATCCCTGGAGAACTGGCCAGCAGCCTGCCTGGAGCAAGAGCCGTAACCTCGGTGTAATGATGCTTGCCTCTTCTACCTTGTTTTAGCCTGCAGCATCCACATTCCTGACCCACAAGGCTGAATTTCTACGTGCCGGTGTTTTGTAATCACAATGTAATGCACAAATACAACTCTGAAGTAACCCGGACACCTTCATACTATTAAAAGTAAACGTAAAAACAGGGCTCAAACTCCCATAAAGTTTAATAGTTCAGGGTCAGATGGATGGGGTACCCAAAGCATGCCTTAGGTAAACTCGGCGGCACAGGCAGAAAGCCCTGGTGGCTGGACCCCACTTACATTCGTTTGTTTCTGTGTCTGAACCTGGAGGTACATGAACCAAATTAATTCAACCACACACCAAACACACAGGCATCTCCAGGACAAATTACCCCTGCATCTTGTCCAGTTCTTTCCCTTACAGCCCAACATGGACAGTGTGAGAGGAAGACCTGGAGCAGACAGCAAAACCGTAAGACACCTTTTCATTTTTCACTGTTTTTATAAATATATGCATATATTTTCTCAAGAAAAGGAAAAGAAACTGCTAGTAGTGACTAGAGTGGATTTTGCCTGCTTTGCAAAAGTTCATCCATTGTTCAAAGCAAACTCTCCTGTCCAACATAAACAGGGTCTCTTAAAAACATTCTCATCCAAAACAATTGCCATGACTTTTGATGTTTTCATGGTCCTTGCTCTCCCCTACTGTTTGATCATTATGTTTCACAATATTTTTTCCCCTTCCTCACAGGCCCTCTTCCAGGTGCCCCTGCTCTGGAATTCATGCCTTCATCATCCAAGCTTCTGTATTCAGTGAGATACAATGGAAAGAATTTCACGGCATTTATTTTGACTTAAATGACTCCCCCTCTTGCCTGTTTACACAGCCTCCTTCCCCTCAGCAGAGTTCACAGATGTGCCTGCAGCCAGGCTGAAAGAGCTCAGCTCCAGCGTATCATCTCCTTCCTTTCTAGGAATCCCCTTCAGAGTTCTCCTGTAGGTCACTCATTCCTTGGCATTCAATAAGAAGCTGCTGAACGCTTCATTATTATTACTATAAATGAACGTTCAGGATCTGGCTAAGACCATGACGTGCTGGATACTGTACTCAGAGGAATGATCCTTGCTCCTAAAACTGACGCAGCGCACGCGAGGACACAGAAGGGAACATGAAAGCAGGAGTGGAAATGATCCTTGCACAGCTGTAAAGCACTTTTCTCTCTCCAGAGGAACAGCCTCTCCCAGCCAAGCAGAGGCCAAACCTTCTGACCACGGCAGCTCTGGCAGATGTGCAGCTCTTTCCTAGACGGACTCGAGACCCTGTGGGTAAAAGGAGGAAATCCCCATAATAAAAACAAGCCCACATCAGAACCGTCAGTTCCTTTTATCCCAAATCCCCCCTCTTCACTTTTCAAGAATGTGTAACCAGGATCAGAACCAACTCATCTTTTCAAAGTAAAATACAGGCTCTATAAACCTATTACATCTGGTTTTTTTAATTTTTTTTTTCACCCTAAACCTTATAATTTTTAAGCAATACAAGAATGGGCTAACTCCAAGTTGTATGGCTTGGATTAGTTGAAACTTTACATTTCGCTCCAGCAGAAAAAAACTTCAATAAACTTAAAGCGTTTCAGTGACTGAAGGTCCAATCCAGTACCATGCAGGAAAACTCACCTGTGGCTGCTTTCTTTCTTTACTAAACAAGAGAACAGACTCAAAGACTTTAAAATCTAATAAACCTGGAAATACACAAAGTGTAATCTACACAATAAAATCAAAAGAACTGATCAACACAGACTGTCCTTTTGGGAATTTTCTCTAAATACATGACTCTAAACTAAGCACTGCCTAAAATTAAGACGTGAGGAGACCCAGAAGTATATTGAAGTATATTGGGTGCACATCCACAAACTGGTTCAGGTTGGTGCTTATCCCTGATACTGGCTTGGAACAATGGACTGTTGCATCCTCTCTGTGTTTTTTACTGCATAAAATACTCCATACACCACCAGCAACAAACTCCACAGCTGACAGAGCTCAGCCAAGGGCAGCATTTCCCCTCTCATGATAATTTTGGTGTCAGTAACACCCTTGGTCTGTGGTGTCCCATCATGCACCATGCTATCCTACACAAGTGTCGATACTTTCTCCCTATAATTTCCATTCCACAAGGGGGACAGCAGGGTGCCACCCATGGGAGGGTGACCAGGAGAGATACCAAGGAAATCCTTGCTCTGAACGGGGCTCCCGGCTTCTTTTTCCCATTTTAGTGGTGTTCAGAGGGGTGGTACAACCTGCAGGCTGCCATGAATGCATTCGACACACTTGTCCAGCTGTGCTCTGGGCAGAAATTAAATCATTTAGACCCATCTTCTCTTTTCGAATTTAACTCTTAGCCATGTAATGATTTAAAAAAAAAAAAAAAAAAAGTAAAAAAAATCTAGTGTTTCCATTAATTGGGACAAAACAGAGCAGGCCTGTGGGGCCTTTCCTTAATTCACTCCCTGAACAATGTTCACTGATCAGGACTAGAGATTCAATTAAATACCTTGGGGTGGTAATTCGCAAAGACAAAATAAGGAGTTTGCAGATAATTTGTCTTCCCTTCTATCCCAGAACACTCCTGCTGAGCAACATGGGCTCTGTTTCTAATTGGCAACATTAATACAATTAAGATGGTAATTTTGCCCCGATTTGCTTCTGTATTGCAAAGTATCTCACTTCACATCCCTCAACACATTTTACTCTGTTAAATTCTATCATTATTTCTTTCCTTTGGGCTAACAGGCGAGCCAAAGCCGTGCCTTCAGATGTCGCAGCCTCCCCCAGAGCAGAGGACTTGCGCTCCTCCTGCCTGTCAAATTTTCACGCAGAAAAAGATGTAGGGTTCCAGGGAGGGGCAATTGGAGATGATTGTTTATTTGGAATCAAACACAGCGTTAATGAATGCCTCACAAAAGCACTGGGCACGTGGCGGTAATTAGGAGGAAAATAGAAAAATAATTACAATGTCAAAACACCCCTGCATATCTTCCTACCCCCCAGCCACCTACCAACCCTCCAGCAAGGCAGTCCTCACAGATCCTGCCCCCTTCTTTTCCCACAAAGCAGTCCCAGCATCTGCTCCCACCATTGACTCAGCTCTTTTCATTGATCATGGGATGATGTGTTATGTGTTGGTGATACAGGGAGGACAGCAAGGTCCAACCAGGAGGGCTGAAGGAGAACGATAGTCTCTCTCTGGGCAGTTTACACAAAGAGGAAAACAGCACTGGCTGCAGGAGTCACAGACAAGGGAAGTCCATGGTTTAAAGGAGAAATAAGATGCAGGCAAGGAACAAACACGGAGACTGAGACAATGCAGTAACTGAAAAGGACTCATGCCTGGGAGCGTCCCCTTGCAGCGAGGCCATACAGGTACCTCTCCCAGCCCCATCCCAGGTGGCTGCATCCAGGCAGCTCTTGGGAGTGGTGCCTGGTCTGGGCTAACTCCCAACCATGCCCAGGAACAGTTTGGGAGAGAGCTCATTGCCCTGAGGCAGAATGGCCTAATAGCTCCAATAAATTAATTGCTCCAATAAATTAATAGTGTGCCAGCACACAGGAGAGATCGATCCCAGGCACTCATGAGCGTCCACTACAGAGGTCACGAGTCCCTGGTGCAGTGCTCAGTGCGATGGCTGGTGCCGTGGGTGGTGGGTGAGGCTCTTCGGATGGCAAGCGTTTTTTGTGACTTGTGTGTCTGTTTCTGGGCTTCTCACAGTCACTCAGAAGCACTGACAAAGAAATCGTCCTTCTTCTAAAAAATACATGCACACATTTTTTTTTACATACTGGCAAGGCAGTCTTTAATGGGTCTGATTTCTCTTCCCCGTCCCACCCAAGAGAGCAATCTGTATGATAGCGCAGGTTGGTTTGAACACTACCCACTCACGTGGCTTGTGGCATGAGCAAAACATGCTGCATTGCTCAGGGCTGTGCCTTCTCAAAACTCCTCCTTGGTGAGAGGAAGCCATTGAATTTGCTTTTCCTCCTGCCCAGTTAGAACAGGGATTTTCTGGAAGCCAAACAAAGGCAATGGAGATTGTCTGGGAAGATAAAGAGGGAACAGTCTGAACAAGCAGGAAGCTAAAGGGGGGAACGAGACTTAAACGTGGCAAGTAAACAAAGTCTTTTCTATTTCATGCCTTGCAGAGGAGGAGGAAGAACTTGAGGGGCTGTGGAGGTCCCTGTTCATGGACAGTGCTTTGGCAACTGTGGAGGCTGTCCACAAGGTCTGGGAGAAGAAGTTTTGATCCAAAGCCACCAGATTTTGTTCCCCCTAACAGCCAGCCACTGCTGAAATCCAACAGCAGGAAATTACTGTGACCCTTTCACAGATGGAGAAGCAAGGCATGCACAGGGTTTGCCCAAGGTCCCACACTCCTTGTGGAGAAAGGTCCTGAACCCTGGCCAGCTGGAGCCCTCCTCTAGGACTTAGTCCACTGCCTCCCAGCCCTACAGTTAGCAGCTGAGTTGCAGGACAGAACATGATTTTAATGTCTTCCTACCTTAAAGCTCTCTGATTGATGGACTAACACCAAGACGGCTAAGAGCAACCCGTGGGCTGAAGTATCTTGGCATTAGAAGAGACAAATCATAGCTCTCAGTGCAAGGAGTCCAGCAGCAGGGCAGTCCTCGTGAGCCAGAGTGCCTGCAGGCTGGGAGCCATCACCCCGACACGTGCCTGTCATTAAACAGGGATCTGGCTGCTAGGGCTGGAATTGGACTGTGCTGTCCTCACACATACGAAAATGCTTTCACCAAGGGTACCAAGCATGCTCCTGAAGATCATGAGCTGCCAACTGAGAAATCGTGAGGGAGAGGGTAGGTTGAGCAGGTAGCTGGGTCTCAGCAGGCTCTGCTGATGCTGACTTCAGTGGTCTCTGCTGCCTCCCTCTTTCACACAGCCGAAGGTTAACCTGCAGTTCCCAAATCATTAGCAACCCAGTGTATCCCAGGATAAGTGACAGAAACTTCCCTAGAGTCATAGCATGGCTATATCTAAGCTGGAGAAAAACACCTGCACATTTGTGTCCTCACATGATGGCTCTGGGTGGCCTGCTCCCAGCACATCATAGGACCAGCGGATATTGTGGGTGTGGTTTTCTCCTCCAAGATGAGGTCAGGCTGAAGATTTTGAGCATCATTTCCAACCTCCTGGGTACTCCAGCTGCCCCGAGGTCCTTCCTGCTCCCTGGGCAATAGCTGAGATTAAATCAAAGCATTTTTCCAAAGTTCTAGGTCCAAAAACCAAATTGCAAGTTAAAGACACAAAGTTCCTCTCTCTATAAAAAGGTGTGCCTTGTGCCTGGTCCCAGCTGGTCCTGTTCCCAGCTCCACCCACTCTGGGTCTTGTTTCTCTCATGCCTGATGGATTGCAGAGCATTTAATGAGCAAATGTGTAGTTCCACAGTGAACAAGTCACACCATCCTCTCTGGTAAGCTGCCTAGACGGAGCTCCTTGAGCCTGCTCAAAGTCCGTTTCTCTGCTCTGAACTGAGGATTGAGTACAAGACTCCAGTGGCAGCTGTAGCACAAGGAGAGGATTTGAGTCTCTCCGTTCCCTGCTCCTGCCTCCCCAGTTGCCTTTGTTCAGCATGAAGAGATCAGACCCCAAGGATTTCTCAGTCTTTGTCCCAGAAGAGACTTCCCTTCCTGTAGGACAGTCTGGTGGATAGGACCCTATCTTTGGCTTTTCTCCAGTGGAAGATGTCACTCAGCCAACCCTGCCTCAGCTCCCAGCACTGCTCCCCAGCAGAGTGGAGCACTGGATGGAGGAGATGGGTGGATGCAGAGACAACGTGTCGTGTCTGGAAGCAGCAGGGACGAGGCACCAGCAATTCTCATTGCTGTGATTCACCAGCCAGGGCTTTGCCCACAAGGCGATGGGGGGGGGAGGGGGGGGTGTTCCATTCCCAGCTGCAAACAAGATATTAAGTTTAATGTTCTGGCAGTAAAACACACTCAGCAACCAGGACTTTTTAAGGATGCTGTTGAGCTGGTTCATATTTTACTTTACTTGGTAGCAAGGCAAAGATGCATGCACAAGCAAAGCCATGTGCGCAGGCTCTCCCAGCGTATTCATCTGCATCGCTGGGAGATGTGACTGTGGAGCAGCTGGGAGCCTTGGCCCTGTTAACCCCTCAGTTAATAACTGCAGTGGTAATCCTCACCTGACCCCATAGTTAACTGCCTCCAATCATGCAACTGGGCCAGAAAATGTGATAACACAACCTGGACGATGAGACATTTAACCAATGCCTAACAGTCATATGAATCAGGTGGTGAATATTGCCTTCTCCACAGACAAGGAAACAGACTCAAAGAGACCATGTCATTTTCCAAAGAACTTGTCAACCAAATACAACAGATGGAATTCAAATGTGCATTTCTGCTCTAGCTGTAAGTCAAGTGTCTTCCCTTGGGGTCCTCTGTTGCAGGTCTTAGATACCTCATGAGCGGCTTCCCATGCTCAAAAGGTCAGGTTTTGCAGATGGATCACTGTGAAGTGTCACCATCAGTGCCCAGAGGTTATGCATCCATTATGGTCCAACACCTGTGTGAGAACACCACCTGTGCAGAGCAGGAACACTAGTAAAGACCAGCACTGCCCCATGGCTGGAGCTCTCTGCGAAGGCCAGAGCAACCTGGAGGAGTCCAGTGTGACTTTGGACAAGGATGACGTTAGTTCTCATTGGGTACTCAGCCCTTTCCTGTCACTGTAATTTTTCATCAAGCAATGATTGTGATCTAGGACACTGCCAGAAGGCAGTGCAGAAGGGCATCGTTGGATCTCATGCTGGTGAGCACCAGCACTATGTGGCATTGCCATTCCCTCTCCAGTTCTCATGCTGCCCTAACGCACTCCAGGGAGGGAGCCCAGACAAGGGTACACGCCACCTTGAGAGAAGCACAGCCTTGAAAGCACAGGCCTTTTGTTGGTGGAGGAGGCAAAGAGGATTCAAGGAATTTTGTCCCCATCCTCCATCAATGAAAATCCCACATAAGAGTTGAAGAAAAGGGTATAATCCTTCAGCTAGAAAAGCCAGCATCCTTCACTTTATGCTGGCACAGATGATGACCCAGAGCCGGAGAAAGCCAGCCCAAAGCAAAGCTCAGTAGGTGGTATAAACTGATGTGGGACTGTGGGAGTAAATGAAGAAACAGCACTGGTTTACCCATTTTTTCATTTTCTCCATGACATTTTGTGCCTTCCTATGTCTCAGGTCAAAAATGCTGAATAAAAATGGAAGCATACACACCAGAGATATTTCTATTTTCTGAAAAATGAATGCACCATAACTGCTCTTTGCTCATGCTCAGATCTGCTGTGTTTATAAAGGAGCCATGTGTTGTTTGAACTCACCAGGGATAAAGTGTTTAGCCAAGTCAGTGATTTCTGCACGGCAGTTCTGAAGTCATGGAGGCTACTGGGCACGTTCCTTGCAGACCTGGATTTTTCCTTTTCAAACAGTTTCCTCCCAGTCAGCACAGTTGTATTTTTTGGCCTTTCCCCTCTGTTTCCTGTTGGCTTCCTTCTCTCTAGCAGCAGCACCATAATCTGATGAGCTTCTGTAGCTGCTGTGCTGGATCCCTGCTCTGCCAGCTCCTCTCAATCCTCCTTCTGGCCCCGCTAATGTTTGTAACATGCTTTGCTTCACTCTCTGCCACGGGGCCCCTTGGCCTCTGTGCGGTGAGGGCTTTGAATCCTCTCCAGAAGGTGATGCTCAAGAACAAGGACAGCCATAGCTGAAGTGCGGACAGTATTTCTTGCATGTGCATGTGCATCAGTTCCAAGGACTGTGTGATTTCTGGCACAACAGACTTGATTCTCAATTGTTCCTTAAGAGAGATTTAATTTGGAAACGTGATTTATGATTTTAAAAAGGAACGCAAAGAACACACCATGAGCCTGCCAACTGGGGCAGAGGCAGATACGCCTAACCATCAATTAGCCAGCTGTTTGCTGAGTGTAAATAAGCTTTCAGTGATTGTGCACAGACACACACACTCGCACACAGACAAATTCACGGGGCTCAGCTTACCTTTCCACCATGGGGCAAAAATCTGCATGGCCATTTCTGTCTCATCATGGTAGGTGTCGAATGGGCTTTTTAAAAAACACTAACACTTATCACACTTACTCTTCAAGTCCTGGTCCACATACAGGTTCGCATCATCTGAAATAAGCATGCAATCCTAAACATTTAGCTACACCGATGCAGAAGGCACAGGGGCTACCTTAAATCCATTCATCTGATTTACACCAGTTTAGTCCACAGGTCTGAACCAGAAGGGTAAACTGTACAAATCTGAGCCATTTTACACTAACGTGTGAGTTACAGAGGAGTTTTAACCTTCTGATCTTAACTTTTTACACTGCTTGATTTAAACTATCACAAGAGGAGTAGGGATGAGATATACTATATCATTTAACAGTTAAAAATGGCGATACAAAAGGATGAGGATCCCAGTTCAGAGGGAAGCAGAAGATGCAGCTAAAACAGTAAAATATTTTCAGACAAGCAACACTGCTTAAAGACATCATAAATCTGTTTAAAGTAAATAAATATCACTATTTAAAAGTGATATTTGCTGAAAGACCACACACACAAACAAAAAGCCTGCTTAGTTGAAGAACAGAGTAAAGGAGGCCATTAGAGAGAAAAAATCCTTCAATAGTGGAATTCGTGGGTCTATGAGGAAAAGATGAAAGATCACAAATGCCATAAGTTAAGTGTAAAACCAGTAAAAGAAGGCAAAATATATCTTGAAAAATGACTTGCTAAAGACATAAAAACCACTAACAAAAACATTTTCCAACACATCAGAAGCAGGGAGTCTGTCAGTGGGTTGGTTTAAGTAGACTGAAGTAGGAAAGGGCCACTCAGGGAAGAGACTTTCCTATAAGAAAAAATACATTAATTATTTACATTGTTGTTTATTTACTTATGTTGAAGGTTAAGGATGTGATTGCAACCTAGCATTCCTTTAGTAGTGATGAATGTAAAGAACTGTTTTAACCTAATTTGTCAATGGAATGGATTAAATGATCAAAAACAATTTACCAGAACTGCATGATACTAACCTAAAAGCTTTGAAGGACCTCAAATATGAGGTGGCTGAAAAACTCCTGAAATGTGCAATCCAACACTAAAATTAACTTCACTAGCAAGAGACTGAGAAGATGCAACATCATCTGTTAAAAAGGTTACAAAGCTTATCTAGGAAACTACAAACCAATACGTCTGATTTTTTAATCAAGAAGTCAATGGAAACTGAAAAGGTACAGGCATACTCAGATCAATATTATGCACTGAAGAGGAAACCACACAGCTTTCACCATGTGAAGTTGTGCCTCCCAGATATACTAGAGCTCTCTGAAGTAATCATGAGTTTTTGGACTGGTGGTGAAGTCAAGATAACACATCTGGATTCCTGAAACAATCTTTTGGGAATGTTTCTTATGGAAAGCTCTTACAGAAATTAATGTCATGAGGGGAGAAGTAAGGTCTGCTTGAGAATTAATAACAGGTTAAAGATCAGGAAATAAACCTGCAAATAGATGGCACATATTCATGGCAGGACATTACTGGCAGGACCCTGCAAGAATCTGTGCTGAGGTAACAGGAGAACAGATGTTTGCGAAGTGCAGAGGGATTTCACGATTGACCAGTGAAATGCAATGTCAGCAAAGGCAAAGTAATGTCTGTGGTAGGAAAAAAGACCCCTGTGATATGTACAAATTGAGGAACTCTAGCTGTTACCCCCTAAAATAGAGTCATTATTTCTTTGGAAAATTGTTGTTTCAGGCATTCGCTGAAAGCATCAACTCCGTTTTGGTCAAACAAAATATTTGGGTCCCCATTCCAGTCCAGTTCAAAATATGACACAAATATGTTTGCTGCACAGGGGAGGACCACTCTGAAGGTGGAGATGTAGAACAGGGTCTGATTACTGCTATCAGCCATAGTGCTGGCTCCTGATAACTTGAAATGTTCAGCAAACTATACCCCAAACGGCCAGGATACCTCAGCTTGGTCTATAAGCATTTGTGGAAAAAATGAGGTAAGAGCAGCTCTTATTTCTTATAGCACAAGAAGATGGGCACTGAGGGGCTTTTTCCACTCCCTTAATATCTTGCTATTGAGGGTGGCTCCTAATTAAGACACGTCCGTGCATCTGTCTCTACACGTGACACATTATTGTCAATTTGCTTGCCTCAGCTGAAGTGTCTGGCGTCATTTGAGTAGCCCTGGGGTGCTGAGATACATCCATGAGGCTGATGCAGGCATGGAGCACTCATTGCATGCTTTGTTCTTTTAGGCTTACCCTAAGCACCTGCTGAGCTAACTGTGGAGCATGCCTCAGTGATGCCTAGCATTAGATGGGATGGACGTGTGCCCTAGAGTGCCTGTGGATCCAGCACTCCTGCACACTCATTTAGCTCCCTGGCTATCATAGAATCATAGAAAGGTTTGGGTTGGAAGTGACCTTAAAGATCATCTAGTTCCAACGCCCCCTGCCCTGGGCAGGGACACCTTCCACTACA
>RSEF01000023.1:2001396-2026923 GCA_003993805.1 Himantopus leucocephalus
TTTTTTTTTTTTTTTTTCGAAATCAGATATTTCACATCCAAAAATGATAACCTTGATTTTTTCCCCTTTCAACTAAATGAACAACTGAGTTAATCAAACAATTAGAATGCTTGTTATTTTATTTTTCCATTCACACCTTTTGCTCAGTAACTTGTTGGGTTTACTATTACTTATTTTTAGCTTGATCTTCTGTTGCATAAGTTGATTGATTAGCATTGGTTAGCCAAGTGGTGGGATTCTAAGAGAGAAAAATTCTTACCGAGAATGAGGAAAATGTAAACAATGCTGAANGGGGGGGGGGGGGGGGGGAGAAGAAAATGCATCAATGACCCCCAGAGAAATATTTGGCTTATAAACTTAAAAAAAAGCAGCCTTGGTAGCTTATGAGACTGGAAACAAAGCATGGTGACTACTAATGACAGCAAGACATCTTGAGGATTTTTTCTATGAATATAAAAGTTTTTATTCTATATTATTTTTTTTTAATAAAGCAGAAAACCCCCAAGCAAGGGGAAGAGACACAAACAAGCACACAATGCACAGAGTAAAGCAAGGAGTTAACACCTGGAGACCTTGCTTCTGCCAATGACTTTCATCAATCCCTTTCTAGTTCCTATAATGTGTTATTTCTGTCATGGCCAAGTCTGGAGTTCCCAGCTCAGACCACAGCCTTGTGCTGGACACTGCGTTCAGTCCTGGTGAGAGGGACTACCTCCCTTCTCCCTCATAGAGATGCAGAAGCTAAACAGAGACAGTGGCTTGCCTCATGTCACCCAGCTGTCCTTGACTATGCTCGTGTGTCCCAAGTGCCTAACTGATGCTCACCTGCTTGCCTGCCATGGGCTAAGTGGATTGTAAACTCCTTGGAGCCACATGCCTTCTCACAACAAGTCTGGGAAGCATCTTGCTGGCGTATTGATTCAGTAAGGATCTTCTTGCCCTGTGAGAAACATCCCCCTGCCTGCTGCAGCTCCAGCTCCTCCTTTATGAATAAAGGAACCAACACTGGATGTCACAACGCATGTCCCTTTCTATGGTAGAGGTGGTGTCTTATCAGCTGGCTTGGAGAGAGCTGAACTAACACAATTTTCTTCTGAAGTTCACCTCTAAAAAGATGGCATGAGCAATTGTGTGCTGCTCTGTGTGGTTCCAGATCGGAGTCTGACTCAGGAAAATGTTCCCATGCAAGTCATTTGTCAAAGTCATCATGACTAAAGTATGCACGTATATGCTTTCCTGAATCAGCATGTAGATAAGGGGCTACTGGTATATATTTGTAGTAAATCATTTTTATAGTTTCCCTTGCATAAAAGAAGTCTTTAAGTCTTCCTAGTTCAGGGTGTTAAATTTAGATAATATGTTGCTGTCTACTAAATTTTATTTTGCATTGTCAGAGCACAAATGAGCTCTAGCATGAGCAAGGACCTTCATGTGCTGGGTGCTGTACAGATACAGACCACCAGGCTGGTCCTTACCTCAAAGTGTTTACAACTGACATATTAAAGAGAGACAACAGATGAATCTGGACTGGCAAAGAGCACAGGGAAGCCAGGAGACAGTTCATTTCATTCCAGTGTTCCTTGATTTCTTAGCACACCAACAACAAACCTGTGCAGGACTATTTATCAGCATTGCAGGTAAGGAGGTTTGGGGATGGCAATGGTTTGGGGACCCTTACATGGGTACCTCTACTGCAGATTCTAACAAGCAGGCAGGAAGAAGATAAACCAAAGACGCCAACTGAGGTGAATTGTGAAGTCATGATTGGTTTCACGGCTTATAAAATATGGAACGAGGATTCCAGCTGAAGGACTTGCAGAAATGACTCCGCAGGAGCTGTGACATTTTCCATGAATTCAGCTTGCGTGCGTGGAGGTTGGAGTCAGGTAACTCCCCAGTAATGAGGGGTAGGTAACGCTGAGGTGATTCCCTCGATGGCTCCCTTCAACGGCCTCTTAAAGAAATTTTCGGTTCCTGAAGGTACAGTTGATAGAAATGTGGTTTTCACTCAGGCAGCTTCAGAGGGCAGACTGGAAATGGTTTAGACTTGGCCTGAAGTCAAGGAAGATGACACATATAATATTTTTCTTAAATACACTAAGCATTAACTCTGAATTCCTCTTAGTCACACTTCTGGTATCCTTTTATTTCCCGGAGCACATCCAGCTAGCGACCTGCTCTTTAATTACATAGCAAATGTCATACAAATACTGTCCATGCAGTAGCTAGGGCAGGTTGTTGCAGGTTACCTGGTAATTATCTTTCAAGTTACTGAGTAATTCAAAGACGAATTACCATGTAATTTGCTGCCTGTAGATAGCATGACCAGCACTCAGGGTGGAAGACACGATCTATTCGTGTCTCACAGAGGGAGCCAAGCGCATCTCAGTGAATGCACACATCTAAAGGAAAACACAGTCAACAAACTCAGCCTTACCCCATGCACAAGAGGCACACTCCTGATCGGAAGTTTCCAGCTCATGACTTGCTTGTGGATTCCTAACGGTGATAATAATAGTATTATAATAATAATAATAATAATAATAATAATAATAATAATATGGTAGCAATGATTCATGGCCTGCAGGAGTCTTACTAAGGTCCCACTTATGCTAAAGATCCCCTCTGACTCTTTTCAAACCTCCTGTCAGCCATTTGTCTCAGTGGAAGTGGGATTTAGCTGGATCCCAGCCATACGGGATGGAAATGTTATTTCTTTATAGAAAAGTGCTTTGATTTACTTTGAGTCACACGTTCATTAGGACTTTCAAGATAGATCAGAAACAACCATTGCTCCTTGGCTGCTCTATCCTCCAAACAGCCCAAGAAGAATCACAGCTAATCACAAATATACGCTTGCTCTGACTCTTCTCACTTAATTGCCTGGTAGGAGGCATCTCATAATCTGTACCTTCTGGTCTCTCCCTCAGGTAGTTGCTTTAACTGTAACTTTTAACACTTCTTGTGTAAATACAAGAGGGACTTCATTTTATTACACAGGAGGGAGGGAAATACTAAGCTCATCCTAATGACAACATCAACATGCATTGAACTGACAGGGGGAAGGTGGCTTGGTCCAGCGTGACAGCACCAACCTGAGATGAGATTGACTGAGTGGCAGGAGCAAAGGGTCTCTCCTGTGCTGCTCCAGGCTGCTTGTGATGTTCATGGAGAGCACAAGCCAGGCTGGGTGTCTGTTCCCACCTGAAAGTACTAGAGACATGATAACCTGGGATCCCCAGGTGATGTGCACCTTGGCATTGATTAGGCAGGAAGGTGGGATCATGCTGCACTTAGAATCATGGAATCATAGAATTGTTAAGGTTGGAAGGGACCTTCAAGATCATCAAGTCCAACCATTAACCTAACCTGACAAAACCACTTCTAAACCATATCCCCAAGTACCACATCTACCCTTTTTTTAAACACCTCCAGGGATGGCGAATCCATCCCCTCCCTGGGCAGCCCATTCCAATGTTGGATAACCCTTTCAGTGAAAAAATTTTTCCTAATATCCAACCTAAACCTTGCCTGGCTTAACTTGAACCCATAAGAAGAGGCCAACTTGAAATCCAGCAGACATCTTCCTACTATGCCCCTCGGGTGTGGGAGCCTGTCTCCTGCCACACCAGGACAGACCAATGCTTCAGTGGTGTTCACGCTGTCTGAACAGATGATGTGTAATCCAACAGACTGCCCTGAGCAGCATCCAGGGCTGGATGCTCTGGGGAAAAAGGCAAAACCGTGGACAAATGTGACTGATTAGCACCCATCTTCTAGCCTCCCTCCTCAGGAGTGATAAAACATCCTACATCCTCACATAGCTCCAGAGGCTGTTTACAAGCAGACAGAAACTGAACACCTTTAGCAAAATGTTAGCTGCCTGTTGCACACCAGACTTCAAACATTCAGATGTGCTGTTCAACTAAATCTCCACAATGGATGTCATCCTTTTATACCCATTGAACAGGTTGTCTTCTAACAGAACTCATGTCCTGCTGTCCTTGTTCTGGTAGGCAAGCGGGGAGCAGCCAGTTGTTTATTTTTATAGCATTTGTTATTTCATGGTTAACTCCAAATATACGTTATGTTCTCACCATTCACTAGTCACAGGCTTTGAAGGCTCTCCTTGCACGGACAGCTGTGGTGCCTCTGCCAATCTCACCCCTCACTGGACATTTTCTACATCTCTTTCATTGGTTTAAAGCTGAGATGATTAATGCTGAATGGAAGAATGAGGACACACCAGACAACATCAGCACAGTATTTTCTGGCTCATGGTCCAGTGGTTTCTAATAGACTGTCACCCTTGACGACTTCTCCTCACTGCTGAATGCTAACCTAACTACCTTCACAAATACTTCTGTCTGTCACCATGTATTCTATTAAAGCAGTCCCAAGTGGACCAGACTTGTTCCTGGTCCCTGGCTGGCTCCCTGGTGCTTCTGTAGTGTAAGTCATGAAGACTCAAGTATGGTATCCTGATATCTACAGTATTCAGCTCTGCTTCATGACAAAACACTTTTTCAGAAGAAATTATGTGCCTACTCAAGCTATATTTCATGAGACATCTCTCTGCTATATTTCTGACAGGCAGTCAGAGTGCAGATGCACACTATGCAATATTAATACTAGTAAAGAAAGCCAGGTTTCAAATTTTAGCCATACAACGTATTTTGCAGCCATGGCCAAGGACTTATGCTAGCATATAAAGCTCATGGACTGCTTTGCCATTTCAAATGAATGCACAGAAAAATACTAACTGTTCTGCAAAAAAAATCCCCCAAGAGAAACATATCGTATCACTACCGTCTTCCATGGAAGCCAGAGCATAGTGTTGCATGTTACTGTATAGACACATGGGAAGAGGAGACATTATCTTTCAAAATGTTTCCAGTCCAGGGCTCAGCTCTGTGAAGATTAGCAATAATGTTTGACTTGGGTTGTTGACCAAATCCTACAGGACAAGAAGTAGGGAGCGCCATTGGTACTGGCAAAGGAGTGGTGTATGCCATAACAGAAAGCACGTCTTGACCTGTTGGGGATCAAACTGCTGGAGCCTGCTGTCACTTGAGGCTGTGCAGGCAGAAAATGTCAGCAGGTTCAGAAAAGCATTAGACTTATTCATGGGCAGCAAGTCCATAAGCACATATTTAAAGACAAGGGACAAGGCAGGGATGTCCTGTCAGGTATTTCTTATCCAACAGTTATAAATGCTGAGTGAATACAAGGGGACCAGACAGCAGAAAGCAGCTGTGTTTATGTGTTCTCCTTAAATAGCAGCTCTACTGCTGCTGCCAGAGACAGAGCCCTGGGCAAGATGGACCATCCGTCTGACCAACTTCTTATTGTCTTATGATTTTGTGCATATAAATAATTCTACTGAAGTAAAACATAGAATATTTGCAAAATCAAAATTCAAATGCAGTTCAGGAAGGAAGGGAGCAGACATGACCATATATACAAGGACTTCAACCAGAACCAAAACTTGCAATGGAAACAGAAGTCAATACACAAATGACTGTTTTGTAAGACAGTTTGAGTGTCTGGCCGAGCCAAGTACCAAACGAGGTCCCTCAGGACTTTTGGGGCATGTAAAGGAATCAGGATTTTTCTTCTCCCTGTTGCCTCATAACAATTTACATCCATGATGGAGCTTCTTCCTTCAACCTGTGGTTATCCAGCACTTCTGACCACCTGGCCAAGCACCTATTGAAGACCTTTAGGAAGTCTTTATTGAACACACTCCACGTCTCTAAGCCGTGCTGGAGTTTATTAGTACCTTGAGAATTCAGGCAGGTTGAATAAGTAACATTTGCCTAGAGATGCATTCGTTTTTCCCTGTCATAGGTCTCACTTTAGGTCAGTCATTGCCTGCATTGTTTTTAGTGATCGTAAACTACAGTTAGCACATCTCTAATTCCTAGGATTGTTCTTAACACCTTTTAAAGGAGCTATTCATCACTGACTGTGGTTTGGCCCTGGGGGCAACACGATGTTGTTTTTAATGCTACTGTCTGTACAACAGAAGCTTTAGAAATCAGGAGTCACTTCAGGGGAAGTATTTCTTTATCAGTCTGTGGTAAAGACACACACAAAAATGTTTAGCATCTTTGAAATGCATTTTTTAAGACCAGAGTCCCTTGTCTGGCAGCAGGAACTGAGGCTACAAAGAAATTTTTACTTACAGCAGGGTCTCAATAACATCTTCAAGTCATATCAGGCCCTTTGGTATCAACAGTCCCTTTGACTGTGCACTGCAAATGCCACCTCTACTTTTCTGACCACCCCAGTGATCTCTCGTGTCTTGGTCTCTTGGGAGCAATGTGGCTGCATCCCTGCTGAGCAGTTTGTTTTAATCAACCACAGCCCCTGGGTTGATTAACCTCACTCCATGGGTGAAAGCCTTTCAAGAGGCGGTTTTAAACTTCCCAAACTTCCCATGACTTATCAATGTCTCCTGCCTCACCCCCTTCTCCCTGCCCATTTCTCATCTCAATCCCCACAGCCTTTTCTCTTTAGCTTTTGAGTTTTCCCTTCTTCCCCTGCTGGGGCATCCTCTTCCTTTCTTCCTTTTTTCCTTTCTTCCTTTCTTCCTTTCTCTCTTTCTCTCTTTCTTTTTCTTTTTTTCTCTCTTTCTTCCCTTCTAGGCCATTTATCTTCAGACTGTCTCCAGATCTCCCTGAAGACTGGGAGGAGGCCATTCATGCACATTTAAAAAGCAGTGCATAGACAGAGGTTAAAATCTCTTCTGCCTGTCAAACTGCCAGACACCCAATGTTATCACCATTGGTATTCGTGGGGTGCCTGCTCTGTACTCCTTGGGTACACCAAGAAGGCTGGTCAGACCCCACAGAGCTCCCACACAAGCATAGGAAGGGCTGCAGGAGTCCTGGCCAGCTATCTTCATCCAGGGTAGCAAAGCAGACATGACCAACAGGTCCTTCTGGAGCCATGCATAGCCTAGGACGAGAGCTGGAAACGCAGTGGCAGGCCAGGGAGTAACTGCTGACCAGTGTGCAGAGAGTGGGAGCAATGAAACTGCCAGAAAGCAAGCTGACATCACGTAATTTAAGTATTTAAAAGGGTGAAATCAGAACAGTTCAGTTCTGATTGTCAGGGTTTTTCTGGGGGGGAGGGAGAGAAATCATCTCCCTTCCCCAAATGAAATCTGTGCCTACTGTCCCCTTTTCAAGGAACATGTTAACTGTTTTGCATCGACACAAATTTCACCTGGTTTGCCTTCTGCACTTTGCACTTTCTGGGAGTGTAAATCTCCACACTGACCTCTCCATAACTCCTGTCATGTTGAAATTCTTCCCTGTGGCATGTAGAAAGCGGAGCTCTGGTGAAGCTCTGTCATCCTCTGCTATGTGTAAAGTTGCCAAATAGGGACCTCCTTTTTTGCCCTGTGCTTTTCTTTGTCTTAGAGAATTTTTATCTTGAATATGAAACAGCAATATCTCAGAAGGTATCACTGTCCAGAAATAGATGATCCATCAGATATAAAGTCCTAGCTGGTTTATCTCACCCATATAAGCAGGAATATTTTATTAAAAGAGTTAAATTACTTTCTGCTGGAATGTGCCTATACCTTAGATACCTTCAATCATGCATGAATTGCCAAGAGCTAAGTGGAAAGCAACTTTCTGTTGGAGAGCTGTGTGTCACAGAAAGTCCCTTACACATCTGTAAAACAAAGACCTTGAATACCCTGGGCTCTGGAGCAGATCCCTTTTCACTGACCTGGATCTCCATCTTGCTCCAATGGAGAATGAAGATGTCATCAGCAGTCACATGCAGAAATGGAGCATTTCTCTGTCCCGTCTGAGGGAGGAACACTCCTGTGACAATGAAGTAAAATCAGCAATTCCCAGTGGTATATATTGCTGCCCACTGCCCCACTGGGTTTTCAAGAAAAGACCTCCTCTGCTTCCATGGAGTGCTCTGCTGCCAGTGGACCTCAGAAAACATTATTGGAAGAGTCATCTTTTTTTTTGGTGAAGTTAAAAACCTAATGGTGAAATGCCAACCCAAAACTTTTTTACAGGAAAGAGAAAAGAATCCCGTTCACTTTCCTTTAGACCTTTTTTTCAGGTTTGTGCATTTTTTTTATTTGCTTCTCTAAAAGAAAAACTGTAGCAGAACAAACCCCTTGGTGTTACATGAGCGGCCTCCACATCACAAACTGTACCTTTGAAAGTATGAGTAATAGGTTACTCCCTCGTGCAATGCTGCTCTTGCATAGCAAGCTCCTGTTGGTTCTCTCTATTTATTCTGTCTTATCTTTCTCACATTTCATCACTTTCTTGTTATGTTTGCTCAACTAAGTCATTAAAACCACTTTGTTTTTTCTCTTTCCATGTTTAGCCCTAGGAAATCAGTTAAGCCTATGTAATCAATTTAGCATTTAATTTCCCTAAAACACCCTCTTTCCTACTACGTGTCTGTGGCCCTGAGACATTTCCATTTCCGGGTGGATTGGTTGGTGTGAGAAGGAAATCTCTGAGCCAGCTCACAGCTTTGAAGGACAATGAGGAAGGCTTCTCCACCTACAGTGCCTGTACTCTGCTACTTGCAGTCACGTTGATGTGTTAAATGCCTATTTCAGTGCTGCATTGGCCAAAATGGGCAGCAAAAGAGATAAATACCTTGTAAGCAACTTCTGGTCTTCTACACTGCAGTTCTCACCTACTGTAGTGTGAAGAGCCAAGCACTGTGTTGTTCCCATGTTATAAAACTACTTGATGGGGGATTGAAAAAAAAAAAGTAGAAGAGAAAAGCAGACATATCCAAGTCATTTGGCTTTGCCTTGTTTCTCACAACTCTGATTTCCAGAGCGACATTAGCACAGCTTCAACATAAAGGTACAAATCAGCACTCCAACACGGATATCAGCCCCTCTCATGTGAGATCTCCAGGCTCCAAAGACCTTCCCAACTCCTCTTGGGTCCTTTCCCTCCAGGATGCCATATGGCACAATCCTTTTCAGGAACCAGTCAAGCTCTGGCTTAAAATGAGGTGGGTCCCACAACTCCTGCCCCACCTCTTCACTGCCCCAAGCCCTAGAAACCTCCTTGTAATTTCATGAGGTGTTTGTATTCATCTCCTTGCGTCACCACGGTCCTTAAGTTTAAATGCCTTGCAAACCTTCCTGATCTTCTACTCCCTGGTATATTTACAGAAGATTTTAGTCTTTGTTCTGCTGGATGAGAGGAGTCAAGTTTTTGGACTTCTGTTCTGGAGACAGCTGAGGGTGGAGCTTTGAGAGCTACCTTGCCAAATCTAAGGACAATTTTCAGGCTGACAGAGCTTCATTTGTCTTACCCAGGCAAACCAGACTACAGGAAAAGCAAATACTTTTTCCCTTGATATATCCCCTCTGCAGAGCACCTCCACACTGCTGTTAGATGAATCAGGGCATGGTCTCAAACTAAACCTGCCCCTGCTTGGAGGTTCTTCTCACCTTTGTGAGCTCTGAGACGTCCCATGGCTTCAGCGGGTGAATGGAGCTCTTCCCTGTCCCCCAGCATCTTCTGTGTCTCCTCAGACAGAGGGTCTTTGTGGAAAATGGATTTAAATGGATTTTAAGGAGGATGATGTTTAAAAAAAACCAAACCAGACAAACAAAAGAAATCCCAGCTGAGCCCATTACACGTTATTGAGTTAAATAAGAGGGATTTTACACAGCCTGTAATTGGGTTTTAAATCATGGTTCTAAACAGCTGCTGATCTCTAGAAAGCTTCAGAAAGAGCGCTTAGGCACAGTCCTGCTGGCACGCCACGAGCAGAGCTCCCACATGCCATGAATGGGCACATTTACAAACCAGATTTTATATCTGAAGAAAGAATTTGCTGACTGCTAATCTCTGCTGATTAATAATGTTTTCACAAACCCACCACAGAAAGTTTGCTAGTCTTGTCTAGAGAGTACCAGACTTTGGCCAAGCAAAGTCTTTATCCAAAAATATGTTTGTCTAGAAAGTGCAATTATTATTCTTAGGAATGCCAGGTATGGATGCCCTTTTTCTTGTTCTTGTTAAGTGCAAGTTTTTCTACAGATAAGAAGGCTAAAGGGTGCAAGATAGGCAAGGTTTGTCAGGACAGATAATATCTTCAATTAGACCAAAACCAGCATTAGAAAATTCAGACAAACTTTCAGACACAGAAGCAGACACGAAGGAAGCCCATACGTCCAATAGCTGACAAGGGTTTTTCTGCCCATTTATCACAGGAAAGATATCACACCTCCCTAAAAACCTTGCTTTGTTTAGTTTAATTCCCATTAAAAGTGGATTAAGTTAGAGAGAAACAAGGCAGACTTGTTTCACAGTGAATACGTCCACAGTGTGAATTACTTGCTGTTTTCTGAGTCAGATAGCACTGCTTAACAGCAACCTTTTGCTTTTATCAATACCAAAGCCAAATCACTTGTGCTAAAATTATTTCAATTTTCATCTTTGTGTTTGACTGTACCAAAGTGGTATTACCAAATGGTCCAGTTACCGGGATAAGGGTCCCCCTGCACATGTGGGTATGAAGATCTGCCTTTAATATATCGGAGTGAAATAGGATTTCTGGCAGTTTGAAGTCCAAATCCTAACAGGAAAGGCAACATTTCTGGCAGTGTTGAAATCTGGCACCTTTCTCCAGAGAACATCATTTTACTCCCAATAATCATCAAGTAGTTATGAGTAACAAATGATTTCCTAGAAACCAGGATCGAGTCATGAATGTCAGTCAATATTCCAACAGGCTAAATTGTTTGGCTACAGAGCTCATCAGAAACAATCAGGCCAGATCCAGTTTCTAATAATTACAAAGGATGATCAAACCTCTCCGTTACGACAGATGCAGATGGAACAGATTGTTCCTTCAAACTTCTGTTCTGCCAGCAGAACCGACGTTCCGCTCAGCTCTGCAAGACTTTTACTCTTATGCAATTGTAGTAGGTGTATACTTCATTTTTAGAGCACAACAGGCAGGTGGGATTTTCTGAAAGGTTAGATCTGCTAAGTGATGACAGGTAGCACCAAAACACTGTGGTGAGCAAAATAAAAGAGCAAAATATCAGTACGAGTGGATGCTGCTTTGTGCTGCATTTATAAGTATATAAGCAGTTCATTAAAATAAGACCAGCTGCCAGGACTGACATCAGACATGTGAATTTGCACAGTGAAGTTGTCCTCCACATCTCATACCCTTCACCATTGGCCACAACAGGGCCACAGCAGAAGTCATGACTTGGGTTTTCAAAACTAGAGGGCCACCAGTGGAGCTGGTAAGAAGCTGCTCAGTCAGTAGAAAATGCAGAAAAATGGCTGTGTTAGATTAATTGTTGGAATTTAACATGTGCCGTATTCAACTTTTCAGCATCCCACTACCCCATGGAGGCTTCAGCCTGAGTTGGGCACCCTGTCGGCGGGCGATGGAGGTGGACACACACCGTAGAGTGAGATCCACAAACACTGTCACACTGAGCTTGCCCAAGCCTGATGGTAGGAATTTGCAAGAATAACAATATCAGTCACAGTCCCAAAGGAAATTAGGTGCCTGTCACCACACAAAGTCTCCACCATCCTGCCTGAATAACTCAGTGGTTAGGGTTCATCTTGACTAACAGTAGACTCAGACCTTTCCTCTGCTGAATGGGACATGGACCATGAGTCTCACCTCCAGGATCGGCCCTGAACTCCTGAACTCAGGAGTGCGGGAAAGTGTCTTTCAGTCTCTCCTGCTGAGGCAACTCCTCAGCAAAATACCCAGATGCTCATTGATGCCCAGGTTGATATCCAGCTACACAAGTGTCCTGATACTGACCTATAAATTCACATCCCCAAACCCAGTAAGCATCACTGTTTCCACACCAGTGGACTGCAGATAGCATGAAGGTCTCTGACGCTGTCTCTTTGTCATACAAGTGAGCAGCATTCGCTAGGCAGATGACTTTCCCACATCTCCACAGTGCTGGTGAGAGCAGGGAAGAGGTGTGAAATCATGCCTCAAACACACTGCAGGGTGGCCACCTCAAGCCACAGCAGCACAGATTTCCATCGCACGCAGGACAGGCAGTGGTGGAACAGGGAGAGGAAAAGGGCTGCCAAGTTGGACGTCATACAAACCCATCATCAGGGACATGGTGAGGCGTTTCCCACTTAAAAAGCAAACAAGGAAGATCTCATGCTTTTGTATTTGTGTCAGCATGATGGGACTGCCCCCGGCTGAACAAGTTGCCAGCCCCTGACAATTATAGCCCTGGTAATCCGTATCATCCAAGGAAGATGAAGAACTTGGGCAAAAATAACAAGCGGGTCAGAAAGAGGTTATAGAAATGCCAGAGGATTATTCATATTCCTTCAGGTAGCTATAAGAAACAGTTTAAACACAAGAATGACAGAATAAAGGTGTCATTGACCGAGAGAAATGACTGCTCTGAGGTCTAAGCCACATTCAATCCTGTTTCTTTAGATGTAGAAGCCAAAGTCTTTTTCAAAGGGAGCCGGCCATAAAGAGGTAGCAAAAAACAGCACACATGCTCCTTCCATGCCACCAGTGATCTGAGAGCAAATTGGGGATACAAACAAGAGGTTCAGGTTGCCTCGTCCCAGGCAAACTCCTCTACAATGCTGCAGCTTGCCCTTTCTTCGCACTTATGGGTCTGAGCAGGGAAACTGCTGGGACCATGGAGTTTAGCAGACTCAAGTCCTACAGAGTTTTAAAAAATGTCTCCTGCCTTCAGAGGAGAGTTTCTTGGGGGAGAGTGTCAAAGTGCACTTAAGAAATTATATTTCAGACATTCACTGTCCTACGTGAAGATAACAGGTAGCCACAGAAAACATAGACCATACATTTAGAAATGCCTGCCAAATATTTCTACTTGTGTGTTTTGGCCTTGGTTTCTCAGTCACTTTAATTTCATCTGTCACAGGAAGATCCATCTGTAAACCTTATTAGATTAAAAGTAACGTAAGACAGATGAGGCCAGAAAACTGTTTTTCTGCCTCCTCAGGATATATAGAAAAAAAAGAGCAATGTGGGGTTTTTAAAGCAAATTTGCTTAATCGACAACAAAAGAGCACAGAGCAGAAGCTGCCAGAACAGTTTATGGGTTGGGACAGGATGCAGTGGCCTGCTGTCCTGGCTGAGCTGCACCAAGGACCTCCCTGGGAGCCAAGGCTGAACTCCCGTGGTGCCAGCGCCCCAGAAAGGAGCTCACCAGCTGTGGTCCCACATGTCCAGGCAGGGCCATGGCTGTGGCTGAGCTGGAGACCAGCACTCCTACAGTGTAGCTCAGGCCAGAACTGACGGTCCATGGCTGAGCTGAAATGGGTCCCTGGTCCCCACCATCAGAGGTGTGGGTGTGGACCCCAGGTCAGTCAAGACCATTTTGTGTCCTCAGGGCCCTGACAATCTGGCTACCCAACAAGACCCTGACCACTTTTCGGTTGCTGGAAATCATGATGCACTGTTCACAGGGGCTGTTTTATATATGCAATACAACATGCAGTCTTCCTTTAAATTCTCCCTGCATCCACCTTGTGCAGACAGACCTCCTTGCTTCCTTGTCATCAGCCGGTGCGTGACACATCCAGTTGTGACTCACGGCAGCAGGGGGGAGAGCGGCTTTTTGGGTACTGGCTGGTTTGCTGTGGGTGGTCACCACTGACACCTCTTGTTGGACAGTGATGAGCTGATGAGCCCCCTGGGGACATCAGAGGCCTGCTGGGGCTGACACCATCTGCCAGAGAGTGTTGAAAAGCAAGGGATGCTGACAGGCTAGACCAGGTCTCATTTGAATGTCAGCTCGGGGAGCGTTTGGGGCATCTTTGGTGCTAATCACTTTTAATGCTTTTGTGGTTGTGCGGCAGAAGGCAATGTATTATCTCCCTGAATGCTGGGCAACACGAGCATGTGCGAGCAATGCTCCTACACATAGCACAAGGTCAACTTGCCAAGACAAAAGACCCCAGAGAGAAGAGAGACACTCCATCTTGGAACATCTCCCCTTTGTATTAAAGAGATGACCTTTCAGGCACTAGATTTCGCCCCCCAAAATTGAAACATTGCCAGAACTGTAAGAAATGACCTGGCAGAGCACTGTCCCCTGAATGGCAGCAGTTTTCATTGACTGAACACAGCGTGATTGGCCCTGAGACAGAGAAAGGCAATGGGAGCACTGGAGGGGATGGAAAAGCTGCGTTAGGAGGTGAGGTGGAAAAGGTCCTTACTTCAGTCTGAAGTCTGAGAGACAGAGCCCTGGGCTACACGGGCCAGCTCTCTGGCCCAGCAGGACATCTCTTATGTTGGGTGAGATGAATGGCATTATCTTTTCTTATCAGTCCAGGAAGGTGTGAAATCAAATTTTCAAACATGATTCTACAAAAATCAGGTTCCCTGGCACTTAGAATATTTGCCCGGGTTTTGCCAGTGATACATTTTGATGTTTCATTTTAGAATGGCTTTTTTTTTTTCAAAGAACTGACCTCCATTTCTCTCTAAAGGGATGAGAAAAGAATTGAGGAACTTGAAGATAAAGTCTAGCATGCTGAGCTATACCCAAGCAATTCTCAGATCTGCCTGTAATTTGCACACCTCTGCCCCTGAGCAGGGCAAGGGGCTGGAGCAGAGTCTAGCCCCCAGACAACTTGCTCCAGCACAACCCAATAAGGGCTAACAAAGTCTCCATAGCATGTAGTTACTTCTTTGCCTAGACCAGCACTTTGTTTTAGATCTGAAAAACATGTCATCTCTGTGTCTTCCCATTCCCAAAGACTTTAGTCATGTGGCAGACTCCAGCACAGGGCAGAGAGGTGTTAGCCTAAAGTGAGCTAACTACAGCCCTGGGAGTATTTGGGCTATGGTCTCCCAGTTGGCAGTATGGGCTAATTCAGATAACCACAGTGCAGAATAACGTGACCTTGAGCCCCAAATGCTTGCAAAATGTTGCTCTTACTACCTCAATTTGCTCATTTTAAGTTAGTCCAGGTGTCTCCAGCCACTCTACAGCCGGTAGAGTAGATGCAGTCAGAAAGTCTCAGGATGTTAAATATGGGATTGTTTTGATGTTTCCTATTCTTGGTTCATGGGAATGCAAAGCAAACTGAGCGGCATCTTCAAGGTACCATGCAAACCCTTTGAACTCCGTAGCAATAGAAAAGGTATTAAATTACTTCCTTCATTTTTCTCATATTTATTGGGTCTCAAGAGAGATTACTTATCGGAGAACCTAGTCGAAACAAAGTAGTCACACTACAGCTCAGCACCCAGTCAATAGGTAATAGGTCTAATCGTATCACCTCCAGCCATGCGTTGGGATGGGCATAGAGAGAGCTCAGTACACAAGACATGGTTCAGTGGTACTACATAATGACAGCTTCCCTCAAGATAGTGGACTACTACCAACTTATTGATGTTTCATAGAATCATAGAAAGTTTTATATGATCTGAATAGAAACCAGAGTATATTTGCAGCACTGTCATGGCAAAATTCATTTGCAGGAGTAATTTCAAACTTGTGAGATGAGCCACTGACTCTTACAACAAGTCCAGATCTGAGAGAGACTTCAGGAGCACCAAAGACAGTGACCTACAAGGCATTTTCAAATATCCTTGGCACAAAGCACCAAAGGGCTTTCCATCTTCAGTTTGGTATCTAAATGCTGCTGAGATTTTAAAAATGTAAATATGTGTACATGTGTGCATATAAAATATTTCTCTTCAGGAAGGGTGGGACATGCAGAGAACAGTGCATGGAGACTTTGTGCTGGTGGACTCTGAAACCCAACTTGGTAGAGCAGCATCTAAAATTTTGAAATACTTTGTCCAGTGTTTGTCAGTGAAATACTTCAATGTTTCATTTTAGAACAGCATTTTTTTTGCCACAGAACTGACCTCCATTTCTCTCCGAAGGTATGAGAAAAGGATTGAGTTACCTGAAGCACCTGGGACTGAAAGCCCAGCAGGGGACACTCGGATGGAGATCTGCTATCCAGATCTGAGCCTGAACATCAACAAGGATTTAGGGAAGGTGCAATGGGGCTGAGAAGAGCAGAAGCTCTCAACACCCTTGTTGGTTTAGGAAGGAAAAACAATGACATGCTTTTTCCAGTGAAGGGAAGGAGAGAGACAAAGGGCACAGGCTCCTTATCAGGGAGTAAGCAGGGGTGTGAACAGAGGGCATGCCAGCCACTCTGGCAGCTGCTAATGAGCACAATCTTATCTAGTGTGAAATGTGAGCTCAGCCCCTCCTCCTGAAGAGAAAGCTGCATGGGTGGGGTGTTCCCCACATTCTCTCTCCTCTTCCACAGTGTGGGTGCGTGCACGCATGGCACATAGTTACCCCAGGACAGGCTCTCTGTCCTGCCTGCCCCACGGGATGTTGACATGTTCATTCCGAACAACTCAAAGGAGATCCCCAAGTGCAAGCCCTGGGCATCTCCATTTCAGATACCAAGTCATTTAGACCCCTCAGTGCTCCTCTCAGGCACCAAAACGCTCTGTGCAATCCATGGGGAGGGAGGTATCCACAGTGACGTTGCATTAGGGCTGCAGTCCCACATTTCCCATCACTGGCAGTTGTTCCAGAGGTTCCTGCACCAGGAGGTGCCGGACTTTGCAGGTTTCCCTGTGGCAGTTCATGTCACAGTGTCACCCTGGGCCAGGCCCTGGTGACAATGCCAGTTGGCACAAGGAGCACCATGCATAGCACTGCACCTACTGTCTCTAGTGATGTTGGGTACAAAAGCAAGACAACCTGACAGCCCAACATCAAAAACGCTCTTGCCCCAGTAAATGATGCAGATGTCAAAGATGTATCTATGCACAAGTGCCTGTATACGTGTGCATTGGTTCGTGACAAGCGTCTGCTCAGAAGTGTGGTGAGTCCATGTTAATGCCTAAGTTGGTGAGCTATGTGGGGTAGCATATGTGTCTGTTTCCGTGGAAGGTACATGTCCATACGGGTGAAACTGTGCATCCAGGTGGTGGATAGTTATTTGGTGGGGTCCTTAAACAACATTTTGTATCTGTTTCCTTCAGCAATATATATATATATATTTAAATTAAACTGGAAGCTAAATGTAATTCGCACATTGAAAACAACATTCAGCATTTCTTGGACAACCCTTGGAAAATATGGAGTTTCATCCATAGGCAGAAGTCTCTTTGGAAAGACATTTTGAAGTGGTTTTTGCTTTCCCTGTGCTCTGCGGGAGTTCAGGAAGCAGACTCCAGTCCCTTCTCTCCTGATGGCAAATGTGTATCTTTCAGCAATATTGGCTTCAGATTTAAAAAGAAACAGTTGGATATGCCATCTGAAATTATCTTGCATTTGAATATATTGGTATTTTTAGTTACTTATTCACATGTGTGGCATCCAAAATTATGCTGGGACCTGCTCAGGGTATTATCTAAGGAGGGCAGAGTCCAGCCCCGGCGGGTGTTGCATCACACAAGCTGCTGTGTCAGGCACCTCGTCCTGTATCTGCTGCTGCAGTTGGCAGAGAGACCAACACGGGCAGAGGTAGCGCAGAATGGGAGACCTGCTCAGGTCTTGCACAACCCTCCAGAAGAATCCCACTTTCTCCTGCAGAGTGCAAAAGGAGCGAGCGCTGAGCTGGCCGGCTAGGATGGGAGATGGTGGACAGGGGCAAAGCTCTCAGGGAGACAAAAGTGGAGGAGGACACAGGGAGTACAATTTAGACTGGACATCCCTATGTTGGTCCTAAGTGTGCACACACAGCCTTCCTCTGAGTTGACAAGAGAGGTCTTCTAAGGATGTAGGGGAGAGCGCACACAATATATTAATTTATTCTCTCTTTAACACCTCCCAACACGATTGTTTTCTCCATCTGCACCTGGCAAAGGCTGTAGCACTGGGACAGTGTACATTTAGAGTTCACCTTTTATACTTTGGCTTTGATTTTCCAGATTCTTTCTTCAAGTGTCTTCTCCAGAGGAGAGTTTATAACAGCATATAAAGCATGTCCAGACACAGTCCGGAAAGACACAGCTCATGGGTACTCGTCTTGGCCAAAGGTTTCCTTTATAACCTCACCTTTGAGCTCACCTGTGAAATTACCTGATTTGAGCTATTCAGCCATTACTGAACAGAACACTGGATCCTGCCCAACACTCTGCTGAGATTTATTTCTGCAGAGACCCCCAGTGTCAGTCCAGCACTCCTGAAAGGTTAGGCAAGGCTTGCAGATTTCTGTCGCACTGAGATAGAAGGGCTGGTGCAAGACAAACCCGTGTTGACTCTGACACAGCTAGGTTGGATAGGAACAGGGAAGGTATGCTGCTTGTGCTCGGGCCAGGCAGAGGTGTTTTTAAAGCAGCTATAAGAACCAGTAATAACTACCCAAACACACTGTCTTCCAGCCACACGCTGTGCCCAGAGACCCTTTCTCATACAGTCCTCCCACAGCTCTGACCCCCCATAGCCTGGTTTACCACCTCCAGGGTTTCTACACTAAACTCCCAACAACAGGTTAGCCCAAGGGTGACAGAAGTTGGCCAACCAGCCCATGGAGGATACGTGCTTCCCGTGCACCCCCTTCTTCCATGGAAACCTGAAAATGAAATTCTTTCAGACCCTGAGAGAGTCTCAGATGAAAGACAAATACGGAAACTTGCCCAGAGGCTTGGGACAGCGTGCACAGAAATAATGTGGTTTTGAACTAGGTTTCACTCGTGTTTGTAGTTTTTAGTGGTGCTCCAAGACCTGGGTGCAGAGGCAGAATTCCAAGCAACAAACAGTGTTTGAAACAAATCTTTGAGGACTGCCTTTAAAGATGAGCCCTCCAGGTCTCTATTCCCCTCAGAGTGGGAGAGGTGACTTGAATTACGTCTCCTGGCACTAGTCATGTACGTACCTGTATGTTTATAATCATAGACTTAGAGCAAAACACAGAATTATATCATTCTCTGTGTACTCACATTGCAGAGCTGTCATTATTACTCTGTTTTGACTCTATGCACTGGGAAAATGGACAAGAAAACTTTGCAATAGAGTTATTTGCGGCTTTTAAGCTTCTTTTTATTTCTTTCTCCCTGGATGTTGAGAGAAGTGCTCATAGGCTGCTCAGTGCTCACTTCCTAGATGACAAACTCATACACTGGAGCTGCTTCACTATCAGGGACACGCTCCCTGTAGTTATAAAGCACATGGCTTCACTGCCCAGGACTTCAGGACCAGAAATGGTGAATGACATCAGCACGATCTTACACATCAGCCAAGCAGAGTCACGATGCATTGTCCTCTCCTTGGGTGACACTGCTGGACAGGTGAGCTGTCACCAGGCTACCCATTGAGCTGTCCCTCTGTGAAATGGGGGGACAATTGTTTCCAGAACATCTGTACAGAGCCAGGAAGCGATTTTCAATCAGCTGAGAATAATCACCTCTACTTTGCTTGGACAGAGCAGTGACGACCTGTGCTCTGGTGCTGTTTTCCAGCTTCATGTTTTCCACGGTCCTCCTGGCACTGCTGAGGTTTCACTGATTTCAGTGCACTTGCTCCTGATGTGTATTGGTGCATGAGAGGGTACTCAAGAGTTTCACCATCTTATGGGTGATGAAGGAGCCATCTACTATCCTGTTGCACCACAAGAATGGTAAGAAAATGCATTTTAGAAAACCTCAATGGCATTGAAACCGGAGCATGCTCTCATATGGGCATTTGTGAACTCTCCCTGACAAAGTCACTGCTCTCTGGCTATTTGATACACTCCAGCCAGAAATCTCATGTGCCAGGTAGCACATAACCTTAACAAGATATCAAGCCAGCCAGCCTTGCATGCTCTCAACATTTCGGAGGGCAAAACCCATTCGAGCATCTGTAGAGCTGGTTGTATTTTATTAAAATGATGCTGGAGAATATGGCACAAGAGAGGATTTCTCTGAGGGAGAGACATTTGTGGACCAAAAGAGCTGATGTGAGGGGAAATGTCCACGAGAGGCAGAGGGAGGTGTGGGGAGGATGTGCTTTTGGGTGGACTCTTCCAACACCACCTGGGTTGACAGCTAAGCAAGAGTGTGAACATGTGTGACAGTGACGCACATGGGAACCAAAGCAGGATAGCATCTGAGAGGTGCAGAAGAGGTTCAGCTGCCTTGTTACGAGATGCTCTGAAATAAGAAAAGGGAACCACCTCATCATACTAGGGAGTTTCAATAATTGTCTGGAAATGAAGACTAAGATGAAAGGGGAAGATATTTTGGTTTGCGCTTAAATTAACTATTTTCTTTGACTGCAAGCACAGGACTTGTGGCTGCTGCATAAAATGCGACAGGAATGTAATGGATCTGCCCATCTTGATTCAGCACCGGTGAGAACAGGCAGAGGCCCCATGACCTCATAGGTGTTTTCGATCTCTCATTTCTCTGACTCTATGATAGAATGAGACAAGAGGCATTAAAAAGACATCTGAAGGGAAAAAGATTTCCCATTACATCAATAAAAAATACTAGCCCCAGCGGGAGGAGGCTGTCAAAGACACCCGGCCTGAAAGCCTTAATAAAACCTGTCTTCTGAGCAGCTGATATTCCTCTCTCTACAACACGTAAAGCTGCAAAAACTGACAGCCAAGGCAGTAATCACAGCCTTTGGCTTTGAAAGCAGAGGCCGCTTTGTTGTCGGCTGCAAGAGTTTCTAGGGAACTTGAGCTTCTTGAACACTTCCCATTCAAATGAAAAGCACCGACATGCCCCGGGTAGGAGCAATCTTTTTTCTCCCCTTTCCTCTGCCAGGTCTCCTCCATCTTGCCTTAGCAAAAGGAAGCAGCCTACCCAAGACCAAACTGATCATCATCTGGAAACAACAAGCCAAACTGCTTTTACTTATTTTCGCTCCTGCAGCACCTGCTCTCTCTAAGCATCACAGATACCACCTGGCCCCAGTCCTTTTTTTCACATTACAATAGAGCCTCCCACTTTCTCAAGCATCAGACGGGTGAACCACTGCCCACAGAAAACAGTTACAATACCAGCAGTGTGAGGCCAGCACGGCTACGATGTGCATCCCAGGCTTGCAGTTCAGGGACAGTCAACACAGTTCATGGGAACACAGGATAATTCAGGTGGGAAGGGACCTTAAGATGTCTCCAGACCAACCTCCTGTTCAGTTGTTACATGCCATCATCTACACCATTGTCTCTGGCCATCTGTTCTGTGGTCAGAGATCTCCAGATATCTGGCACAGAGGTATTTTTCTTGGAACAGGGAAGCCATCATGTTTGCAGTTCCCAGCAACTTCCAGCCTGCCAAAGTAGCAGCAACCCTCCTACCCTTTGCCTCTGTTTTCCAGGACATGGCCCATTCTCCTTAAGAGTTTCCATCTTTCAAGTGATTCTCCTCTTCTATCCGCCCTAGGCATGTATCAGTTATATCTTCCATCCTGGTCATCTGGTCTCCCTTGTTCTCAGAACAAAAAATTGATGAAGGAACTGTAGTAAAGACATGAGCCTTCTGCTGTAGGAATCACCTTTCTTGAGGGAACCTAGGGAATAATGCCCTCCATTTCCAAAACAACCTCCCCACATCCCACCNCTAGGCATGTGTCAGTTGTATCTTCCATCCTGGTCATCTGGTCTCCCTTGTTCTCAGAACAAAAATTTGATGAAGGAACAGTAGTAAAGACGTGAGCCTTCTGCTGTAGTAATCACCTTTCTTGAGGGAACCTAGGGAAGAATGCCCTCCATTTCCAAAACAACCTCCCCACATCCCACCGTAGGCTATATCCCCCCCATCCCTGCTCCCATCTCACGGGGAAATTCGGGAGTGACAAATCTCTGCTGTTCCATGAGAGGGCAGTGTCGTCTGGAAGCAAAGGCTCCACTGAAAACTGTAGGGATGTCTGGGCAGGAGGAGGCCTGGACTGATGGGGGGCAAATGTCCCAGAGCATTTAATAAGGATGAAGTCAGTCATGTTCTTGGGGACTTAGGAAGACTCTGCAGACCCCCAGAATTTACTGGAGATGAGATCCTCTCTATGTTTTTTTAAAGTCTGGAATTGAGCTAGAAATCTCTTTGGAACACTGGTGAAGAAAGGAAATTAAAGAAAGGAGGTCATTATCTATTAAATTCCATGTGGTGCTTTTGTACAGAGCAAATTCTGAAGGACTCTGCTGGGTGCCCTTTAGAAATACTGCCTCTTGCTGAACTGCCTTAGCTTTGTACTACCAGAGTTTAATCAGAGGGGACACTCTGCTCATCATGGTTTTCACAAAAGCTCACTGAAGTTCCTGGCACATCATCACATCTTCAGAAGAGACCTCAATACACTGCCTGCTGGGAGCTGAAGGTGCAAAAGAAAATCTAGGCTGAGCACCCTGGGAGTATTTCATCCCCAAGTACCACTGAGACAGAAAGCAGCACCCCAACTGGCTAACTTCTCTTTGTGTGGAGCTCCAAGGAAGGTCATCTGGCTTCCCAGCAGTTCACCTACAAAGATCCTATCCCATATCCTCTCTCCTACAAACATTTTCCACTATATAAATAGGCCACAAGTCAATAAGTTGCTCCTGAGAGAGGTTACACCTCAAGTAGCAGCTGTCCTCCAGCACAGCTCATCCTGAGTTAGTTTCTCTTCTTTCTCTCCTCCACCAAGAAGCCATGGGACATGTATGGCGTGGCTAAAGATGCCAGACACTGTGATGCTTTGGTACCTTCCTTTAGAAATGTTCCCAGATTTAGGAGAGGAAGGGAGGCTGTCTCCACTGACTTCATCTTTGCTCTGGGCCATTGCTTTCTGGAAAGGGGAGAGATCCTCTTCTGTGGGAGGAAAGAAACTTCCTCCTCCCTCCCCCATCATGACAGAGCAAAGGGCAAACCATGAACACTCTCTCCTCAACCACAAGAAAGACATAAAGAGATCTCTGCTTCTTCGAGCTGCTCCATGGTGTGGCCACAGGCAGCTGCAGCTCACATTATTGGAGACCCTCTCCTGTAACCTGCTGGCATCTGCCTCACCAGATGACTTCAGACAAGTTGCTGCCTCAGGTTCACTGTCTTAAAAAAGGAACATTGCTACAACCTCACACATTAAGAAAAACATTGAGACCTAGAGGGAAGTGGCCCAGAAGGGGTAGATGTGATCACTGTGCCCATAAAGTGAGTGCTTCCCATTTAATCACCTAGTGGACATGCCACGGGGATGCCTTTGGAAATGCCTCTGAAGGCTTCTGCTGACCATGTCCCACCGGCTGTGCAGCACGTGGGGTTATGCAACTTATTTGCCTCTGTTTTTTATGAGGCCCTGAAGGCAACAATGCTCATGGAAAAACAGAACAAGCAGGAGGGCAGGGAGGAGCAGACAAGACGGTCAGCTCTCCAGCAGCATGGCTTCTATTTGTCAAACTGCTATGAGATCATTCTATGAAAAATAATATCAACAAAACAGGGAACAACCTCAAGTTTCTTCAATGCTGGTGAGCTTGTTTTCAGTGCACTGCTCTCCTCCCTTTTTTTTTTCTTTTCCTTCTGTAAAGCTCTTTCTTTCAGCTATCATACACACTTGCTCTCAAATTGGCTTGACCTTCAGGTCTGTGGAGTGTCTTTCATATAGGACCATTCCTCTGTGCTGTGTTTCTGCTGCCCATGCGGCCCATGAGCTTCGGTAGGGATTGCATCTGCCAAGGGTGCAGTGTGGCCAGGGATTTGATTCTCGTGCCGAGGTACTCACACATAAGCATATGTGAGGTTTTATAAGATTATGCTGAATCAGTTGCCCAACAATGCTGGAAGGATCCCAAGGCTGTTAAGATCTTGTGTCATGGGTCTTTGAAACTGCAACCAACATCAGTTGTTTCAAATCAACACTGCTGGGGTAGATTTTCAAAAGACTTTTGTAAAGATTTATTTTTTAAGTAACTATGAGGCACTTCCCAGTGACATCTTCCATGTGAGGACATTCAGCTGCCAGCAAACTCCAGATCTTGGTCTTTTTAAGATGTTGATTGGTGTGGCTGGTGACGCATTAGAGCAGATGACTATGCAGTTCAAATTTCCAGTGGCTGGAAGCTAAAAATCAAAGCTAGGAAACACTGGAAATGAGTGAACAGTAAGGTTGATCAACCATTGTCAGAAACCCCCGGCTTTTACACAAAAATACAAAGGACCACAGGCCACCACAGGTGATCCCATTTCTTCTGGCTGAGTGAGATTATTTTGTAGAAACACCTCCTAATCTTGGTTTGAATTTAAGTAATAAGTTCCCAGCATGTTGCCCACAAGATCCTCTGCTGTTACTCATAACCACAGAATTATGAACACACCAAATTTGCCACCACTTAAACCCCAGATTGGCAGCAAAAGCCAAACAAAACCAGGCCCATGGCACGTTACTTGCCCAGTACTTTAACCTAAGGGCCAGAGAAGGCTAAAATTCTTGCGTTAAATGATGGAAGCTGGGCACACCTCTGGCTGAGGGACCTCGCTAGTTAATCATTATAGCTATAACAACAAAAACAATGGTGGCAGTATGGCAGCATCGTACAGCTTATGAGTATAGTGCAATGTCTCTTCAGCACATGAAGAAAGGACAGATTGGAGCTTTAAGCCATCAGTGAGCCACCCTTGCCAGTTATTGAATGGACTATGAACCCCATTTTGTTTTCCATGTGGTTGCTAAAGGAGAGAGCCAGTGGTGTGTCTGGGGTTAAAGTTAACATCATTGCTGAGCTCAGATGTTTTCTTAAAGCTATTGATCCCTTGTAGCTGTGCTTTCTCTTGGTCTCTGAGCTTCAGTTCACCTTTCTCTTAAGTAATACTCCACCAAAGTATTACTGGGCTCCAGAGGCAGTGACTTGCCATCTCTCACTCGGTTCAGATGCATTTCATTTGCAGTCATGACTCACTCTTCACGGCTGTGTTCATTTCTCATAAAGCTGGGTGACTTAATCATACCTTCTCACTGAACTAATGCTACTGCGCCTTACCTCCTGGCTACACCAGCCAGCATACCTGGGTAATAATGCTGCTTCCAGCACCCTCCTGACTTGTGGGCACAATTACCCGACTGCAACAAGCTGGGCCGCTTGGTGCTACTGTAGTAACACGTGTACCTGGAGCTCCACATGCCTCTGCTCCCAGGAGGTGCCTCTGCTTGTTCTCTGTGGGAGTTGTCCCTATCTAACAGATGGGCAGCAGGCCTGGAGATCCCAAACCCGCTCCCTAAGGAATTATTCTTGCAGACTAGGCTCCCTCCTGGACTCAGATCCCTGTGTCTCATCACGATTTTACTTGGCAGCTCAGCAAAAGGTGCCTCGAGAAGTCGGCTCCGGTCTGGCAGCAGTCCAACCTGCCCCAGACAGGAGCCCCCAAGTGCCTCTTCACCTGGTAGAAGTGCCAGGGTTCATCTTGCTCCATCCTCTCCTTCCCAGCTCTTCCACCCTCCACGGCTGCGGCAGGAGGGGAGTCTGGGACCGGGCTCTGCCGGCTCTGTGCTTGCTCAGAAGAGAAGAGGCATTCTCCAGTGTGTGGTCTCCAAATAGAATCAAGAAATCTGGGCTAGAGGGTCTGGAGCTT
>RSEF01000023.1:2027023-2047127 GCA_003993805.1 Himantopus leucocephalus
GTGTCCCTGCCTATGACTCTATGAAAGACACAGAAGCTCTATTACTGCTATCACCAAGAAGAGCCTGGCCTTCCCAAGGCTAAAACTCACCTATGTTGAGGCACAGAGTTTTTAATGAGGACTGGGAGCAGATTGCAGTTGTAGTTAAGGGCAAGAGGAGCTCTGTCACTGAGAGGAGCTCCTCTTTCCTTGTCACATCACTGGTGTAAAACTATGTCACATAAGACAAGCAGATATACCTAATTTGTTATCTGCAGTTAGAGTTAATTTGCTGTCTGCACTTTTGGAAAGTCTCAACTTATTTTTCTCTTCTGACACATCTGACATTTTTCCTGCTATTCTGTTTCCTGTTCGTGTTACTTAGCCTAATTTAAGTCAAGATGCAGCCCACGCTATTGGCAGATATAACAATTCTATGTTTATGAGCATCTGTCCTATATATTTAATTTACATTTAACCTACGTTACTTTAAGGCTTAAAGTGTAAAGGTCATGGTCATTACCTACAGCAAGCCAATTTATAGGCGGTGTGAACAATTGGGGAGTTTATGCCCCAGGCTGCTATCACAGTATAAGTATAGTCCTGTTGGTACCTCTGTCCACGTAACAGAGAAAATAGCACTGCGCAATGAAGAGGTTGAGAGGGTCAGATACGTTCCCCAGTACCACTGTTGGACTGAGTGGAAGCATCCCAGCAGCAGAGTGAAATCTAATCTCTTTACTCTTAAATATAACTCAGGTTTTAAAATGTTTCTGTGCTGGGTGAATTTGCATGAAGGTAAATAGGGCGTATTTAAGGGGAAATATTTTGGTGTGGATTGTGCAATCAAGTTCTTATGATTAGTGGTGGTAAATGTGTGGTTTGCTAAGGGATGGACACTTTTTAAGGGTACTACAGCCACAGGTGGCCATTCCAGAGGGGGGGGCAAGAGTAAGTCAGTCTGGTCTTGCTTGGTGTCATTCTACATACATGCATGTCACTACTCTTCCCATGCTCTTCTACCTTTGAAATGACACCTGAGTGCACAGGTGAGGGCAGCACGTATGCCACAGCATTGACACACCATTATGCTTTAGACCAGGATATGCATCTCCCAGGGTTAAAGCAGCTTAAGAAGCTCAGCAATCATACGCTACATTCACTGAAGCTGTGTCTGTGTCTGTGGACCCAGAAGATGCCAGCCCTCTGGGATGATGGACCTGCTGGTATAGGAAAGAGACTACAGAGACATCAGACCCCTATTGCTCTTCATGTTGCTTCAGGCCCCTGTCTAGCACTGGTCTTCTTGCTTTGTCCTGCCTTGGGCCTGTGTTTAACAGACTGAGCTGTTCAGTCCACCAGTCATCTTCTCTGTTTTCTAGAAGCTCCTGAGCACTCAGTCAAGAGGTCCCTGGTGATTGCTTGGGGTTCCTACAAACCCTGCTCCAGAAGACTGGCTGGGGATGTGACAATCCTGAGCTGAGCAAACATGGAGTAGGGAGTATTTGGAGTGACTCTGTGGAGACCTTGGGCTGGGGTCTTTCTTATCTGTGTTGTCCAGGAGTGTTGTCCAGGCTGGATGAGATGTACTTTAAAAAATGGGTTGTACATGCTGTTTCTCAAGCAGCCTTTCTTCCTGGACTGCTGCTCTGATCAGACCAAGCTATATTCAGCGAGGCATGACTCACCTCCAACTATGTATTGCACTGTAGCCCTGGGATGCTCTCTCACACTTGTCTGGCTCTGCAGGCATCAATGCAGCTGCTGCATGTTCACACTAGCGTGAAAGGAAATGATGCCCATGTCGTGTCCACACAAGGACAGTTCTCTTCAGCTCTTGAAAGAGAAGAGTTGCTTAATGAGGGACGCTGCTTCTGGTGTTAGAAAGCTCACCTGAGTTTGCCCTGCCAAGACGCAGCTGGTTGCATGGGTTTGAGGTAGTGGACCAACCTCCACCTAGTCCTCCAACCGCCTGTACCAGTGTCAGATGTGGTGACTCCAAACCCAATGCACAGGGCAGAGGAGGAGGGCAGAGGCAGACAAAGAGTTTGGGAGAAAATTGTTCCTTGGCGGAACTGTTTCTTTACTCTCCTGTTTTTATCTTTTCCAAGAGCAGCAGGGGTTTTAAGTCTCTTCTCTGGGGCAAGAAAAGGGTAGTGATGGTGGTAGCATGAAGGTGCCTGCCAGCACCACAAGACTTCTCAGGTTTGAAAGGAGAAAGTTGTTTCCAGAGAAGCAGAAACAAGGAGAAATGTCTCGTAGGAATCTAGATCTGTGACTCCTTTTGTACAGATATAAGACTGAGGGGAAGGGAGGAAAGTGCCACAGCCTAGGAAACTAAGCTGGGTTACAGAAGGACAGGCAGCTCTCCATGAAGAGCTCATTTCAGGGTTCTGGGCCAGCTGGGGCGTCTCAGCCACCAAGGATCACCATTTCAAATACCTTAGCAGCAGGTTTTTCAAGGGTTTGACACCTGAAATGCCTTTGACAAGCCATGCAGTTCCAGCGGGTGCACTCAATCAGTGGGTGCAGCCCACGCTGCTGAAGGGCAGCTGCTCAGGGCCAGCCTTGCTGCTCCTCACCAGGCTCTGAACAAAAAGCCAAGCCCTTGCTAGGCTGCAGGGTGAGGTCCAGCCTCAGTGTCTTCATGAAATCTGAATTCCTGCTTTACCGTGCTCTGTGAGAAAATGGTCCTGCTAAGCTTAAGAGCTCTTCTGCTGGACTATGACATGGAGGGACCAGGAAGGACGGATTCGAGGGTAAAAGTCAGATAAAGCACCTGGCTCTGTTCATGCCTTTCTCATTCTTTGGCAATGACTCATTTTCAAGATTTGACATAGTGACATGCACGACTGCTGGTAACTATATGGGAAATTTTTTTTGGTCCTCACTGCTACTTTTAACAGACTCCCTCCTTTGACAGGAAGAGTACTGTTCTGCAAGGGAAACGGAACAGGGAGCACATGCAGGCAGAATTCAGTTGCACACCCTAATTCACACAGTGTGGGCTGCCAGGCTGGGTTCCTACATTTAAAAAATACATGGGGATTAACAGGCCACAGGTTTTAGAGCTGGATGCTTTCATATCCAGCTCTGTAATCCAAATAGCTCTGATCTCCAAAGCACCTGATATTACCGCTTGATGCTGATGGGATTTGGTATTTGGGCAATGCGAAAAACAGAATTAATTGCAATTGTCTAAATATGGGCATGGGAAATTAGCTGTGGACACTCAAGGAGGTACTCATGTCACCTGTTTTGATACACCTGAAAATAAGATGATTTAATCAGAAAGAATCACTCCATATTCCTCTACTGAGAGTAAGGCACCTCTGGGACAGAGTCAGCACAGTGGTTTAGAGCTCATGTTTGGATGGGTACACCTTCTGGAAGAGATTATTTCACTCCAAGTGAATCAGAAGGGACCAGTGCAGAGCAGCACTGAGCTCTGAGATGCCGTGTCTGATCAGAGTAATCTCCACCCTCGTGTTTCATGTTTTGTAACGTAGCAATAATGCAGAAGGATCCTGTCCTTGCAAAGCCAATCTAGTTTTTCATGAAGTACCCAGTCAGCAGAGCTGTAGTGGCAGCAGCGGGTGGTCCAGCCATCTGCATCTTCATGTCCATTGCATCCCAGGAACATGGGACCATCCAGCACAGGCAGCTGGGCCAGGATAGGAATTCAGGCCTAAAGAAACGATAGGGTGTTCTGGTGAAGTTCTGGGGTACAAGGCAAATTTCTAGTCATAACCTGAACTCCAGCAATTCATTGGTTTTAAGGTTAGAAGAGACCAAATGATGTTATCTCTCCTCCTGAGACATAAAACGCCTGGAATGTCACCAAGTGATTTGAGTTCATAACCCCAGTGATGCTGCAGAAAGCTGCCTGGTCTTGTACTCAAAATCTCCAAGTGATGGAGAATCCACCACACTCTGAAGTTGCGTCAATGATTCATTAACCTTGCCTCATCTTCCAGCAGCTGTTGGTTTAGTCTGCCTGCTATCATCAGAGATCTACTTTTCCTCTGGCTAATTATAGACTGTAATCAAGTCACTTCTTAGCTAGTTAGTCCCCTTTGTAAGCACACACTGCATGCCTGAATTCCCCTTATACCTTCAAACTGGAAGCATTACTCATAGTTATTTCATGTTTTCTGGAATGCCAAGGCCCCAGAAGAGGCTGCATTCCACTGGTGGGTAAAGTGTTTTTGGATCAGTTAGTGAAGGGCCTACCTACCAGTGTCCAGACAGTGCTGTTATTTATTATTTTAGTAGCTTATCGTTCCTGAATAGAAGTGATGGAGAAGAAACGCTGTTGTTGCCCCACGGGCAGCAACTTTCTCTGGAGGACTCGCTTGGCTTCCTGAGAAGTTCTTCCATGTGGCATGGCTCCTTTGGCGATAGACATATGGCAAACACAGAGGACAAACAATTTCTTTTGGAGCTGCATCTGAGAGCAGAGTGTCACTTCCTTCTGGGATATTTGTGGTGGTTTGACATCTCTGTTGTCTCTTCCATTGATCAACGGAGATGGTGAGTGACAGACTGGTAAGTACTTTAGGGTCCTAGCTGGGGATCAGGATCCAACCAGCTGGATGCCATATATGCATATGGAGAATGCAAATCTTTGCAACTAATTAGTTTATAAGTTGAATGTTCAAGGGAAAGATGTTAACAGAGAAGGAAAACAACTTGTTTAATGTTATGCAGTGACTGAGGTTTATAACTTGAAGCATCACCATGATGTCCAGATATTGAAAGCAGAATCTAGTCCTTTTTTTTCCTCATAGAAGGGTTTTGCAACAAGCCTGGTGTCAGACTTCCATGGACCACCTCCATGCTGCTGAACAGTGGCATTTCACATATGCTTCTGTGCATTTAATGGCTGGGATTTTATCTTAATCAGCAAAACGGAAATCAAACCACTGTCTGAAGTCTGCAGGAGTCATTAGTAACTATCTTCTACTGGGCTCACCTCGTTGTTTACCAAGCCTAGGATACCCAGCTGTTTGCCTACAGGTGGCATCGTGGCCTGCAAAAATACTTAATTCCCGCTAAATGTCTCTGCCTAACATGCCTTATGGCAAGAGAAAGACAGTATGCCCCATGGTAAGGACAGAGCCTGTAAGATCAGCTTCCAGGCTGCACTGTAGCTGATGCTCTGGAACTCCTGGCTTCATCTACTAGCACAAAATGAAAAAAAATTAAAAACATAAAAATGGGAACTTTGGCACAGTGCTAATTTTAGATACCACTTTCCCAGTTCTGCAAAGCCAACAGTGATGAGGGGTATTCCCATTTCATGTGTATCATCTATCTGTGTAAGTAACAGTCTTCCATAATGGGCAACATTAGATGTTATAAGCTTCATAAAAATATTTAGAGAAGAACTATGCAATTAAACTATGACTTTTCTTCCTAAACCCAAGCAGAGAGTGCCCAGAGTGAGCCTAGCAGGGTGCTAGTGCCTAGCACTGATGCTGGAGCGTATCAGGGAAGGGGATTATTTCAAGAGATTTCTAAGTCTCCTTGCAGTTTTACATCTGTGGCAATGGGGACCTGCCAGAAACTCACCCTCTGTGAATTAGTATTGCTTCACCAATTTCTGGCCCAAAACCTAGCTCTTATGCTTCAGTTTTTAAGAGACATTTATCTTAGTTGCAAATATTAACTATATAGCATGTGGCAGCCCTGTTAAGCCTGGGTTACTGAGCACAGGAACTAACTGCAGGCTTGGCAAGAGCTGCCTTTGCTGTAAGCATCAAGTGTATGGAATACAAATGAGCCAACAGCTTAAGGAGACATAGAGAATGTAAGAAAAATAAAAGTGTAATTAAGTGAGACCACAGCTACGATAAGTTTCAAACTGCAAGTGGAGAGACAAATCACTTGGAAAGCAGTAACCGAAGAGGCTGTGTCGCTGACTAACAAGTCTTCTGAGCAATATACTGAGCAGTGTCAATCCCCACAGATTAACCTTGTGCTGAAGACAGGACCATTGTCAAGGCTCTAGTGTGTCCCACGTCTCTTCTTCCAGAAGAACTGTGAACTCTAGAGAAACATTAGGGAGAAGAGAAGACCTCTGCAGTGTAGTAAAAGGTCCAAAAATGAAGAAATCAAATCTAATGGGGATCCACCACCTTAACAGATAGTCAGAGGCAAGGATGCAGGCAGATGTTGGCAGGCCAGCAAAGGTCTTGAAAGAGGTGTCTGGCAGGGCAGGTTACAGTCTGAGAGGATCAGAAAGCTAAGTGGTTCATTGCCACGATGAAAGCAAGGGCTGAGACTACAGAGTTGGGAAACACCAGTCCTATTTCCATAGAATGCTGATTTTTCTGAATTTTCAGGAAAGACCTTTGGGAACTTTGGTGAAAAGCACAAGAATGTGATACTCATCATTTTTGAAAAATACTCCTTGCTTGCAAGAGAAAAAACGTTTTGTTGAAAGATTTCAAACAGGTTTAGTCAATGCCTAATCCCTCAAATATCCTACTCAGCAGTTGTTTCTGTCGCCATGACATGTTGCTGGGTGAATCAATCCTCTCCTCCCAAAGGGAAGTTGTCCTTCCTACATCCATTTCACATGCAGGATGATGGGTCCTTTGATGAAATACTTCATTCCTCTCCCATGGGTAAGTGGAAATTCCTTGCTAGAGCTGGTACTGCAACTCTGCTACCACCTTTCCTGGTGATTTACCTGTATGCGTCAGGCCTGACTTATTTGCAGGTGCGTGATGATTCTATGATGATTACCATTGTATGGGTTTGGCGCCCACCAGCTCACACACAAAATTCTTCTCTGAGGGGTCAGAGCAGGGCCAGAAGGACTCAGGAGAGCCAGGCTCTGTTTATTATAGGACCCTGAAGCAATGAAGGACATTTGGTCTTCCTCAGCTCTCCTTATTTCATGGAATCATAGAACTGTTTGGGTTGGAAGGGACCTTAAAGATCATCTAGTTCCACTAGATGGCCTTCCACTAGACCAGGTTACTCAAAGCCCCGTCCAACCTGTCCTTGAACACTCCAGGGATGGGGCAGCCACAGCTTCTTTGGGCAACCTGGGCCAGGGGCACCACCCTCAGAGTGAAAAATTTCTTCCTGATATCTAATCTATATATATCCTCTTTCTGTTTAAAACCATCACCCCTTGTCCTACCGCTACTCTTCTACCCCTGCTCAAGCTATCATCATGGACACTGCAACACACACACAACAAATACAGACCACTGTCGTATTCAAAGGCTACAAAAAAGCAGTGTCTTCTCACTGAAGCTGGTGCAAAGACCATCAGTAACACTATTTTGTGAACAGCCAGTACAGCAGGAGATAGAAGGATGTGTGAGGTAGTCTCTTACAGGTGCTAGCATTAGGATCAAAATACTTCAGCTAGTGTTGGGAACTAAAGAAGCTGCCATGCCAAGACTTTTGTTTCTGCTTGAAGCCAGCAGAGCCCATGACCTCAAAGCCGTGTCTGCAGCCTGCAGACTCCTGAGTGGAACCAACCTGGAGTTGCATAGCTTGGTTGCAGAAACCAACCTGGATATTAATTGGTTGTAGCAGTAAGCTCTGGGCTCTGGAACCAAGTCCCCTGTTTAGTGTCAACATAGCCCAAGGTCCACTGTAAATGCCAGTGGGGTCCATCACACTGGCAATTCCAGCCTGAGGGAGTGCATCGTGCTTGCTGTGGAAGGGACGATTTGTCCCCTCTGAACTACAGATATTGAAAGTTAATGAGAAGTGACATGTCTCCAAGCTCTGCATCCACAGTAGGTCAGGCAAGCTGGCTTGGTCACACTTGACCCCCTGCAAACTATCGTGGTCATGGTTAATGTGGACGCAGCCTTCCTTGAGGGAAATTGGACCTGGTAAATGGTGCCTTTGCCTCTAGAGCAATGGAGATGGGATGGTGTCCTAGAAAACTCAAGCTGCCTGTCTCTGCCTCTCAGGTCAGGCCCTTGGAGTCTTCTAGGTCCAAAGGAAACAGCAGAAAATTTCTCACAGACACCGAAAAATGAACTAAACCCAGAAAAACCACAGATCATCTCTGTTCCCAGGAGAGGGAGATCTCATTCCAGGAGGATGTCTGGAGTGGTCCTTTCTCTATCCCACACCACTTTCTTATCCTTATAAAGTTTCATCCTCTGAATGTCATTTAGCATTTGCAATCTTTTGTAGTTACTGATTTTGTTCTTTTCTGCTCCTTTTGGTGTTCATCTTGGTCTTTAAGCTCTGGGACACAGCTTGATGTTCTTTGGCAATATGGCTTACAACACAGCAACTCATTTTAGGTGAATGGTGAGAAATATTTTTTGGGAAAGTTTAAATTATTTTAAACTTCATGTATAATTGAAAATGGAATCTGGAAAACATAAGGAACCTGACAAAAACCTGGATTCTGAAAGTCTGTTTTAGTTTAAAAAATCTGTTAATTATGATGTTCAAGATATTTTTTTGTAAAAATGCACATTTTGGGAAAAAAAACCCCACTTTATTAAACTCTCCATGTTGAGGTAATAGAGTAAAACCTGGCATTTTACAATAAATGTTTTTCTCTAACTGGAAGATTTTTCATTTAAACTGTGTTTTGAAGGAAAAATTGAAGTGAGCTCATGGGCTTCTTGTGGTGGTAGGATAACAGCAATTCCCGTGTGGCCTGGGGACTCCTTGACTGCATCTGTAACACCACTTGACTCGGTTATTTCCACAGGCTGGATCTCAGAATGGTGTTGACGTGCTGTTTGTTCCTTCTGTTCTGCCACACACCCTTTGGGAGTCCATCATCTCTTCATTTTTAATGGCATGTTTTATTTCCTGTTTTTGAAGACGGTAGATGTGAAACTCCACAGTGACCTAACCTGGTTCTCTGGTGTGCTGGAGCCCTTCAGCTCTTGCTGAAGTTCATGCAACCCCTGACAATATTGGGCATGCACCTAATTCTCCATAACCACCTGGAACTGACTAGTGGATGCTTGCAAAGTTTGTTCTCTTGTTGTTATAGTTTGTTAGTTCTTGTAATAATCTGGAATAGAGGTTGTCCAGACTGATTTGAGTTTGTTGCACAAAGTGCTCAAAGTCATTCCTGCGGTGAGGCTGGGCTTTGTTTCGTGATCTGCAAATCTCACTTTGCCAATGATGAAACTTCTGGGCATGAATACTTTGGGTTTTAACCATAGGGGAGAAAACAGGATTTGGTATATTCATGTCATTTGGTCCAGTTTCCTGCCACCACCCGGACAGCCATAGTCCACCTGTGTAAAAGACTATATTATATGCAAACACAAATCTTTAGCTGTAAGGAAAGCTGGTTGCTCAAGCACCTCTTCCCTCCGTGTACAAAGTGCTCTACAATGCCTTGGAACACTCCTGGATAGACAGTTCTCACTAGCACCACAGCTCATGGTGCTACTCACACCACTGCAGGGTTTGGCCCTTTACTTACTGCTCCTGTGATAAAGGTGAGACCTGAACTCCTCAGGGGTGAAAAGCAAATTTGGGTTCAAGCCCTTGACTGGGGTAAAATAAAGCACCCCATTCAATTCCATCTCACAAGCATGAGCCATTCCAGGGCAAGTTCTGGAAATGAGGTGAATGATCAGCTTCTGCAGGCAAGTAGAGTGTGGAGGCTGCAGTTTAAGAGTTATTGGTTTAATGAATGAAGAAGCACTTGCTTTATAACAGGAAAGGACTTACATAGCCTGGTTCTCCACTGCTCTGCACTTTTCCTGTTTTTTCTGTTTGTTTGAGAGCGTGTCCCAGACACCAGCTTGGGGTTAGGAGCTGATCCGTGAGTGACCAAGTGGCCATGTTGTGAGATTAGGTGAAATTAGAGACTGGATATCTAGTTGTCCTCAGCAGAGTGAAAATGGGAAGCAAAGGTGACTTTATTCCTCTCCACCTGTCCCTGGGGGTGCTGGAGCCCAAACGGGTCCGTGGCACAGGCTGGAAGGTGTCTGCAGTCACTGCGGTGGCCCAGACTCTTGATCCACACTTTCTACCTCTGTGGTCTTTTCATCTTTGTTTTAAACCAACGTGCCTCCAGGCATGCAGAATTGAGATGACAGAGGTTTTTCCCCCCTGCCACAACTTCAAGCAACAACATGAACTTCTCAGAGAGGCATCCCATGAGCTAGCAGCACTGGAGTGCCAGTGGCAGAAGGGCAGCGAGCAGCTGATCACTGGCTGGAGATCGCTTTCTCCAGCCTGCATGTCCCTGGCTCCTCTCTCCTGCTAGACAGGCTGGGTGGAGAGGGTGACACAGTGACCAGGAGCACTGGAGCTCTCACTTGCCTGTGGCACCTGCCCAAAAGAATTAGTCAGAGTCACTCAGCGGCTGCCTTGGAGGAGTCACCTCCGTGCACCCTGCCAGGATCAGTGGGACTTCAGACAAAGAGGACACTGTTTGGGTAATTTGTTGATGCCAAATGCGTACATTATCCATCTCTCAGATAAGCGTCTAGAAGAATTGGTCTGCAGCCATGGGGATGGTGCTCTCTGGCAGCATCTGACGGCCTGACGAGGGCAGAGAAAGCCCTGGGGAATTGCTGCACAATGAAAAGAGGAGACACACGAGTGCAAGGCCAAGACTGTGCCGAGGACCATTGTATTCCAATCCCACAATAACCGAGCCTTTCTTCCCTCTTGCTGCCTGGCAGCAGGAGTCTGGACAGCTCTGTGGGATGTCCCCTGTTCCAAGGGGAGGAAACGCACTGTCGTCTCCACCTCACCTCTCTGCACAGAAGCACTGCACGAGAAGAACCTTTGGAGCAAGAAAGGGGCAGGCTGGAGCAGTGCATGTTCCTGACCTGCATATTTTTATTACGGTAATCTTATCAGCCCTGGGGCTTACAGATAACTATACCCAGCAGCCTGCAGCCACAGCAGACTGGGTGGTTTACAGGCAATGGTGTTCTGCGAGTTATGGAGTCAAAAAAGGCAGAAAAATATACAGATTCTCCCAAAACCTAAGTACTCACTACAGATCATTAGAAAGGAGGCTGTTTAAGCATCTCATGAATGCTCAGCACCAGCGGTTGTTCTTTGAAGCCTACCCATATTCTGCATGAATGGTTACCCTGTGGTTGAGCAACTGGTCAAGCATCTGGAGCCCAGGACTCCCACCTCCGCTCTGTCCACATCTATTTGTCCTCTCTGTCAAACGAGATGGCATTTCCTTTGTCTGTCTAGTCATTGGGGTGTGGACTAGAAGCAACTGGGATTCTTCAGAGGAAAACTGTTGCTGTTGAAAAGTGTTTGCTTGTCAAAAAAGCTTTCTTAGATCCAGGATGGTGTCTCTGGTAGGGTGTGGAGGGGATTAGTCACCCCAAAATCACCCAGAGGTTAGGGCATTTGCAAAGGCTGAGGCACATCAGGTTCAAGTCACAGCTGAGCTTCATTTAAAGCAGGAACTGGAATTTGATCTCCCACATGCCTGATGAACATTCTAACCACAAGGCTATTCTGGAAAGAACTTATGTTTGTCCAGAAAACATTTCCAGAGATATCAGTTATACTACATTAAAAACCAACCCTCAATTGTTTCAGAGCTTCTTCTTTTCCCTAAATAAAACTCTTGCTTCTGTCCCTGTCTTATATGGATGCTTCTTTGCTGTATGTACGTACAGCTCCAGGCACCATGGTGACCCTTCGGCTGAGCAATGTCCCAGTGCCACAGATAAAATAGGTATGTGATGTGCAGGCCAGATGAAGTGCTCTCTCCTGTTACGAGGCTGGCCTGGATGCTCTCTGGCTTAAGTACCAGAGACCTCTCCAATTCTTCTGACAGTGAAAGAGTGCAGGAGCTGAACTGGCAATAAGTTGCTATTCCTGGAAAGTGGAAGTGATGCTGATATTCAGTTCTTCATGGAGCAAATTCCCAGTTTCACATGCAAAATGTGACTCGTCTGGAGGAGAATATTTAAGAGGTTTTCTGGTCCCCCTGCACCTGCCATGCAATCTCATCTTTGACAACATTTTGTATTGTAATTGCACTCCATTTTTTGCCCATGTTACACCCCATGGTTCCCATCTCTGGAATTCACCCATTCGTCAACCATACTGGCAGATCTTGCTGCTTGGACACTCTGGTGACTGCAATATTGATACTGCCCTTCATTTAAAAAGAACTGTTGCCTCAGTGCAGACCGCTATGTCTGTAGGTGAGCAGTGGCAAAACAAAGGGCTTTGGCAAGTCCACCATTGCCCGTCTAACATCAAGTATCAGACATGGGAGGTGGGTGACTGCAGCCTGCAGCCAACGAACCACAACGTGGCCCAGGCAGAGCTCTGGTCATGGTGGCAGGACACCAACTATTGGGACTGAATCCTTGGGTAAATAGCCCAAGGTTTGCAAATTTCCAGGACAAGTTGAACCACCTGAGACTACTGAGAGAAGCCAGCAACAGCTGTCTGTGTCTCTACTTTTTACACCCATCTTCTTCTTTCAGAGGTCACTTATTTGCTGACAATTTTCTGTTGTTCATCGCCGACACGGCTGCCCCCTTTGAACCAGTCTTACTGGCCAGAAGGGACCTCCTGATAGTTCAAACCATTTAAAATTGTGATGTCTCTGGGGTAGCACTGCCGACCTTTATAAAAAGTTCAGGAGTTTTACCATCAGTCTCCTGAAATCTTTAAATTGGAGTTCTCATGCCCACTGAACAACGATGCATCATGAACTCAGTCACTGCTCCCAAACCACACCTCGAGCAAAAACCTGAGTGAACAGATAGGCTTGTAACGTGTCCTTAAAGCCAGCACATTCCTGTCTGAATTTCACCGTCTACTCCACCGTCTGATGGAGGAAGTGAATTCCACAGCTGCTGCCCCTGCTGAAAATGCTCTGCTCCAACCACCCACGTTTACAGCCAAGTTTTTCAGACATGAGGAGCTTGAGATGCCTTATTTCTGGGAAGTGCAGTTCATCTATCTGTGGGAAACTTGCTTTCTCTGAAAAATCTCAGGTTAGACAACCAAAAATGGACCTTCTAGTTGTGTATGTAAGTCTTGGCTAAATCCTGGGTGTTGCTGCCCAGCATTTTCCAAGATGCTATCAGCTGATGGGGTGGTGCATAAGCAGGGTCTCCAAAATAGCTTGGCTCATATCATAGAGGAAGTTTTGTGCAAATTCCTTTGAGACAATGTACTTCTAACGCAAAATGTCTTCCAGCCTTGTACAGAATATAAATCCCCACATGCCCTTTAACTACTGACAAACACAGTGCAGCAGACATACTCGGTATTCACTCATAGTGAAGTTTCTTTAGCGAGAACAACATTCTCTGGGACTGTAAAAGGAATCACTCGACTGATGTTAATAAACTGACAGATTAGAAATTGGAGGAAATAAGAGGCTGAGGCACTGCTGCTGAAAATGCTCACAAGGCTGGAATAGCTCTGCACATTGTGTCAATCTAGTCAGTTAACTGGAAGGAAGAATCCAATTTATTCTGAGGCCGAACATGATGAATAAGTCATTTCCCCATATGGGAGCAAGAAGAACTCCTTGAAACACATTGGACAATTCAAAAAGAGCCTTTTGGCATTGAGTAATAAGTGTGGAAAAAAAAAAGAAGAAAAAAAAGTTCAGTTTTGAGAGTGATTTTCTCCTCTCTGTTGAGGAATTTCATTTTATCTTTACACTTAGAAACCTGTAAGTCAGGATATTTTTTTTCTTTCCCCATCAAGAATGGTATCTGTGCTAAAAGGAAATGGGCCTGAATTACTTTATTCAGTTTGGGGCTTTTGCGTTTTGCATCAAGAGGCACTTACAACAATATTCTGTGAATAGCGCCTGCCAACATGCACACGGTGGATCCAAGATAGAGAATTGCCTTTGTGAATCCTCAGATGTTGGCCATTTGCTTAATAAAATGTATTAGGAGGAAGTAGCTTTTAACCCTTAGTTCTTGTTCCCATCAAATAAGTGGAAGAGAAAATAGGATTACTGGCTTTAAATACTGCTGTTTTATATCTGCACAGGAGTTGTTTGATACAATGGGACTGCAGATGAGAATGACGTATGATCCTGCCTTTTCAGAGCTGTGAGAAATGGTGACCTGTTCAAAGACCCACATCAAACATCAGGTGTTGGTCCAGGATATGAATAAGGACTTTACCATCCCCCTGAGCATTACATGGGATTTGTCACCTATCATGTTCCCCTGAGGAGGTTGACAGTCTCTATATGCTCTCTACACCTTGGCTTGCACGCTGTAGACAAAGGGAAGTGGGCTGTCCCAAATGTACAAACCCCCTTGAACATGAGGAAGTTTTAGTCCTGGATCCAGATGGATCATATGCCTGAGGGTCGGGGCAGTAGTCACTGGGATCAGTGTAGAGGTCAGTTTATTTGAGAGTTTAACAGTGAGGAAAGTTCAGTAACTCCTGAGACCAAAGCTTGGGAGTGGAGGTAGATCTGCTGAAAGAATGACTTACGGAAGAGAGGAATACTACTAACCCTGATCCATTAGAGAAAAACGTGTCAGAAAGGAACATTGGGATTCCCTTGAACAGGGCTAAAGCAAGTCCTGCCTTCCCCGGTCCTTTAGTGGCGTACCTACATAGCACAGCGCAGTCCTGCAGGGCATGAGCTTCCTACACAATGTGACTGCCTTGGCACGGCACTGTAACCTGGTTAGTCCTTTATTCACTGGGCTAGTGATCCAGAGCAGAGCAGTGTGCTAGCCCGACAGAGCCAGCCGCACACGCACAGCACGCTTCAGAGTTGATTTGAATTACCTGATCTTTTTCATGTCACAGAAATTACGCAGACCAGCTTTTTAATGCAATTACTGTTGCTTCTGTTTCCCATCACGCCTGGAAATACCACAGCAACCAGTGAGGACCAGACTATGCATGAATCAGGACAGAGCCTGTTTGTTAAAACGGAGAAAGCTTCCCCTGCGTGGGGAAGGAGGGCGAGTTCCAATTTCAGCTCGTCTGCAGCTTTAGCCTGAAAGGAAACACTGTGAAATACCTAGGGCCAAACCTCCTGCAGCTTTCGCGCACGTTTCCTGATGTACAGCCTTCCTGCCGCTCCTGCACACTTTGAAGTTTGAGCTTGCTCGCGAATGAACACCAGCTCTATGCAGCCGCACGGAGTCCTGGCAACCTCAGGGGTGCACAGACATGTTCACTCATGCACGCTCAAGGGTGTTTTCATCAGATCCATGCAACACTTAAAACTGCGTTTTCTCCAAAACCACTGGGCCAGGTCTCTGTGTGCAAAACAAGCTTTAGCTCCGTTCTCAGTGGTGCTCCTCGCCCATGGTCATACAAACGGGAGGAAGAGCTGCTTTTATATGCATAGTTTATTCTCTCCTCCACTTTATTGTCCTTCAGATACAGTAGTATTCAATTTATTGATGTATTGTATAATGTAACCTTAGCTGCAGGCATTATCTGTCCTCATTCTATTTTTAACAGCCATCCCGATCTTTATATGTTATTTCCTGAACTAAAGGCTCAGGCCTCTTTGCTGTCATATTTGTGAATATTTTGCAATCTGCACTTGAAAGATAAAGCCATTAACCCAAGTCCTGATGATTTCATGATTAACATTGAAGAATTATGGGCAATGCATCACACTGCATCTCACATTATAGATATGGGAATGTTTTTCCCCATATCAGAGTTAAACACTTATATTCAGCACATCAGCCCTGATGGCAGCTCTCAGCAGAGCCAAAGGATTCAATATAGGCATGAATATTTTTAAGCGTTAGTTCTAGCAATCATTTTGGATGAGACGTGCTTTACTACACAAATGTAGTATGCTACAGGCAGTTGCTACATGGAGCAGATTAGACTCCAAAGCAATGACTTATGCTGGAGATCTCATGTAACTGGTTGCAAAATATCATTAGTTTTTAAAATACTGTATGATAATCATAGAAAGATTCAGGTTGGAAGGGACCTTAAAGACCACCTAGTTCCAACCCCCCCTGCCCTGGGCAGGGACACCTCCCACCAGCCCAGGTTGCTCCAAGCCCCGTCCAACCTGGCCTTGAACACCTCCGGGGATGGGGCAGCCACAGCTTCTCTGGGCAGCCTGTGCCAGGGGCTCACCACCCTCAGAGTGAAAAATTTCTTCCTAATATCTAATCTAAATCTCCCCTCTTCCAGTTTGAAGCCATTGCCCCTCGTCCCATCACTACACGCCCTTGTAAAAAATTCCTCTCCAGCTTTCCTGTAGGGCCCCTTCAGATACTGGAAGGGGCTATAATGTACTAATACAAAAGAGATTGTTGTCAAGAATATGTAACACAGCCCTGGATGGCCATCAGATGGATCAAGAAGAATTAATCACCAGTTGGTCGTTGACTAGGGTCCAGTAACAGTCTATAAACTCACAGTGAAGGCACTGGCATTTTTTTGTCCTTTTTTGAATGCTGCATGCTACAACACGGGCCAGCCCTTTACAGAGGCTTGGGATACCCTAAAGACCAAGTCAGTGACCTAGAAAATTCTCCCCCCAAACTGGGGGCAATTGATTGGAAAGGATAAATAGATACAGAAAGCAGAGAATGAAATTAGGAAGTTCTGTAACAGTTATTTAAAACCGCTAAATGCCACAAATTCTCGATGAAGAAGGAGACTGCTTTTTGCAGAAACACTCCTTTTCTCACTGGCATGCAGAAGCCTGCGACTAGAGATAAAGTAATGTATTACTGATGAATAAAGGAGAAATAGTGATGAATATCGATTGCATGATCTACTTATTAAAAAAAAAGCCAAACAAAGCTAAAAATAGTGGGAAAAAGCAGTGCTTAGGACAGAAGACAGAAATGTGTTCAGGTTTTGAAAACATCTTCAGAATCAAAGAACTGAAAAGACGTTACATCATTGAAAAAGTTTTTAGGAAGCAAACCAATTGAAATTACAATTTATTTATTTTTTTGTCCGGATAATATGTCAAAGTTTTCAGGTGAAGTTTTTGATCTGATAACCCAATAGATGCTCCAGAAGAGGTATTTATCTAAGACACAGAAGACTAAGAGAAAGTCCCAGAAAAAGCCAAGGAATTCCTGACCCACTTGGTCATTAGGCCATCCCTTTCTCTTTCGTGATAACAAAAAAAAAAAATGCTAAAGCTCTTGAATTCCTACTGCTGAATAATAGCAAAACATTCAACCCATTTTTAATGCAGTCAAATGTGCTCCAGGAGAAAGGGACTGCTATCTGTGGTTGAGACAGTACAGGTAATAAGTTATTCATGCAGTGATGGACCAGAAAAGTGTAGTGGTGAGATTTTAACTTCATGCACAGCACAGGTGGGACCAGTATGGAAAAATGGGGTGGAACTCCCCTCCAATTATAAAATCATAGAATCACAGAATCATATTTTGGGTTGGAAGGGACCTTTAAAGGTCACCTAGTCCAACCTGACCCATGAGCAGGGACATCTTCAACTAGATCGGGTTGCTCAGAGAACCGTCCAACCTGACCTTGAATGTTTCCAGGGATGGGGCACCTACCACCTCAATAGGCAACCTCGGCCAGGGTTCTACTACCCTCATTGTAAAAAATTTCTTCCTTATATCTGGTCTAAATCTTCTCTCTTTCAGTTTAAAACCATTACCCCTTGCCCTGTCACAACAGGCTCTGCTAAAAGGTTTGTCCCCATCTTTCTTATAAGCCCCCATTAAGAACTGCAATAAGGTCTCCCCAGAGCCTTCTGTTCTCCAGGCTGAACAACCCCAAGTCTCTCATCCTGTCCTCATAGCAGAGGTGCTCCATCCCTCTGATCATCTTTGTGGCCTCCTCTGCTCCAACAGATCCATGTCCTTCTTATGTTGGGGGCCCCAGTTCTCTCTGGATGCAGTACTCTAGGTGGGGTCTCACAAGAATGGAGCAGAGGGGCAGAATCTTCTCCGTCAACCTGCTTGCCACACTGCTTTTGATGCAGGCCAGGATGTGGCTATCTTTCTGGGCTGTGAATGCACGTTGCTGGCTCACATTGAGCTTCCCATCAACCAACACCTCCAAGTCCTTCTCCATAGGGCTGTTCTTGATCCCTTCATCCCCCAGCCTGTATTGGTACTGGGGGTTGCAGGACCTCGCACTGGGCCTTATTGAACCTCAGGAGGTTCACATTGGCTCACTTCTTGAGCTTGTCCAGGTTCCTCTGGATGGAATCCCATCCCTCAGGCATGTCAGCCACACCACTCACCTTGGTCTTATCTGCAAACTTGCTGAGGGTGCACTCAATCCCACTATCTATGTCATTGATGAAGATATTAAACAGTACTGGTCCCAGTACAGACCCCTGAGGGACACCACTTGTCACTGACCTCCATCTGGACATTAAGCCATTGACCACTAGTCTCTGGATGTGACCATCCAACCAATTCCTCATCTGCCGTACAGTCCACCCATTAAATCTATACCTCTTCAATTTAGAAGGATGTTGTGGGGAACATCCCTGGAAGTGTTCAAGACCAGACTGGATGGGGCTTTGAGCAACCTGGTCTAGTGGGAGGTGTCCCTGTCCATGGCAGGGGGGTTGAAACTAGATGATCTTTAAGGTCCCTTCCAACCCAAATGATTCTATGACCGTGTCAAAGGCCTTACAGCAGTCCAGATAGATGACATCTGTAGCTCTTCCTTTGTCCACTGATGTGCTCACTCCATCATAGAAGGCCACTAGGTTGGTCAGGCAGGACTTGCCTTTGGTGAAACCATGCTGGCTGTCTCGAATCACCTCCCTGTCTTCCCTGTGCCTTAGCATAGCTTCTGTCTGTTCCATGATCTTCCCAGGCACAGAGGCGAGGCTGACAGGTCCGTAGTTCCCAGGGTTCTCCTTTCTACCCTTTTTAAAAATGGGTGCAGTGTTTCTCTTCTTCCAGTCACTGGGGACTTCACCTGACTGCCATGAGAGGTGTTGGCAGAGTAGGTGTCTCTGTGCGCTAAGCTCCCCTTACAGTCAACAGAAATCTGGTCAATACTGTTGGTGGAGCCCAGAGGGTAACTCATCCCTTTCTGAAGCAAACCCTTATCTTCTCCGAGTGAACTGCTCCCTGGGCCACACAGCCCGGATAAATCAGCTCCGTAAGAGGGATGAGCAAACTGTGGACTTGGAGCAAAAAGCTTCAGTGCCTACAGAGACACCTTGGTGGGTGGGAATTTAAGAGAGATGCTGCTACTACTGCTGCCATACTGCCTCTTGTGCTGGTGTCTAGCGCTCCAAAAGATGCTGGAAAATGGACTGCACACAGATGAGAGCTGGAAAAAAGACTGTAGCATCAGAGTAACTGCGTTCATTCTAGGGAGAGGCTTGTTTATCTTCTCGTAAATTAAGATTGATTTGGTCACAAAGGATGCTGCCCTCACTAGCAAGAAGTACTGCAGGGAAACCACTTTTCAAGAAAGGAATCATGTCTGAAAGTTGAAATAAGAGAAATTCAAATGAGGATGAGGCAGAAATTTTAATGAATTGTAGTGCACATGCGGTTTAGATGATTCCAATAGAAGGCAATTCCAGTAAAGGCAATGTGAAGCCACGGTAAGTGCAAATAAATGTAATACAGTTACAAAGGCACACCACCCAAAGGGAAAAGAATGTGTATGCGGTGGGGGGCAGAGAGGATTGAGAAAAGTAAATTCTTTAGGGTAACTGGGCAGACTCATTCTTGGAAACACATCACAATGTTCTGCATGTTGTTTGATCATGCAGAGCATCATCAAAAGCTGAAGGTACAGGGAAGTGAGTGACCTTCCTCCTTCACTGGGTAGGGCGGGGCAGGTATATAATGTAGGTCTGAATCAGTTTTGTTTCATTTAGGCTCCTCGAATTACATCCCATTTCATTTCCCATTTATCAACAAACTTCACTGCCAAGTCAGGGGAAGTTATACTCTTTATCTAATTACCGTTGTGTTTAAATACTTTTGTCTTGGAGAGATGAGTACTAAGAGGCATGGGTGTGGGTGTGAGTGCTTGTGTGTGAGTGAAGTGGGGAAGAAAAGTTGTAAATCTTAAAAGTGTCCTGTTTGGGGATGTGGGTTGGGAAGTGAACATAGTGTTTCTTTCTGGCACTACAGGAATATTTATAGGGAAAACTTATGAGACATGGCATTTAGACCTCTTGCATAGTGTTCATGCTCACATTGTCACTCTGCACCTATCT
>RSEF01000023.1:2048127-2058361 GCA_003993805.1 Himantopus leucocephalus
CAATTCTCTCAGCCTGTCCTCACAGAAGAGGTGCTCCAGCCCTTGGCACATCTGTCAACCTCAAGCAGGAATGTATGGCTTTGTACAAATTAAATTCTTAATGAAATTGTCCACAATGCAGGATGTGTTTGCCTCACGCTCTCAGTACCGGGTCTATATGTCCCCTTCCAAGTCCCCTTCCAAAGTGCAGGAAGGACTCCGACTCAGCCAGACAGACCAGGGTTACTCTGCCTGCCATGGCAGAGCTGCTGCCGGTGATGCTTCCCCAGAAAGCCTCTGCCTCGGGATCCAGGCTGGTCCTGCTCAGCCAACCACAGGTAGGCTCTGATGGATGCTCCGCTGGTCTCTGAGCACGGGGAAGTGCAAGCAGTAGGGAGTGAGGCCGGGCTGGCTGGTGCCTGGGCACTGCAGCACGAGCCCTTTTGAATGGCCTTATCAATTATTCACACAGCTCAAAGGCTCAGCAGGTCTGCCTGCAGCTCTCCCTCCCTCGCCTCTCCTCGCTCTCCAAGCTCTCTGACATAATATGATTAGCTGGCTTTTTCACACCAGAGCTGATTCGGAAGACGTTTCAGGAAGACACCTGAGGCACGCAGCATGCCCACGGGCTGGGAAAGAGCTGGAGTAAGCTGTGCTGTAAGCCATGGCTCAACTTGTTGGCTGCTCTGCAGCGCAGGGTTATGGGACCCTTTGCTAGCAAAGGCTCTGCTCCTCGCTGGGAAGCAGAAGGGTTGGGAATAAAACAGGCTCTTTCCTGGAGACATCTGCCCTGCTTTGAGATTGTAATTGCAGGTTGAGGCCAGGGAAGGATCTGATCCGCAGCCTCGCTGGGTGACCTCCCTGGAATGGGGCAGCTCTCACAAATCCGTGGTTGCAGTGAGGAACCGGTGGATGAGCTGTGCCACAAACACCCCCACAAAGCACTGTCCTGGCAGCAGAGCGGGATGAGTGCTTGTGGGGGGTGCAGGGCAGTGGCTCCAGATGCACCCGACCCCTTCTGCCCCCTTGCCCTTCTACTTGCTCAACCTAGATGAGATCTGTCTCCTGTCTGGGATGCGGGGACGGGGAGTTGCAATTTCTCCTGTCCTGAAGAAGTGTCGTATAAAGGCTGTGGAGCCAAGGCATTGAGGATGACGTGCATTATGCATTTCCCTCTTTGCATGTATCCTACACAGACCTCTGCACTGTATGTGTGTGTGTATTGGGCATCGCTGAGGACGGCACAAGCTTTGCATGGCTGCGTTTCGCATCCCTGCACCAGCAGCAGACAGGGAGGATTGCTGTTGGCTCAGACATAGGGGTCTGTGTTATTGATGGAGGAGCCCAAAAGGTCTGTCCCTGCGGGTGCGACAGCTGCAGTTCGGCACGGCTGAGGAGCTGTGGTTCCTCAGCAGATGGGACAGGGGGATTGGAAGATGTGGGGGCGAGGAACTGGGGTGCCAGGGTGGTCAGGGCCCTTCTTGAGTCTGCACTAGACATTTGCCTTCTAGCGCCCTGGAAATCAGGTTTTCCTGTGTGAAAGGGGATAATGAGGAGCCAGCAGATGCAACGAGGATGTGAGTTTAACTGATGTGTGGCGAATCTTTCCACCAAGAGCCAGCCATGTGCAAGCTGGGATGCTCCCAGCCATGCCAGCCTCGCTCGGGGAGACAGGTGATGCTTGCCAATCTCTGGGCACGCATTTCCAGACTCCATCCCTTGCTCTGCCAGCCTCCTTGACACAGCAGAAGGTCTCTGGTTGCAATGTTCATGGCAGCCTTGCTAGAGAGAGGAAGAGGGGTTTTTTTTGACTGTGGTGAGAAGGGGGGAAAACAGTGATATGAGGAGAGCCATGTCAAGGGGAGGTAAGTCTGGGGATCCACCCCCATTGGCTGGTGCTCTGACCCAGCTGCAAGAAGCTGGTGGCTTCTCAGGGCTGGAGGTCCTGCCAGCAGGCTCTCCCTTTCCCCTCTCCCATGTCTGTCCAATCTTGGCCACATGCATATGGGTCAGTGCTAACCAGAAAGGCCCTGGAGGGGGAGGATATTTATCCCCTGTGCAGAGTTTTACCTCTGAGATAAGGCATTGGGGAGGACCTTGAGGGCAGTGAGGAAGGCAGGGGGACTGCAGAGGAACCGGCACATACCACCCTGGGACACTCACCCTCCTGGAGAAGGGGTGGGGGGTGCAGGAAGGGAAGAGGCATTTCAAGTAGCCTGGGATGGAGAGGGGGGCGGGTGATGTTGCTCCCTGTTGCTGAGACAGAGGAGAGGGGTACTCACTGCTGGCAGCTGGGGGAGGGCTGCCTGCTCTCTGCCCATGGCCCATCTGGCCATCGCTGCCCCAGGTTGCCATCACCCTTGGGGAGCAGGACCCCGCTGCCATGGTGCCGGCGCTTTGGCAAGAGCTCCGACCTGAGCTGGCTGCTCATTTGTAACGGGCTCCGCGTTCACGCTGTGGTCTCCGTCTACGAGCACTCAGCTGCCTTGTCATCAGCCAATTCGATCCATCAGCTTCTTGACAGGCTCGGAGAATAAAAATAACCACCCATTTCTAAGTGCCTATTATGGCACTTTGAAAAATGCCTCCGCAGGCGAGCCTGAATTATTCCCAAAGTACTCATTTTTTAAAAACGTTATTTTAATGTAATAAATTATTTGTACTGAAGAGTAAAAGATTATCCGTGTACCCTGATAGCTCTCTGCACAGCGAGGGGCGCAGGCCTGTGGCTGCCATGGGGAGGGTAGTGCAGCGAGTGCTGGGGCTGTGGGGAGCAGAGGAGCTCTCTCAGCTGCCCGGGAGCCGCTGCTGATGGTCTCTGTGCTGTGGGAAAGCACCAGTGGGAGACCTGCAGAGCTACCATTGCTGCTTAAAAAAGCCCACATAACCCAGGGGACCTCGACATGGTGTGGCACAATGCAGCATCCTCTGGGTGAGAAAGGACAGCTCTGGGTGAGAAAGGACAGCCCTGGCTGTCCTGTGCAGCCCAGGTCCATGGGATGTCAACTGCCCATGGACCAACCAGCTCATCGCTCCCAGCAGGAGAAAGGTTTTGCTGCCGCTGCGGCTGGTCTGAGGTGGGTGGCTCCCAAACACCACCACAGCATCCACCCTGGAGCTTGGGAGGTGCTCAGGAATTTTCTCAGCAACTCTACCTGTTTCACGGGAGCCTCATGGCATGGGGATGCTCAAATGCCCACACACCCCTCCACGCTTCCATGCATCAGGCTGGGCCTGCCCGAGTGAGCCAGGTGGCTGGTATGCACGCAGAAAATAAAGAAACACCTTGCCTGGGCTTGCTCTGGGTGCAGGCACTTGCTCAGCCAGGCAGGGATGGGATGGGATCCCTGCACAGCCCAGCTCGGGCAGCACGGCACTCTGCAGCCCAAGCCAAACTGCAAGGAGCAGCCGGTCAGGCTTTTAGCAGAGGGAAGAGGCTCTCCCATGCAGAGACTCAGTTTGATGACAGGCTGGGGGAACTGGGAATCCCTCATCTCCCAGCAACCAGCCACCCGGGAGCACCGTGCCTTCTCTTCCTGCAGGTATCCTCGTCCGTGCACGGCCAGCAGTGGCCTCACCCACGCTGTCTTGCAGCCATGAACACCTGCCTGAGGATGCCACAGTGATCTGCTCCCTGGAGCAAAAGTGTTCCAAAAACACCTGTGGGTTTTTTTAGCAGGATATTTCCAACATCTTTGGGACTTTTTTTTTCCTGTAGTAGTCCATGATAGNTTTTTTTTTTTTTTTAAACTGCTTTGGTTTAAGCTAAACCCCAAAATATTTGTTCTTCACAGCCTTGTCTTGGTGAAAAAAAAAAAGGAGGATGAAACCTTATTTTGTATTAATGTTTTGGGTGAATCCAAAAAATGATGTGTTTTTTTGTTAAACAGCAATTTGTAAAATATGGATTGAAAGAGGAAAAAGACTCTGGCTCACGTTTCAAACAACTCTTCTCTGGGAAGCCATACCCCCAGCATTGGCTACTGGGCTGCTCGAGAGCGTGGGAAACTATCATTGCTGAAGATGTGGGGACATGGTGTAGGGGGGAGGCTGTGATTGCATGCTGGGGTTCACTGCAGGGAAGGAGACCCTGGCAGAGGAGCCTGATGCCCACCTCTGCCTCCAAGAGGGACCAGCGCAGCGTGGGGAATGGGGACTGCCACTCCTCTGGGTTGCCCCAGCTCTGCACTGTTCCCATGCCTCTCTCTTGAGGTTGTGCAGGGAGCCACGCAGGCTCTGGAGCTGCTCTCCGACAGTCCTTCCACCGCAGGGGCTGGAGCCCATCACATCCCGGGGCCCTCCTCCCCACCAGACCTCCCCTCCCCAAGTAGCTTGATTATAGGGTAGCCATTCAAATCATTTTAATGAGCTCAGTCTGCTGCTGTGAGGCACCAGTAACTATGGCAACTTCATTCAAAGGTGGCGTGCGTGGTGGCTGTGTCAGGATTTGTGTTTCGGGGAGCTGATTGGAGGAGACGGGAGAAGGTGGGAGTCCTTTGGGAATTTGGGCTTGTTTGCATGAGGGGTTTCATTTAAAGCAGTGACAGGTGGCACTTTCGGGGGGCAGAGGTCCAAGGCAGACAAATCTCCTTTGGTCCAGGGATCCACTGCCCATGGTCCTGGGAGACCTGGGGACCCTATGCTGTGGCAGGGCATGCTACAGTGATGGGGGGCTCTCCTCTCCAGCACTGTCCCAGCTGTCACCTTGCAGGCATGAGCAAATTGGTCTTGAATCCTAGCAAAGAGCTTGGCCCTTGCTTTATTCTGACACCCAGGGGAAACAAATTGTCATTCCATGGTGGTGGAGCATTGCTGGCTGGAGAGCAGGATCGGGCCCACAGGCCCACCTGAGGCTTAACCCTGCGCTGTGCTGCTCACTCTTTGCCACCCCAACCATGCTGCTCATCTCGTTTGCACCTCAGGCAGTCCTAAGGCACTCACAGAAATTACGGGGTTTGTGTCTGCTTTATATTAGCATCATGGACAGTTGGAGCAGGCACATTTTCCTCGTAAATCACTGCCATCCCACTCCGGGCTGGCTTGTACAGGGCATTGGATTCACAGAGGAAATAATTCTTATGTTTCAGTGCCACTGGCAACCATAAAAACCTCTGTCCAGCTGCAACAAACCTCTGCGGTCACATAGTTTATGCAGGTAAAATAGGCATGGGCATGGGCTGCAGCACTGCCCAGCAGGTTGAATTGTGGGTGCAGCCCCTGCCTGGTTTTGCCTGGATCCAGCAGCCTCGGGGAGGCTCTTTCCCCATGGGAAGCACAGGTGAGGCCACCTTGCTTTGGAGGAAAGAGCTGCTCGGATGCACGGTGAGCCTGGGGAAGGGCACCCCGTCCCTCGGTGCCGGGCTTGCTGCTGCGCTGGCCTCGGTAGCGCTTCCCAGGCAAAGCCCTGGCACTAGCACAAGGTGGCTTTGAACCCTCTTTTGGTAGCGTGTGCCGGCACTGTGCCACTCTACGGTGCGAGAAGATGCCACAAAAGATAGATCTTCCCCCATCAAAGCTCACAACCCAGTCCCATCAACGGCATTGCACAGAGCTTGCCACAGACTTTTGCTTGCTTGTATCAGTGGCCTAATCTCCCCCGCAGCCTCTGTGGTGTAAACAAATCCTACAGAAACCAGAGCTTTTCTACAGTCTCCGCTTTTAATACACCATTACACGCCCACTGAGAATCAGGTCCAGACTCACACGTGTGTATCTTGGAGCAGTGTCTGGTCCCAGCTGAATATCTCAAGTCCCAGTCAGGTGTCAGGATTTTTTTAAGCACCTCCTGGATTGCATCAGCAATAAATTTGTGTTTATCGGCTCGGTAGCTGAAGTCTGTTTTCAGGGGAAATGTGAATGAATAGAGAACACATGCTGGGTGGAAAGTTGGGGATTTCAAGGGTCACAGGTTGCAGCAAAGAAAACTCTCCCTGTGGACACCACACCTTGAAGGCTGCTCAACCTCAGACTTGTAGAAATAAGGAAAAAGAGAAAAGTTCTCAACATATCTCTGGATCTGAAAAAAAAAGTTTCCCGCTCAGGCTGGAGCTGTTCCTGACTTTGTCTGCTTGCCCATTTTAATTAATCTAGCTAGGATCATAGTTACTGGGAACACAGCATAGGAGAGACATATAGACAAGAAGTCAGGATGGAAGCACAGTAGGAATTTTTGGATGAATTGTGTTTTTTTCCACTGGAAAACGCTGATTTTTTCAAAACTGACACTTATTTTATGAGAAGGTCGGTTTTGATTAATTTATTGAGTCAGAAAAAAATTGGAAGGAGTTCTGAATTTGTCAAAATGAAGTGTTTTGACATTCTCAAAGGAGAAAAAAAATAATCTATTTTCCAGTTCAGATGACCTCTTGTTTTGAAATTTAAGCTAATTATAATTAAACATTTCAAAAAGATGAATACTTTGAAATCAGCCTTAGAAAGGGGACTCAGCTCATGAATGTCTTTAAGATTTTTGACTTTTCAGGACAAGCTGCAGTGGAATCCTTTGTGCAATCTGAGACATCATCACATCTCCTCACCCCAACTCAGATGATGCAGGAAAACTCAGACTCGGCCTGCAAGCTATTGTCATCTCTCGGCAAATGGTGCTAAAGCTTTTCCTCTTTCCAGGTTCGCACCAGATGGACCAGAGCAGTTGAATCAGGATGACTGCAGCTGACATTGATGGTCAAACAGCTCTGATGGCACACGTGGTGGACACAGCTCCCAAAAAGGTGACTTTTTAGACAATCTTGTTGGCTGCTGACCCCATCTTGAGCAGACCCTGCTTTGCAGAAGTGAAGGAGACCACCCTCCTCCATCGCATCCAAGGTGCAGCTGCACCCAAAGAGGGGCCAGTTGCAGTTGATGGTGCAGGGTTTTGGAGAGCTGAAGTTAGCTCCCAGCTTCAACACATAAGATGCTGGAACCCCTCTGCTGTGAGGACAGGCTGAGAGAGGTTGTTCAGCCTAGAGAAGGGAAGACTCCAGGGAGACGTTGTAGCGGCCTTCCAGTATCTGAAGGGGGCCTACAAGAAAGATGGAGAGGGACTTTTTACAAGGGCATGTAGTCATAGGACAAGGGGGAATGGCTTCAGACTGGAAGAGGGGAGATTTAGATTAGATATTAGGAAGAAATTTTTCACTGTGCGGGTGGTGAGCCCCTGGCGCTGGTTGCCCAGAGAAGCTGTGGCTGCCCCATCCCTGGAGCTGTTCAAGGCCAGGTTGGATGGGGCTTGGAGCAACCTGGGCTGGTGGGACGTGTCCCTGCCCAGGGCAGGGGGGTGGAACTAGGTGGTCTTTAAGGTCCCTTCCAACCCAAACCATTCTATGGTACTATGATCATAAAAAAAAACTGTTTGAAGCCCAGAATCCCAAAGTATTGGGTACCAAGGTCCTATTGGCACCTGTTGGGTGTGAGATGCTTGTTTGTGCTGCTGGCCCTTCGGTTTCTGCCTGAGTGGGTGGTGCACAACGGAACAACAGCCCCACTCATCACATCTTGTCTCTTGGGCAATGGGTAGACTGTGAACCCAAAGTGCAAAGGCTGTGGGAAGGTATCTCTAGTCAAACATCTGAAGACTATAGCTGCCCTTTTCTGGGCTGCACAGATCCAGGCTTCTCCCCTCAGTCCCCAGCCTTAGCTGATGGCCGGGAGCCAGGCTGCCCTCACAGGCTGAGAATCAAGGGAGTTGATGGGCAGCGGATCTGTGCACAGTCTGGCTTGGCTGCATTGGCAGAAGATGATCTATGCTCTTCTCCTGGCATGGAGCAGCTCCAGGCGAGCAGCAGGACAGGTGGGAGCTGCCAGCTTCCCTGCTCTGTTCCAGACTGGGAAGAGCACACATGGCCTCTGGGCTCTATAATCTCTTGCCACAAAGCTCTCCTCTAAACTGCGTTTGTGCTCATTGGAAGTGATTATATTTTCCTGGAAGGATTTGACCCTCTGGCTGCTGACTGCAATGGCAGCGCTCCTTCTCCGAGCGGCTGCTGGCTGGAGGCTCGGTAGAGCGACAGCCAGCAGAAGCTGAGGGCTCTCTGCCTTCCCATCCTTGGAAGCAGCTTCGGAGGCTCCTGGCTTGCAGGAGGGTCAGATGGGCAGAGCAGTGCTCCTGTGCAGAGGAGGAGGTTTTTCACCCCCAAGAGAAAGCGTGCAGGGGAAGAGGGCAGATAGCCAGGAAGAAAGTCTGGGTGCAGATAGTCTGCACTGGCTGTCTCGCCAGCCTGAGACAAAAAACAGACAGGATGGAGAATGCGACACCGTATCGCATTAGGCATTTTTGCAACATCAGTGCTGCGGGACCAGCCAAGGTTCAGGGGTTTGGAGGCTTTCTCAGAGCCAGGAAGGCTTCTCCGGACTTGCCTGGGAAGTGGGTGGGTGCTGAGCTGTGGGAGAGACCTCCAGCACTTCATGCCAAGCAGACTCACTGCTTGGCTTGACGGCCTGGCAAAAGAGCCGTAACCAGCACCTTCTCAGGGAGTGAGTCTTGTCCCTCTCCAGCCCCACAGAAATCCTGGGAATGTCTCAGCAGTTCAGACAAGTCCAGCTCTCTGGCTGAAACATCCTGTTAACTTTGTAGAGCCCAGGAGCAGGAGAGAAACTCACCTCTTCTCTTTGTTTCATGGGCCCAGGTTCCTGGGAAGGTCTAAAGGAGGAATTACCCATGGTGCTAGTGTCAGTGATGTACACATCTGTGAGGTGCACAGCTGGAGACCAGACAGATGTTGTTATTCTGGGTCTTAGGACATAGGTCTGATTAGCTCAGATCAATGAAGCTTACTCTTAGCTCCAAAGCCTGTTGCTATGTTACTTCTATTATTCCCCCTCTGACTTCTGGGTATTTCTCTACACCTATCTATAGGAGCATAGCAAAGTTATGGATGGTCCAAGCTGCTGGCATCTGCCTGCATTGCTTCTTCCTGAGCACTGCTCTGTCCTATGGAGGGAGATGGAGTGCTGCTCAGGGTCTGCATCCCTCCAATTGCCCTTCCCTTCAGGAAGTGTCCGTGATAGACCTGACCACATCACAGTGCCAAGAATGAAGAGGAGAGGAAATTAAAATGTCTCTTCTTGTCTCCCAGATAGGCCAAATTAAAACTGGGGCATGGGAAGCACTGTAACACTTCTATGAAAGACAGAGTTTGTGGCCAAGCACTCTGCCCATGTTTGCTGGACAGAGGAAACGTGAGAAACCATAAAGTTAAAACCATACAAAGTGCAGAAAGGTCATCGTTGCCTCTGTCACATACGGGTGAGACAGAGTCAGCCAGATTCAGTAAATCTTATCTGTCAGAACATCCCCAGAGTCCCAGTGCTGATGCCTTCATAAGCAGTAATATGCTGCCTAGTACCAAAAATAATCAGAAATTACTGGGTGTCCTTGGTACATCTCGTCCACCAAAACACTGAAACAAACCAGTTTAAAAGCAGCAACACCAACTGGTACAGATGTATGAGGTACTCTAGAGCAGAGCGAAGCTTTCAGCAACAGCCTAGCTCTGATGCTGTCTTGAAGGAGGGTAGAAAACTAATTTTTGAATGCCCTGGCAGAAATCAGTGTATAGGTTTCGAAGAGAGAGAAACAGTCTTCAGATGAAGTCCCAGACTCAGATGTCTCCAAAGAGCTGAGGGACAGAAGCCTTAATGTTTGCAGCAGTCCCTGTGGTTTTCAAAGCCATGATTTCCCTCTCACCTAGACAAAGTTGGGGCAAGATGCAGTTGTTTCCTTGCAAACTCCATCCACATTGCTTGGTCACCCAGTCTGCCCTTGGCCATGGGAGAGCTCATCTTCACACCACATGCTCGCTGTGCTAATAAAGCAAGATATTCAGTCCTAAAACCCACATCTCTATCCGAGTAATTCCTGCCATAAATTCACAGGTATTTCTGTATAGCTGGTTTAGAGATTGAATTCTTACTGTTCTGATCTTAGGGTCTGCAACAGACTGGGAGGAGTCTGTACCACCCCACAGCTCCTGTAACATCATTGGGAAAAACCTGCTTTGACGAATAACACCATCCAAAAACCTTCTCCCCATGCTTCACTCCCTGTATAGCTGGACACACACCCCTGGACATGCAGACTAATATACTGCCAGACAGCCCCATGTACTGAGCCAGGACAAACCTGGTTATTCCTCATAAAGGACATAGAACTGTTGGGGCAGGGCCAGAGGAGGCCACAGAGATACTCCGAGGGCTGCAGCAGCTCTCCTATGAGGACAGGCTGAGAGAGGTTGTTCAGCCTGGAGAAGAGAAG
>RSEF01000023.1:2059361-2071247 GCA_003993805.1 Himantopus leucocephalus
CTCGCCCTGCTGGCCACACTGCTGGGGATGCAGCCCGGGATGCATTTTGCTTTCTGTCCAAATCTGACCATTCTGCCAACCAAGCCTCCCTCAGACCATATCTACATCCCAGAGGGTTTTAGCCATCTGAAATCCTGGTGATGCTGGATACAAACACAGATTTGGGAGATCCTCAGATTAGGGGGAAGGAGGAACAACAAGAAAAGCAAGGGAGGAAGATCTCCAAGGATCCGCTGCTCTGAATCAAACACAACAGGACAGCAGAGGCCAGCTCTCCTGATGCTTAGGTCCCAGGCAGATGCCTCTCGTGCTGTCCCCATTCTGTGTGACAAAAGCCACCCCTGCCTGCTGCAGCCTGGCTGCCAGGTCAAGGTGTGCCCAGGTCCCCTACGTGGTCAAACCAGCAGGACGGGAGCCCTCCTGCCTCCCTGCAGTGCCTGCTCCTGCAGGTGAAACCGTTGGAGCAGCACTGGTGGGGATTTACATCCCTCTGAAAATAATTATGGGAAGAAAAGTGTTGGTATTAATAGGAACCTCCATTTAAAGATTAACCACAACAAATGTGTTGCATGCAGGAAGTTTATTTAACAATGCTCCCATTGTACACCCCGAGCGCATGTTTGTCTTCATTAGTGCAGTAATTCATTATATGGCCTCTCTAAAATTCAAATCAGAAGGAAGAATATTAAAAAAGTAATTATACTTTTCAAAGTAAAGCTTTATGGGTAAATTGTATGCAAATCGCTGTCTAAATCAGGGCGGCATATCTTAAGCAGATCTAAAAGTTGCAAAGGCTTCCACCGCATCATTGATATGTAATCAACATAGATGTATGATTCTGCTCCTTACTTAGGCAAATTTGAATGGCAATACTCAAGTAGGTAATTGGTATTTATCACAATGGCTGATGTGGAGAAGCTATAATCTTGTTACGGGTGGGACCGGCCTGTCATAAATCAAGCTGCTTGGAGGTTACTGCAAGACTCTGTCACATTTTGGTTTCCAGATGCTTTTAATCACCTTTTCTAACCTTCACCTCATTTGTAATATGGGCAAATAACCTTCAGGTCTTTGAAGGCCTCTTCTGCAGGTGTCTGTGCGTTCAGGGAAATAGCTGAGTGCCCTCACACCATTTGTCCACCCAGTGATGACAGCCCCTTTTCTCTAATCAAGATAGTTTAATGAGATTTTTTTTTTTCTAAAATAGCGCTAGGAATAAAACATGAAATTGATCATTTATGTGCACCGGGGAAATCATGTCATTTGGAAAATAATTTAACAGGATTGGATGGTTCAGATTTACTGCCCAAACTGCAATCGGCAGCTCTGGGCAACAGGGAGGGGAGAGCAGAGGGCATCCCGGCGGGTGCTGCGAAAGCGTGGAAGGGTGGAAGACACCCACCCACATGTCCCTGAGGAACAGATGCCCCCCCACTGCCTTGTGTCCCTTGCAAATCCATGCTGCTGCCCCATTTGGTGCTCAAATCCCTCCCCCAGGTCCTGGGGATGCAGCTGGGGCTGGCTCCCTGCACTGGAGAGCCACAGGGTCTGGCTGAGCCCTGGGATGGAGTGGGATGGGATGCGCAGGACTATGCAGCGCCCTTTCCCCAAATTCATCCCCCCAGGTCCTGACTGTGACAGCAGCATCCGTGCAGCCCCCTGTGTCTCCACTGTCACAGAGCACTGGGGACAGTGGGGTCCCACAGCACCTCTGGGGCGTCAGGGCTTCCCAAATATGCAGCAGAGTCTGGGGCTGACAGGTGAGGGCACCCCCAAACACCCCCCCACCACTCCCACACACAGAGGATTCACAAGTTAACAGGTTTCTCTGAGGGTCACTGGGATCAGTTGCTGGGACAGTGCACGGTTGGCCGTGCTGCTGAGGGACCACCAGCCCTGGGTCCCCACCAAAGCCTGGGAATGAACGAGCCTGGGTGTCAGTAGGAATGTGCCTCTCCTCCCAGCAAGGGAGGCACAAGGTGCCCAAGACGCCAGGGCCCAATTCTGCCCGTCTCAGAGGCACCCAGGCACCAAGCAGACCGTGGAAATCTGCTGCAAGGCTGGGGTCACCAAGGGTCCCTTCTTTAATGCATTGAGCCTTTTCTCTGATGCCTGCACAGCTCCTCGGTGCTGACAGGTACACAGAGCTCCTCCCAGCACAGACTTTTGCATTCTATGGTGTCCCTCACCCACAGGAGACATCAGCATCTCTACCTTCTGCCGGACAGCAGCATCGGTGCATCCAGCCCTAATACCAACGGTGTGCATGAATCTCAGTCAACTCTGAGCACCCTTTCAGAGACAAGATCTCCACTCTCTTTATTCATCTGGGTTCTGGGTGGGTTCTTCACTTCCTTTTGGGACACACAGAAACAGTTACCCCAGAAGACGGTAGCTGGTGGAGCTGCTGGGATAAGGAGAGCTGCATCTTCCAGGCAAACACGCCCTGTGCCATAAGCATCTGCAACCAGCCCAGCAGACCTCATCTGAGCTCCCAATATTGAGCCCTTGCACCAAACTAGGGGGAAGCACCTATAGATCTGAGAGCATTCAAGCAGGCTGACGGGGAATTGTGGCAGAGAAAAAACAATTCAAAATGTCCAAAGTGACTTGAAGAGGATTCACAGATGAAAATAGGGGTGAAATGATTTCTGCCGGTTATTAATGCCATGCTATTTGTTCCATGTTATTAGCAAGTGATAATGTGCCATGCAGAGGTGAAAAGCAGATACAGAAAAGCACGGTGGAAATTCATCTTCTCCAGCACAAGGCAATTGCGGAGCTGGAGCGGGGCACCACTGAGCACCGCGAGTCACAAAAGATCCAACCATTTTAGGCACTGGAGAAATGAACATTTTTTTCCTCCCCTTTCTTTTTTTTGGAAGGGGGGAGAGAGGTTACATTTTTCTGTGTCAGAAATACACCGTGACATGAGAGAATCCATCAAATGACACTGCGTGTCAGGTCGTGTCACAACATCATTAAAACATTATATCTTGTTGATGAGGCTCTCGCCATCAATTCAGAGAGTGACTGATTTGATCTGCAAAAAGTGGAAGTTTCTCTGCCCTGTTTGCAAGACAGCTGGCGGGTCTGCGAGAGGAAGCACTATTTCATATTCTATTTAGGACATTAAGCCTTAATCCCATTAGAAGATTCATAGCATAGCCAGGCTTAGATAGAGAGATACTTCCATAGCTGGATGGATTTCTCCTACGACACCTGCACCGCATGCTACATGAAGCCATTTGGAAAAAAAACAAGCCTACCATCTTCCCAGCTCCTCTCTGAGAGCTTATCTCTCCCTCTAATACAGTTTAGTGCCAGGTTTTATAGACTGCTCATGCTGTCGGGAATGTTTGCTGGTATTCTGTTAACTTGATGCTTGGCTGTTCCAACACTATTCATTTAAGGCAAGCATCTGGCATGTAGCAACAAGATGGCTGATAGAATAAAATTAGGCAAGTTTATATGATTAACCATAGCTAGGAGCCAGCATCAGTCCTGGTTTATAAAAGGTTGTAATATATCCTGTAGGTTATTTATTGAATAGAGTGAAGCTGCGTTCACAGGTTGGGAGTACCCAGGGAAACACACCTTTGGGTGCTGCTGTCAAGCGCTCCCCAGAGGATGCTGGCAGCCCCGAGGCCAGGCGTTGAGTGATGCTGGAGGAGGGAAAAGCCACGACGCTGCAGAGCAGGGGCGGCAGCAGCACCGGATGGCTCTCTCTAACCCCCTGCCTGAACCAGCATGGGGAATGGGTACCTATGTCAGCTCAGCATACCCCCTTTCCTCCCCATCTCATGCCTTGGTGCCAGGACTAAGCCCAGCCGTCTGTGCGTCCTACCAACAGGGGCTCCTGCCCAGCAGGAGAAGCTGAGATCCCCCCCATTTTGTTTAGACCAGAGGATGATAAACGTGGGGTACTGGATGCCTCCTCTGCATGAAAGCTCCTTTTGGTTTGGTGTGATGGCAGGAGACAGCCCCGACACTGAGCTGGGATAAACACGTGCAAAGCACATGTGCAGCCCTGGTCTGGAGGGACTCTGTAGGATGTCCTCCTGGCATCTCCTAGCAGCACCACAGCAGGCTCCTGCTCATCCCCCTGTCACTGTGGGGCCACCACAGACCCCGAGTTGAAGGCTCCTGGGGCTGTGGGTCCCTCTGGCCAGCTGAAGACCTGCATTTAGCCTCTTGCTGCTCAGCACCCAGCAGCTGAGCCCGTGTTTAAGCCCTGACGCTGCTGGACGAGCCAGCTGATGAGCGGGGGAGATTGCTGGGCTGTCTCCAGGGCCACCATGTCCAGATGACATGAAAACTGTGCCCCAGGGTATCCTGCCGGAAATATGCCAACATATCTGTGCTGGGGGGGAACATGCCCTGCCCTGACTGCGTTGCTGGGGAGGGTCAGTGTGACCATCAACTGCCAGTCAGTCCCCCCAGCTTTTGGGGAACAGTGCGGAGGGTACGCGGTTGGTGCTCTCCACAGGCTAGAGGTGTCTGTAATACAGGCACAGAGCCGGGAAATGGGTTTCCAGAATATTAGAAATTAAGAAAGAAGGAAAATGCATGCCATCAGCTGAACCACTCAGTTCTGCCAATCTCAGTCTGTTTAATTTTGCTTTCGTGCCATTGCATTTCTTACCACAGTTCGACAAAAGTTGAAACAAAAAGTCATCCTGAGCTGAGGAAAGAAGCACTTGAGCTGTTGTTAAATTATAATTCCAATTTATTCCTTTCTTGCAAAAAGTTTTAGTATTGAGGCAGAGTCACCTGCTGAACTGAAAAAGAGGACGGAAAAATCCCACTGCCTGATCTCAGCTCTGGGTCTCTCCTGGTCCTGTCTTGGTATCATGCTCGTCAGGAAATCCAGCCATCGTACACCGTGCAATAGAGCAATGATTGACAACTATGTAATAGCACTGACCCAGAAAACCACACCTGTAATCTTCCCCTGATGAAGACTGCCTACATAAGTCGCATTGGAGTGTTTAAATACCTCACCAGTCTTTAAAGTGGTTAATTGACCCGGCTAAGATGAAATGGTGTTCCTGGGGTTGCTGAGGAGGTCTCCTCCAGAGCACAGCGTGGCTCCAGCTCTGGTCCATGCTGAGGTCACTGGTCACCTGCACGTCCTGTGGGCTTTGCTGGGGTCTCCATCTGCGGGACACAGTTCCACAACATGCTGTTACCCATCTCTCCATCTCAGTCCTCTCCCCTTCCCCATCTCCCCATGATGCCCCCATTCCTGGGTGCAGAAACCTTTCTCTGTTGGCAGACCTGTGTCTCTTCTGATGGGTGACCCAACCCACAGCCTGAAGGTCAGAGGCCGGGAACTAGGAAACAGGGACCAAACAGTGGCCAAGAATTTTTAAATAAACACTGAGAGCAGCTCTTTTCTCATTTATTACAAATGAACTAACTGTGTGCTGAGCTCTGTTCCAGGGTCAGTCTGTCTGTCTGTCTGCCTCTCTGTCTCCCATAGCCCCCCAACTAGGTTATCTATTTACCTATCTATTTACATGTATTTCTTTTTCCAGTGAATTATGTCAGGGAGGCAGTAAAGTGTTATGTATTTGCAAGCCCCATAATCTTTAAAAGCACAGTGATGCATGCTCCAGATGAGAAAAGAGCCTCCATCCAGTATGTTAATAGATAGCATTAGGGCAATAATGAAAAGCACTTGAGACAAGTAAGCCCCTATCAAAAGCTGAGTAATAGAGATGCACAGAATGAATCACAATGCACCTCCTCTGCAAAAGATATTAAGACGTCTGCTTTAGTGCAGGGTCTATTCACTCCAACAGCTGCTTCATTTCTCTGATTAAAATGGGAGTGGGGATAGCTTTTCCAGCCATTTCCCCTTTTATCCAGTACCTTGCACACACGCAGACACACAGACGCGTACCCACGATGTACACACAGCAGAGCCAGCACGCTGAGCTGACAGATACACCCTGGACACGTAGAGGGTAGGACACAAGCACACTGCACGCAAGGACACGATCTACGTAGGCATATTCTTACACACACACACTCTGACACAGACATATGGGAACTACATCTCCTCATATACATGCAGCTCCCAGACACAAACGGGCACCTTCAGACTTTCTGCTGTACGTGGATACACCCCCCGACACATAGACCTTCGATGCATGTCCCACGCTGTGTGCGCACGCAGACACACTCACACACACGTTACCCTCACTGCACGCCGCGTCCTCTGACTCTCCCATACCCACTATGGGTCCTGTACTCCCACCCCAGCCCCTCTGGGATTGCACAGAGCCACCATGGGCATCTGGGCTGCAGAGACCCTCTCCCCCCACCCGGTTACAGCCAAGCACTCAGGTCCTGGTGTGCAGGGAGTAGGGGAAGCCCCCCAGGCTGGGGGCTGTGGGCGGAGATAAGGGTCGAGTATCCGGGATGCAGGAGAACCTTGCTGGGAGACAAGACACCAGCCATGAACAGAGGTGTTGGCATCTACAGGAGGGGATGCGCAGAGCCATGGTGGGACCATGCAGGAGATATTCAGGTACTGAGTGCACAGAGGAGGGAAATGCCCTGCTGCAATGCCTGCCAGGGCTCTCCAGTGTCCTGGACTAGACCCGTGGCTTTAGTATCCACCAGCAAGTGTTTGATGCTGTTGCTGAAGCTTGAGACACCATCTGGGAGAGTCATTCCAAGACACACAGCCGAGTGCCAGGCCCTGCTCCAGGACCATCAGTGGGAAGGGGATAAACCCACGCTGTGGGGACGATGAGGTGCTGGTACAGCTTACAGCCAACCTTGCAGTGCCAGACCAGCTTTTGCCACAGGCTTCAGGGTAGGAGCATCAAAAGGCAGGACCAGCGGTCTGAACCACAGGTCTGCCTCTTGCTGTCGGCTCCCTGCTGCTGCCAGCCAAGGCTCTGGCCATCCTGCAGGTCCGTGGACAAGCCCTGCTGGGGCCCAAATGAACTGTGTGACACTCCACCTCCATGGCATATAAACTGGGGGGCTGTGAGCTGGTGACGTTGAGGGTCTTCCTGGGGTATCCTACACTGATAAGACCTGCCCCCCATCTCACTGCTCCCCCAGGACACAGCACAGCACAGACAAGCATCCTTAGATGCATATTATTAACTACAGCAAACCCCTGGATCCTGGGCAAGGCCATAGCAGGAGCAGGAGATTGAGACAAATAACAGGAATATGCATCCTGATAGTAGCTAACAGCCATAAACAGTTGGGATATTACGCCTGTGATCAGCTTAGGCTCATTTCTATTTACCAAAGACACATATGAGGGTAAATCATCCCCCCACATCCACTGTGGGCTTCTTACACCTTCCCCACTACCAATCTGGAAAGGGTTGGTATTGCAAGAGCTGTGGATTGAAGCCTGGTCCATCCAAATAACTCCCCAGCCCTTGCGCTGGGCCATGCACAGGGATGCATTGCTGGACTGAGCTCTGCTGGCCCTCTCCCCTGACCCTGCTCAGGGATATTTCTTCCTGAGGTTTTGGAAGCAGCAGCCAAGAAGAGCAGATGGGCACCCATAGGGACAAAAGTGCCCCTGTCTGGGCACAGGGAATAGTCCTGGGGAGGCACAAGCCCCCTGGCAAGGCAAGAGGGGCTTTAGGGGGGCAGAAAGGACTGGCAGAAGTGGTGAGAGCAGAGCTGCGTCGAGGTCCTGCACCCACCGTTTCCCCTGCTGCCCCCCGTGCCCAGGCGGCTGCTGCTGGGCTTCATCAAGAGTTGTGCAACAAGCAGGAGAGAGGAAGCAACCGGGAAGAGCTGCCCTGATGACAAGCCCCAGAGGAATGCCATAACCAGGTGAGAAATAAAAGCAACACAACTAGTGCATTAGGCACAGAGCGAGCGGGATCCGGGCAGTCATGCGGCGGTAGCATCCTCCTTGAGCCAAGGCAGAGGGCATGAGTCCTGTAACGAGGACAAGCACGGCACGCAGCCCGGGCTCTGCACGGCACTGTCACATCTCTGCATCGGCTCTTCCCGCCCGCTCGGTGCTTGTTTGGGCCGGAGGGGAAGGCAGGCAGCCAGGAGCCCAGTTATCTGGCTGGCAGTCAGCCGGCGCAGGCAGCATGGGAGCGCCCGGCCGTGGGAGGCTCCGCATGCGGGAGCAGAGCTGGGCTGCTCGCGGCATGAGGCTGGTGGGGAGGGCGGTGGGGAATTGGGAAGGGCTGGAGCTGGCCCCTCTGTGGGGCACCACCGGGGAAGGGCAGCTGGGTTCTCTGTCTTGCTCTGCCCAGGGGGGTTTCAGGTGGCACGGAAAAGGATTTCCCCCACTTGTCAGCTTTTGCAATGCCCAGGACAAGTGTTTGCTGCGTGGCTGCACAAAACACACAAAGACCCTCCCTGGGGAGGCACCTGGGCAGGGAGATGGTGGGTGCATGCCCCATGCAAAATAGACTCTCTCAAACCTCGTGCATCACTAACACTGATGGCTACAGAGCAGCATCTTGGGGACATCCCTGAGGCCTGTGGCTCAGCTACGGAGGAAGATGCTCCAGGACCCATTTCCCTGCTGAGCTCAGTTTTGGGAGTTGGACCAGCCTCACAGGAGCACAATTTTGGGTGCAGGCCTACACCAAAGCTCTTTACTAAGGCTTCAGCTTTAAAGCAGAGAGCCTTGCCAGGGAGAAAGCGCAGTGAGGGATACCAAGGTGACGGGAATGGAGCAGACATCCCACTCACATGCCCAATTCCAGTTACTAACCCCTACCCCAAAGCTGAGCATGCTGTGCATTCTCTTGCACAGACAGGTTGTCCCCATGGTCCCTGCTGAGCCATCCTCCTTGAGGCAAGGTGCCAGGTGCCATGTTCTCCAGTAAGCCCTGCTCAGGAGGTCAGCAGAGCCTGGCTTCTCATCCGCTCTCCGTCCTATTCCCCCAGACCTTACTACAGTAAGATGATCCTGATAAATCCTGCACATCAGCTATGGGTACCCAGATGGGTACCCAGATGGAGTCCCATCATCCTGGGCATGGTCTGCCTGCTGGTTCCTGAGACAGGCTGCATTAGGGGGAAATGTAGTCTACAGCCATCCAAGAGCAGAGGGGGCCAAAAGAAGGGAGGACCCCAGAGCGGATGAGACAGATCACTTCAGAGAATCAGGCAAAGGAAGCAAGTGATGTGGTGTTCATCCAGCTCCTGAAGATAGTTCGGGTACAACCACACATCTGTGGGATCTGGTCACGTAAGGTCCCCCTGAGGTGCTGAGCAGCTGCAGTGGCAGTGTGCATCCCCAGTCACTTGGTAGCCCAGTGTCTGGTCCATGAGCGTCCCAGCATCAGCCATGACCAAGGTGGACACAAGGGAGGTAAATCCTGGGGAGACAGGTGAAGATCTGGCAGGTCGTCAGAGGACTGCAGCTAGAGAGCAAAATGCGAGCAGGGTGTTTGCCACTGGGTGCAGGGCATGAAACCTCCCCATGCTCTCTTTTCTCATGCATGTGCTACCAGCAACAAGCACTCACACTGCCAAGCCCTTGGGCAGCCTCAGAATTCACCACCCGCAACAAAACCCTGGACAAGCCGGGGAGGAGGCTGCCATCTCCGCTGGCACCTCTGAGCACGTTGCCAGATGCCCAGGAAAAGGCAGCGAGGCCTCAGCGGGGAGCTTCAGCACCGCGTCTGCTGCTGACTGCCAAAATTAACATCACTGACAAAAGGCATGATCCTGAAATTGCACCACCAAACAGATGGATTGCTGGAGTATGGGAGGCCTCGTAATGGAAAAGATGAGTAATTCAAGGAGAGCGTCTAGTGCCAGCTATCCAAGTGCTTGGCTGCTGTAGCAGGCTGGGAACCTGGAGTACTGCCTGTCGCAGGGCTGGATTCCTCCAGCTCTCCAGCAAAACCTGCCGGCACGGTGCTAGCGGGTTCCTGCGAGCTGCCGGCAGTGCTGACCCCGCTGAGGATGCAGCGGGCATCACACGCAGCACGGTGCCATGCCCGGCCCCTGTTGGCCCCGGCGCAGGCATGCACAGCAGCATGGCACTGCCCACCTCCCACCTTGGCCACCCCGAGGAGGGCTGTCACGCTGATGTGTGCTTCGTGGCGTGGAGTGGTGATCCCGTACTTGGAGCGGTTGTGCTGCGAGAAGCCCATGCGCAGAGATGTCTCCATAACCCCTGCCATTTCCCACTGCAGAAAGCCAGGAATATGCAGAATATCCAGCTTTTGTCCAGCAGAGGAAAGGGGGGCAATAGGAGGGCTTTTGTGTTGCTCTGCTTTAAACATCCCCACAAAATGCATCCCTAAAACAACCCCCAGCCACCAACTGGCTCTTTGAGCACCCAGTTCTCAGCAAAATCCTCACACTGAGACCTGTGGGAGCTGGCTCAGTCCTTTGCTATGAAGTGATTCACAAGAAGATTAGAGAAAGTATGACTTTCTTCTGGCACTGAACAGCGAGATGGAAGAAAACAGGGACAGGCACCCTCCTCTAACCACTGCTGTCCTTGCTCTCCGGGAGCATCCTCGCTGCAGCCTGTGGGGCTCATGCCGGGTGAGGAGAAGGGGCACACACGCCCATCGCCCGGCACACACGGACAGCACAGATCCCGCCAGCACAGCTACACTGATTGTACAGTCGCAGCAGAGAAACAGGCACAAACCCATGTCCCCTCTAAAACACATGGGACCTAACCCCTCTGCCACCACCACAGCTCACCCTGGCTTGTCATTACACCTGGGATAATTTTTTATTTTCTTTTTTAAGCACAAGTGCACTGAAATAATCAATTTTTCAGCATTGTGACTGTTGCTGCATGAAAGTGGCACAGCATGTTTATACTGGGCACCTGAAACTAAAATTAATGTGGAAAAATGAGTTTGCTGGGTTTTCAGTAGAACATTTGGACTGTTCATGTCACCCCAGCCCTGGAGGGCCCTGGGGTCAGGGGATCCTCCAGCAGAGACCTCCTGTCTCGCCATGGCCAGAGGCCTCGTTGGGTCTCACGGGGAAGTCAGCACCAGAGCACAATTCTGCCCCTGCCAAGGCCGGCTTCGCTGGGAGTGGAAATATTTTGCAGCAAATGCTGTTTGGCCCATGCCCTGCTCATCTCTCCCTGCAAGTCCCATCTGACAAACTGCAGGGGAGTTTAGACAGTTCAACATTTAGGTTTGGCTACTCCATCCTTTTAAAGCTCCTGAAAAAAAAGGCAAAAAAGTGAGGGAGGCATAAATCAGTCGCTAGTGTAAGGCCCCTTATCTCAGAACGACGCCTTGCAGTCCGTAATGGCTAATATATCCACGGGTCATCTATCATGCTGCAGGGATCGCTGCAATTACATGTGCTTTGCTGTGTGCTGACTGCATTCCTGCCTCTCCCTGCACCCCAAGCCCACCGCCATGGCCGGGCGCCCCCACCATGGAGCTGCGCTCACCCCCCAGGGTGACGTAGGGGGACCTGGGAGCAGTGGGCTTGTGGCTGGCTGTCTCAGGATCACAGAATCCCAGACTGGCAGGGGTTGGAAGGGACCTTCGGAGATCATCCAGTCCCACCCCCCTGCCAAAGCAGGGTCACCTACAGCAGGTTGCACAGGATCCCATCCAGGCGGGTTTTGAATATCTCCAGAGAAGGAGACTCCACAGCCTCTCTGGGCAGCCTGTGCCAGTGCTCTGACACCCTCACAGGAAAGAAGTTTTTCCTCAGGCTGAGATGGAATTTCCCGTGTTCCAGTTTGTGCCCGTTGCCCATTGTCCTGTCACTGGGCTCCACTGGAAAGAGTCTGGCCCCATCCTCTTGCCATCCACCCTTTAGATATTGATCAGCATTGATGACATCCCCTCTCAGCCGTCTCTTCTCCAGGCTGAACAGCCCCAGGGCTGTCAGCCTTTCCCCATCAGAGAGATGCTCCAGTCCCCTGAGCAT
>RSEF01000023.1:2071347-2109776 GCA_003993805.1 Himantopus leucocephalus
GGGAGGTGTCCCTGCCCAGGGCAGGGGGGGGTGGAACTGGATGGCCTTTAAAGGTCACTTCCAACCCAGACCATTCTATGATTCTATGACTAAAGAGCTTGGATATTTCTGTTGCTGTTAGGCAACAGCAAGCAGTGATCTCCAGAAAAAGAGCTTGCCGGGAGCAGCGAGGGGGTCTGTTGATGGGAAGGGAGGTCTATCCGGCCCAAGGAGGGATTCTTTCGCACTGGGACTGGTACCCTGGTCCAAGGGCATGCTCTGGGTTTTCTTTTCTAAAAGCAAGCCCACATTTCCTTTGCTGTTCACATGCATACACTTGGTGATGCTCAGCAAATAACAGGGCTGGTCCCAGCCTGTAAGCGTGGGTGACTTGATGGAATCTGGGGACAGTGGGGCAGTGGGTTTAAGCATGGGGGCTTGATGCTGGGACCTTTGAAATCCCAGTCCTGGACACCATCCTCGTGTCATCTGAGACCTTGGGCTGGTTGTTTAACCCCTTCTCATTAGTGCTCCCATTGCTGACCTTGCCATTTTGCTGAGCATTAGGGTTTTCAGGTAGTTTAGAGAAGCATTGTTCCTTCCTGTGGTGTAGGAAGGGAGAAGGATTTGGGTTTCAGGTTAGTGGGTCTTGGTAGCCCAGTTTCCACATGCCTTCCCATAGATGTGACTCATCCTGTGGCCACACACACGCAAGAACACCCGGTGCACCCATACACAGAGCTGGGTGCTGCCTCCACCACCCAGTGGGGATGAGGCTGCCGACCTGGTGTCTGCAAAATCCTGCTGGCGTGGCCACTCCTCTTGTGAGAAGGAGGGAGCTCCAAGGGAGGAGCAGATCCCCGGAACAGGGGCTCTGTCTGGCAGCAAGGCAAGCGGAGATCAGCTGTGCTGCTCCGTGGGGTCGTGGAGGCATGTTCCCCCTTCCCCACCTGACGGGCGCAGGGCACGGCTGCCAGCCAGCCCCCCTAATACCCTCTCCTCGTCTTGCCAAATGTTAATGCTGATGCTTGACAGGCTTACTTAAAGAGCCTTAGCCAGTGCCTGGGAGATATTTCAAATCAAAAGGCTCTTTCCCAGATGAGTGATTTCCCAGCCAGCTGCCAGCAGGTCCCTGCTTTTGGCTGGTGATGACCTCCTGGTCCCCCCATGGAGATGCACCTTCTCTGGAGGGGCTGACCCACCTGGAAGGGCTAGGGAAGGCCGAGGGAGGAAGGGTCAGGGAGCTAGACAGTGACTCTTGGGCTCAGTCTGAGGGAGGGGAGACACTTCGATGAGCTCCCCTCCCACCACAGCACCCCATTGCACCCCTGATCGACACTTCTGACTCAGACCAGCCCGAGTGTTGCTCCTCAGGGCACCTGGGCCTGGAGATTCATGAAGATGGAGATGACACCTCTCTGGGCAATGTTTGCAAGTGGCTTTCCATCCATGCTCCAGAGACCAAGCGTGACCTCTCACTTGAGCGCATCTGGCTCCATCTTCCAGCCAGCACCCCTGGGTGGAACTCCCTCACCCAGGGTGACGCCCGGTACCTGAGATCCTGCTGGGACAGTGTCCACACAAATATAAAGTCTTCTGCTGTCTGATCACTTCTGGTTCCTTCCTCCTTCTCTTCATTTTCCTGGGAGCTCTGAGTGCAGGACAGCAGAGAGACCTGCCCCCTCACTGCTGGTCCTTGCACATGCTGCTCCCTGGGGAAAGACGCTGCCCCTTTCTCTGCCTCCCTGCTTTGCACAGACACTTCCCAGGGATGCCCATGGCTCTGGTCTGCAGACAACTTGTGCCAGTGGTTCTCCAGCTTTCTCCACTTGTGGGTCCCCCGTACCGTGACATTCAGCTCCTGGTCCTGAGCTGCCCCTAACTCTCCTGTTCAGGACTGTTGGATGCAGCCAGACACCTCCAGGCTTTGTGGTTGGAAGCCTGACTCGCTGTACCTCAGGTTGATGGGTCCATTTGTCCCAGCACTTCTCCATCCGGGTTGTTACCTTGCTCTTGCTTACCCTGGGAGCTGATGCACGTCTTTATAGCCTCCAGACCCTCCCATGGCCCATACTGCCAGGTCTGGCCCCAGGCTCAGCCTGCAGCCCTGCTCCAAGGTGTACTGCTTTGCATCTGAGGCTATTAAAACATACTTTGTTGGAACGGGCCCAGAGAGGGAAGCTATCCAGCTCCGTGTGACTGCCTCATTATTCACCACTCTGCCAATCTTTATGTCATTTACAAATTTTATCCGGAGAGATTCGGTATTTACTGCCAAGGTATTGATGGGATGGTGAATAGCATCTCGCCAAACGCTGACACCCCCTCGGCACTCAGATGATGTGACCAGCCTGAGCCTGGGATCATTTCATAGCTTGTGTGCTGATCTCCTCACTGACCTTCAAGATGTCACTTAGCTCCATATCTGCAAAGGTGTTTAAACAATAAAGCTCCACACCAGTGACAGTAAGCACTAAGCTTTTCATGCACCTGATTTCCTGGGATCGTGTGTGTCCTGGGTGCTGCAGCAAGGTCCACTGGGAAGCACCAATACCTCCACAGGTGCAGCTTAAGAGCCATCAGATACCATCTTTTCTTCCCGCAGATGAGACACGGTCCTCTCCAAATACGTAATTTTCTGTTCCTGAGAGGGCCCAGTTCCTGCCTCAAGCAATCTGCCAGGACACCCATGTGAAAGGGGGGGGCGGGGGGGCGAGGTGGGCAGTGTGCTGGCCATGGGGCAGCAGGGCAGAGGGATGCTGGGGGAAGTTGCCACCATATGGTCCGTGCTCACAGCCAGCTCTGCACCGTGAGAGACCGTTTTCTGAACACAGGTCACTCAAGGTGCTGTCTTTCCCCAGCTCATCTCAATCTGTCTCCATGTGGAGTCTTTCTAAGAGGCCCACAGAGGTAGCAGGAGGCTACATGAGGAGCTCACCTGCCACTGCAGATCCATAGTGATGTTCACCCTGGATGCCACCTGCACTGTCATATGCTCCAGCACAACTATTCCCCTGGCACTGGGACTGTGCCCAGATCCCTACCGGCAGCTCCCAGTGCCCTTGTGCTCTGCCCCTGAGAGCAGCATCCTGCAGCAGCGGCAGGGAGACAGGGCTGTGTGCCGGAGGGTGTCTGGCAGTGCAATCAGCTGTCCAGAGTGCGGGGCTGGTTACACGAACGATGTGAAAGCATCAGCCCAGGGATCGCGCAGCCCTTCCCAGTGCTGCCGGAGGAGAGGAGGGGCAGAGGAGGATCAGGCCAGATAATGACCTTGCCCAGCTTGTTAACCTTCATCTCTCCCTGTAACATACTTGGCTGCTTGAGTCTTTTTTGTAATTAAAGCATAGTGTTGTTTAACAATTAACAGGTCCGAAGGAACTGCTTTCCAGCATGAACTTATGTGGAGCTGCTGAAACTGTCCACGGCTTGTTGAAGCAAGAGCTGTCCTTGAGAAGCAGAGCCAGGCCATGTCACGTCCCCATCCGCAGCCCCCGCCAGCTCCTCCTGTGTCACCAGTGGCTGTGGGCACTGGGTTGGAGGGGTTGGAGCCTGGCAGGGCAGCAGAAGTCACTCCAATCTCTACAAAATGTATTTGTGCCTCTGCTGGCCCATCAGGATCTGGTGTGAATACGCAGCTCTGGTCTGCCACGGAGAGACACAGCACGATGGAGCTGGCTAAAGCCTCCTCTGGAGGAAGCTGAAACCAGATGTACTCCAACAGGAGATAAGGCCACAATATTCCACAGTGTGGGGACTGAGCAGCCAAGCACGCTGCCTGGGCAGCGCTGCATCCCCCATCCCTGCTGCCTCCTGGTCCAGATCTGAGGGATGCCTGGGAAACATGTCCACCCATAAGAGGGGACCACAGCTGACGGCTGGGTGTGTGGTGGTCAGATGAGGTGCTCCTGCACTTGCTCCTGGCCCTGTGCTTGATTGTCTCCAGACCACAGGTCTTTGGAGATCTGCAGCCCCATGGCTGCCCCGGTTGCCTGGTGAAGATGCAACGCCTCCAGCAATTTGGTATGGTCTGCATTACCTTTCCAAGGTACTCGTTACAGGAGAGCCCCAGCCATGGGGTTTGTGTGAACAAGCATGGGTGTCTGCAGGTTGAATGCTTCCAAAGGATGTGGCCTCCCTGTGGACTTGTCCTGCATCCAGCAGAGTCCAGCTCTCCTGAGCCCGTTGGCATGTGCTCTGGAGGGGTGCTGAGTTGCAGATGGCATCTGCATCACTGGGGGGCAATGGACTCTGCTGGAGGGCACTGGGAGGCTGACCCCGATGGAGATGCCGGTGGGCAGATGCCCACCTGCAGCCAGACAGACCCTCCTGCAGACCCTGTGGGCAGTTCCCAGCAGACAGCTCTTTAGCAGGGTGATTTCCCAGTGCCCAGGGGTCTGCACCAAAGCCAGCCTTTGCTGGAACCAGGACAGCCAGGGAGGCTGGCGCTCTGTGCTGAGAGGACCGCTGTTTTATGGAGGGTAGAGACAAGTGCACATGGAGAAGGTCCAACAGTCCTCATGGCTCGCTGATGAGCAAGCAGAACAGCACCAGGCCTGGGATGCTTTTTGCTGTGGTTTGTGGCACACATGATGTGCACGCTGATCCGTGCAGCGAGCCTGAGGGAGCAGCTCGGTGAGGGTTAACCTGGGAATCAGCCAGGCAGCTGCCAAGGCGCTATAGATTTTGGAGCAGTAACTCTTTGGCTGGAGAGTGAAAAGGGGACAGCTAATGAGGCTCATGAGATCTGTTAATACTTAACCTAATGCAACACCTACCAGCCCTGCCGATAAATCAGAAACGAGCCCCGGCACGTCGCTCCGGTGGCCACCTGCTCTTGCCAGCAAAGCCCCAGCATCTGAGGGGGGCCATCCCCTCTCACCAGAACAGGTCCTGAGTTTCCCTTCCCTGCTCTCCTTTCCCAGGACCCTGGTGAAGACCAGCATGGCCAGAGCCCTGTCGGTGGGACAAAATGCTTCAGAGACGTCTGGACAGTGGCCAGAAACATCAGCTTGGAGGGATCATGGGCTCAGCCCTGGAAAGGTCATGAGCCTGTGGAAGTTCAGCCTAATGGTCTGAGGGTGGTGGGTATGGGGGGGTACAACTTGACATTCAGGTTTTTAAAACCTCTCTAGGAAAATCTAGCTTTGGTTTAATCAGCACTGATTAGCCTCTGCTGCTGGAGCGGGGAGAGGCGGCTATCCGCAGCCCTGCACACGCCGAGGGCTTGATTTCCAGCACTTGCTCTGACCCTCAAGCTGCTCGGAGATATCCGTACTTCTGCTTATTGCCACGGTTCATTTCTCATGCAAAAATCATGACTAAACAACAGCATCAGAACCCTCCTGGTGGGACCACATTACAAGGTGGTGGGTAAAGAGGTGCCCCCTACCATGAGAAATACCGAGAACGCTCCTCTCTGGGAGGTGTAAGACATTTGAACTGCAAAGTTAGCCCCCAATCCAAACTTTTCTGATGTCTCTGTAACAGCAGAAACCAAACTGAGCTTGTTAAACTACATTAGGGGTCATTCAGTGGTAAAGGAAAGGAAAACAATTATGTGCTATCCTGTTGTGGACACATTTCTGTCCTCATGGTCTGACGTGCATGTAGAGCTGGGGAGAGGTCAGACTTTATTTGCTGGTACTGTTCCCACGACAGACATCACTGTTATAGAAGGGCACCTCAAAACAGGTCCCAGAAAACGCCAGAACATGTCTTCTTCCAATGTCTTCCAATGTCTGGGTTGGGTGCTTGAGGCTGAGTGAAAATGGCACAGCTGGATGGATTCCTGGTCAGAAGATGTGGTACCACCTTGGCAGGATGCGAGTGGTTCCCATGGGCCTGGTTATGTCTGCTTCTTGCCATGTGTCTGCATCTGACATCTCTGTTCTTGTTCTTATTCTTGTTTGTGGTGCTCATGGAACAAGTTGGGATCAGTTGGTGTAACCCAAAAAACTCACAGGCCTTGGGATCTGGTCTGGACACCTTCAGACATCTGAGGAGTTCGCTCCAGTGAGGGTCTCTGAAATTTGCTATGATTAGAGATGAGTGAAAAATCACACATTGGTTCAGCAAAAATGATACTAAATCTGTGTCCCTTAAAAGAAAGCTAGAGTTTTAGAATTATCTCAGTTTTAATGATCTAAAAAATTCCATTGGTTTTTTGATGATCTTGATGATCTAAATGATCTGATGATCTAACCATCTAAAAAATTCCTCCTTCACCAAAAAGGCAAACGGGATAAGAAGGGAAAGAAGACAAGAAAACAGAAAAGAAAGGGACAGACAAAACCCCAGTTCTGGAAACTCCTGTGTTTTGATAAAAGCACCAGGACATCTGGAATAAACTAGAAAAATTATTTCAGGGAAGAGTCTATGAATATCACGTTTCTGCTAGTCCTAGTAATATCACTCCAGTGCTTCCCAGGAGGGTCTTGTGGGCAGCACCTGCCCCTGCTGACAGCTGATGGTTGGGGTTGTACTGGGTTCTGCCATTAGTACTTCCCTGCCAACCCACTTGACTGTTCATCATCTGGGTGTGAGTCCGAGCTGATACACCAAGAAGGAATTATTGAGCTGAGCCTCTGAAATCATGGACGCTCGCCTGCTGTCCTCAACGCCTTGAGAAATCCACAGTGAGCAAACTCCGAGAGAGAATTACATTTCTGCTTGATGTGTTGCCAATCACCGCCATTTCACGGAATTTGAGTCATGTTCCTCTAACAAGAAGCAATTTTCTCTGTTAAATCCAGCAGTTCTGTGCTAGCCTTGGATCAAAGATGCTCTGAGACTTTGTGGGTTTCCCTGGTGTTTCTATGCTCTGTTCCTGACTTTGGCTACAGAGGTCACATATTGGCGGGGGTTTATCTTTGCTGTCAATAATCTTGTCTGGCCAATGTGGGACAGCACAGGCTGTCTGATCCCAGATAGTGCACGGCTGTGGATGATGTTTAACAGTTCCAGCGCCATGAGGTAAGTTTTGAAACATAAAGTCTTGGCATTTCTTTAATCTAGTACATTTGCATGATCTTTTGTACTTGGTCTTTCCTGAACTGGGAAGACATTTTGCAGTGAGCATTTTCTTCAAAATGATCAAATTCTGTTTTGGGATGTTGTCATGATACGTACCCCAGATGCCTCTGTCTGCTGTTCCGCTTTGTCACTCTCTTTCAGGGACCCTTGAAAGGCCAGTGCTGAAGCAGCTCTCCACTAGCCACTATTTTGCATTCAGCCAGCATTTTTTTCAATATCGTGACTGCTGCATGCTGCCTAACAGGTGCTCTGGACAGTGATTTGGATGATAGCTTCCAAACAAGGAAAAACACAAATTGGCCTCCCCCCAGAATCATAAGACTAGCTCAAAAATCAGAAGAACTGAAAACAATTGTTGGAGTGCATACTGCCTTCTTGGGATGCTTTCATCATCCCATTTGCAAGCAGAGCCTACCATCGTGTGCCTTAGAAACTTGCACATTTGAAAGAGAGCCAAGACTGCTTTGCTCACATGATGCCAAGACTGGAGGCTATGTGAACATAGCATCAAACATCACAAAATGTACATTGAGATCACGAGATCTGGTCACTCTGCAAAGACTTAAGGCTTATCATTGTCTTCCCCAGCCTTCAACTGTCAGCAGAGCATCCCCAAGGGATGGTCTCTCCCCCCCACCAGGGCATTGCCTTGAGCTTCCATCTGCTCCTTGGAGGAGCACACAGGAGGAGGATGGCTGTGAGCAGGACTCTGCTACTTCGAGCCACCAGGGATGGGTGATCCTTTGCTAATCTTCCAGGCACGAGGTGACACAAGTTTCATTTCATAGTTGTCAGGTACCGACCCTCCTCCTGGGACTGGAGTGGCCTCCTGTCTTGTCAGGGAGGCAGGTCTAACCAGGCTCAAGGGAGACTGGCTGAAAGAGCAAGGGACCGTGACCGAGGGCCTGCCAGTACATTTCCCTGGTGGTTTTCTATCTGTGACAAGTCAGAAAGCAAAATAAAAAGAAAGCATGCAGTCAGCCAACCCACTTAACTGCAGTTTTCCTCCATCAGGATCTATTTAGTTTTATTCAACCTGACATCACTCAGAGAGAAGAAGAAATTCTGGGAGCCTAAAGCCGGAGGGAGACCACACAGTGTGTGCTGGCCGTACTGGGGGATCTTGTTTCCCTTATTGCATCTGACACCAGGCAAGAGGAGCCAGGGTCTGCGGCTGTGGGTGTGAGGAGGCTTTCCAGGGATGGAAACAGCCGCCCCCATCGCGTGCTGGCTGTGCAGACATCAGGAGCCTCATTTATGGACCTGATCTCAGATCACCAGAGCCTGGTGGACTCTGCACTGCCCTAGACCCCAAGCCCCTGGGTCTCCATCATGGAAGAGCAGGTGGCTTTGGGCAAGATGCTCCAGCTGCAGTTTGGGGAGGACGAGGTTAAGCTGACACACTGGAATCCACAGCTGAGTGTTGTGAGCGGAAGCACATCTGTATCACTGCTTTCCAGGAAAGCCTCTTTTCAGCCCAAATTGAGAGAGTTTAACAGTCTGTAAAACAGAGAAGGAGAAGGAGCAGACCTGCTGGGACCCTCAGTTCCCTGCAGCATACCCCTTAGCTGGGGGATTTGTCATGCACCAACGCATGGAGGATGTAATGGGATATGGGGCAGGGGCCTCCAGAGGGGAAGCCCTGAAGGCTGCCATGCCATGGGAGGTAGATGGTTTGCAGCCTTTGGCCAGCACTGCACAGAGGTTGCAATGTTCCCATCAGATGCCAGCATTTTGGGTACAGCTCCTGCCAAGCCTGACAGCAAGTCCTCCCACGGACACAGCGCTGATCCAGGAGAAGGTGCCTAACAGGGTGGGAGAAGTGATAGCACTGTCAAAATGATGTGGTGGAGTGCACATATCAATTTAGGGCTCCATAGAAATGATGCCAGAAGCTGTTCCTTGGCCCATCCTGCCCCGCTACCAGCCATTTCAGACCATGCTGTAGCCAGGGGTTAAGCAGGCACTATGTAGGAAACACACTGCATCACCCAAGGACTGGTCTTTTTGCCTTGGTCTGGAGCAACAAGCAGCAGGACGCTTACGCTGTGTGTGCACGACTCTGCAGGACAACCAGCTGGCTGAAGACATCTGTCTGCATTGCTGATGCCAAGCTATCCCAGACAGGCCAGTCCTGGGGGAGCTCATCACACCTCTGGCAGAAGCACAGCCCTGTAACATAAATTACTTCCTCAGATCGGTTTCTCCAGGTATTCCTGTCCTCGCTAGGGTGAAGTCTGCAACTTTCCCAGGCTGCACCTTCCCAGAGGGGCATCGAGGACCCTGAACCTGAGCTGACTCTCCAAGAGCTGTCAGAGCCCCTGGACCTGCCCATATGGGCCGTTCAGAGCTCCTTCCCTGCCGGCTGCACAGACCCCATTTGCCCACCTCTCCTTGCTGAGCAGTTTCCTTACAGCAGCATCACCCCTGGCTGACTCTGTGATGTGATCTCTCACCCTCCACCACCCAAAATGCTGCTGCATTGATTGTCCGCCCGTCTGGTGCTCTCCCTGCATCACACCTCTCTTCTCCTGGCTTCCCTTTTGCTAGCACATCAAGCCTAACTACTTATCTCCATTCCCAAAGCCACTCCGTTCTGTCCCTCTCTGTATTTTGTTGGAGGTCCTTCTCTCTGTTTGTACCACATGGAACACAGAGCGCATCTTACTCCCACTGAGACCTCTTGTAGAAGCACAATGGCACAAACAGATGTCCCAGTGTTCTATCTGCATATGGCATCACTCAGGTCACCACGTCCTCATCTGTCCAGCTCCAGGGAATGTCCGCTCATGGTCCAGGATGGTGCAGGGCCAGGGAGTGCTCAGAGAAGAGCAGTAGGAAGGAGTGGAGGTGTGCAAGGCCTGGCTGACTGGAGGAGACTGAGTGGCTCAGCCTATTTAGTTTATCAAGGGAAGGTTAAGAGGCAACTTGATCATACTCTATAAATACTTACGGAGGGAGGAGATTTCTGATAATGGAGGGTTTTTTAATCTAGCAGATAAAAAATGTAATGAGATTCAATGGCTGGAAGCTGAAGCTAGAAAAACCTAAATTGGAAATAAGATGCATCTTTTAAACAGGGAGTGTAATTAACCATTGGAGCAATTTGCCAAGAGATGTGGCGGATTCTCCATCATTTGTGGTCTTTAAATCAAGACTTTCTAAAAGAGATGCTCCCCCTCAGCCAGAAGTCACTGGGTTCAACGGTGACATTGCGGGGGGAGAAGAACAGTGCCCTGTGCTGCAGGGGCCACAGGGGGTGCCCTCGGTGCGCTGCGGTGACCCCCAAAATCCCTCCTGCCCTCTCAGGGAGGATTCTCCATCGCCTCACAGCCCATGCGCTAATTTGCACAATGGCAGCAAATTGCCAGATAAGAATGAGAGGGTGTCCCTCCTTCCCACCCCGAGCTGAGGGACAGACACAGCGAGGAGACGGAGCTCGTGCCTCTTGCGTGTCTCCCATTTGTCCAGCTCGTGGATGGGTGGTGTGCCTGAGACTGGGAGAACTGGAGGCACACGTGGAGAGGAGATCCAGAGCCAGGCAGCTCCCCCAGCCCTTCTTGTCCTCCCTCTGCAGAGGAGGTGCCAGAGACGGGGGCAGGAGGGCAGCATCACCGCTCAGCCTCGACTCCCTGGCAGAAGGCTGTGTGCATCCACCCACACCGTCACTTGCCCCTTCCCTGCAAGGCAGACTCACGAGCACCTCCACACCACAGCACCGCGGGTCCTGGCCTCACCGCCTGGTGCTCGGGGCGGCTGCTCCCGGGAGCCCGGCAGCCACGCACGGTCCCTCATGGTGCTGTTACTTCCCTGCTTCTTTTTTTCCCTCTTGGTTTCTTTCTTGATATTTTTTCCTTGCTGCCCTAATTTTTTTTTTTTCACCTATAATTTTCTCCATTGACTTTAATTAAGCTCTCCCCAGGCTTGCTCTGTAGGCAGGCTTCCCCGGGTCTAATTAGACTCTCATCATAAGTAATCTACATGGAAAGCAAACATGTGTGTGTGTGTGAGAGCCAGTGAGATTTATAGAGAGCATGCAGGGAGCAGATGGGTGCATAAAACACTACAAATAATTCTGGTGCAGATGCAGAAAATGCAGGCGCTATGGTGGGGACTGGAGTCTTCCCCACACACTCCCATAAGTCAAATCTCTGTCTCTCTCTCTCTCTAGGTATCACCACATTTCCCACAATAAAATCAATAGTGCAGATCAGAGTAAATCATCTTTGACTGGGGAAGCAGGACTCGTTGATAGCAGCGATTCCCAGATGAGACTTAAGGAGATGTCTCACACTGATCTGTTTCTAACCATGTACTTAAGACCCAAGGTGTATGCTGAAGTAATTATCAGAGGTAGGCTGCCCGTGGTGAGAGCTTTGCACTGTTTGCTCAGGGATGGAGAATGGGTTACGATGTGGGGCCAAGGTGCCCGGCACAGCCCCGGAGCTGGCTGCCCCACACACCTCCCCGACACAGTGAGGAGAGAAAATTGCCCTAAGGGGAAAAGGGAGTTGGGAAAGGGACAGGCTTGAGACTAAGGATGGAAGATAAAAATACCCACCCACTGTGGGGCTGGGGGTCTGGTCCCCCTGCGATGCCAATGTCTGCCTGCTGCCTGGGAGCCATGGACAGCCCGTCCTGCCCCAGCATGGGGCTGTGCTCGAGGGCAGGAGGGGTCTTGGGATCCCGTTGGCAGCTTGGGGGAGAGGGTCCAGCTCCAGGCGCAGCTCCGTCTCTGAGGGCATCTGCGGTGTCCAGGGTGGGGAGGGGGACCCAGCACCTACCGTGGGGCTCTGAGCTCCTCTCCTTGAAGCTCCTGGGGCTTCTCTGGTGACAAGGAGGGGGTCTGTCCTCTTCCCGCTCCCCAGCCCCAGAGGGATTTTGTGCCTGCATGGCACACCTGTACCCTCACCCCGAGCAGCATGGGCAACCATGTTGTGCAGGGTGGAAGCCTCCAGAGGTGCCTGAGATAATTCTCTGGCGGCTGGGTCTCCCAGGACCCTGGCACTGCCCTGGGATGTGGTTTGTGCCCCATGGCCTGGGGCCATGCAACTCTCCGATGTGCCCCATGGGCTGGACTTGCCCTTTTCCCCCCCTCAGTGTGACCTTCCTTTCTTTCTTAGCATCCTCATCCTCTTCATCATTGCTAAGGGATAGGACTGGCAGCTGATCATTCCCTGAGGAGTCCCACCGCTTCATCTGCTTCCCAGAGGCTGATTGGGATTTCTCTAGTGCATCTGTCATTCGCAGTGATTGACCCAGGGGCCTTTATAGACTGTGTGTCCAGCACAGGGCGAAGACCCAGTGTGTTACACACCAGAGCACAGCCGCCCTGAGGTACTCTGTTTGGATGCAGGGTCATCTCTGCTCTTGGCGGAGGGAGACAAAAATCCCTACTGTGTGCTGTGCTGGGCAAACACTGGCCAGAAAGACATGCCCTGAGTGGCTTCAAATGGGAGAAAATGGGAGAGAGCGGAGATGGGCAAGCACAAGGCATCTGCATGTGGCCATGGTGTCTGCACACCAGCAGCCTCACAGGGTTTGGTCATGCTCCCACGTTTGCCTTTCCCCAAGACATTTCTGGCAGGAGCCCCAGCCCTCGGGTAGGTATGCGAGGTGCATGGTGTGAGTATGTGGTGGCTCCTGCAATGTCCCCCTGTCCCTCCCTAGCACCCTGCATAGAAGGATGATGTGGGAATGGGTTGGCATGAAAGACAGGCAGAGAAGGGTCTTTTCTGCTGCACCATGGAGACAGACGTCCCTCTCGGGTGGTCTCTGCTCATCTCTGGCGTGTGACACTCTCACTACACAGGGAGCAGGGGCACCCACGTCCAACCCGGGGGTTGGATGCCCAGCATTAGGTTGTGTGCATATCCCACCTACCACTGGGGCAGAGGTTTGGGCTCATCCTGGCACTATGAACGTGGATTGGCCACCATGTGCACAATAATGGCCTGAATTGCTGTGGACAATGACAACTTGGCCCAGCATGGAAGCACGTGGCACTGGCTCTTAGCAAGTTGTACTTAATGGGCCAGCTCTGAGAGAGGAAGAAAGTGCTGTGGGCCATGGGGCAGGGCCCGTGATTCACTGAGTTTGAAGACAGAAGAAACCATTGGGCCATTTAGATCTGGTGGTTTCAGCTTTTTCCAGTGTGAGCCATCACCGGGCAGGTTCTGTCCAGGTAATTTAAGCCCCGTTGGCAGGCTGTGGCTCTTTTTCATTGCCTTTGAGGACCTTTCTGGCTGGTCCTGTGGTGTTTACTAGCATAGGTTGGAAACCGCAAGATCTGGTCTCTACCACCTCCCAGATGAGAGGGTTTCCTACACTGATTTGCAGTTTGAGCCCAAAGCTTGTAACTGAAACATCTTTGCAGGAGCATCAAGGGATAGATCGTCATCCTTCTGTAGTTAAACTCCCTGGTACAAAAACATGTGCTTTGTTTCCAGCAAAAATGGTTCTAGCTGGGTGTCTAACCTGGTATGAGCTCTGCCTCTGTAGACCAGACCTGGGATTTAATCCCCTTCCAATTTACAGTGTGTTTATTCTTCCTTTTGAGTTGTGCTTCCCAAGTCTCCCCCCACAAGGTGTTTTTTCCAGCCCTTGTATCATTTCTGTGGGTCTTTCCTCAGCATCTGCAAGCTTTCCTCAACCTCTAGAAAATCCAGACACCAAAACCACATCCAGCATTCCAGTATGTGCTTCAGCAACACTTTTTTGTGTGGTGTATAATTAGACTGTGAAACTCATTGCCACCAGTACGTCATGAAGACCAAAAATGTAAATGTCTGGAAAGTCAGGTTAGACAAATTCCTGGATGATAGGGCCACCGATGACTGCCACAGGACCTGCTGTACTGACCCAAATGCTACGTGCAGCTCTGGGAGTCCCTGAATCATTGACCATCAGAAGCCAGGAAAAATATCATGGGAAAGGATGGCTCAGTGCTGACCTTGCATCTCTGAGCATCTGCTGCTGACCTGGTTGGAGATGGCCCAGGGGTTCAATGGAGAATTGAACCTCCTGGTTAGAGATGGCTCAGAGACTTCAAATGGTCAAACACCAGCTTCTCCCATGCAGATGAGTCTCCTGAGCTACTCACCCCAGGCTCCTCTGCAGATACTGGAGACAAAAGGGCATTTCCGGGACATGAATTAGCTTGTCCTGAGCTACTCATGTACAACAGGGCAGACAACTCATCCCCTTGCTGCTGACCTGCAGGTGTGGGAGACATGAGCCCCAAGGAAACACCATCCTAAACCACCTTGGTGCCCCACTGCCTCCCAGAAGGGAAGATGGTAACCTTGGCTACACCACCTCTGCAGGGGCCGTGGTCAGCCCTGCAAGCTCCCATTGCAAATGGAAAGCACCGAGGTAGACACGGCTCCCCATCACCTGCTCCCCTCTTGGTTTCTCAATACCATGATCATGCATGAGATCAACCCAAGCTATCTCCAGACAGTTGGGGAAAAGCAGTCACCAGACAAGCTGTTACTGTGTATATGGTCCTCCTCTGGACCCCCATGGTGTGGACGTTCTCCAGAGAGATTTTCCAGTTGTTTCTAGAGTCTGGAGCCACCAAATACAGTATTGAGCCCCTGTTTGAAGGTATCTTGTGGAGGAATGGGAGGAACTGGAGGAGACATGCATCCACAAGGTAGTTCAGCCTCTCAGACACCAGTTTCAGTGAGTAACTCACCACAGCTGCATGTCTCTCCAGCAACTGCTGAACCTCATCTGTGTTTTTCTGATGCGGATGGGGGCTAGGCAGAGTCTGAGCTCTGGACCTGACCAATATGATGTACCTCATTTCTCTGGTCACAAAATGATTTAGCGTCAACACTGGCGGGTTGCAGAAACCCTCAACCAGCTCTTTTCAGGCTCTTGACATGTGAAATTAGACTGATTATTGAGATTACTATTATTTTTAGGGTGATTTGAAAATGTTTGTCCCATGTAGATGTTGTTTGACATTCTCCTTAGATACAAAGAGGCTGAAGAGCACTTCATTGTCCTTGTGTGTTGCAAGTGTTTCCTTCCAAATATACAGAACAGAAATACTCATTGATCACGTCTGCCTCTCCTCCCTTGTTATGAACAATTTTACCACCTCTATGTGGTAGCACCTTTTGCCATTACTGGGGTTTATTTTATTCGTAATATACTTCTAAAACCTCTTCACCTTGCCAGCCCAGGAGCTTGTCCCAATACTTTTGCCACTTGTGACTTGAGGACGGTCACTCTCTGGCCAGGGGAGCAAGCGTGGAGAGGTGTGAGTGGCCGGGGAGAGGGATGAGAGGATGGGATGAGTGCCAGAAGGGTAGAGGAAAGATCAGAGCAATGACCACACTTCTGAGCCCCTCCTGGAGGGCACACGAGTCAGCTGTGGTGTGAGTGCTGTAAAACCCGAAGCTGGCTCTGGTGGCACTGGCACACCAAATACAGAGAGGAGGCTGGTGGGGTGTTGGGGCTGTGCTGGTGTGGTCACCGACCCAGTTTCTGCTGAGGATGTCTCAGGGCAGCAGAGTGCTGCCAGGCAGGGTTTCACCACTGCTGCTCTGGGGGGCACAGCTGAAGCATCCCCATATCACAGCCCCTGTCACCCTTCTCCTTCTCCCTTGGTGGCAACCGTAGGCTGGAGGTTCCCATTTGCTGTCCTTGGGGGAAGTCTGGCTACCAGGTTGGAGGGCAGGGAAACTCCATCCCTCTCCAGCATATAGTCTGTCCCCTCTTTGGGATATATAGAATCATAGAATCACAGAATTGTCTAGGTTGGAAGGGACCTTGAAGATCATCAAGTCCAACCATTGGCCCAGCACTGCCAAGTCCACCACTAAACCATGTCCCTCAGCACCATGTCTACCCATCTTTTAAATACCTCCAGGAATGGCGACTCCACCACTGCCCTGGGCAGCCTCTTCCAATGCATAACAACCATTCCCTCTCTACGAACTGCCTCTGCTCTGGGGTATTACCAACCCCTCTCAGACAGTTCTGGCCCCATGCTCCTCCAGGGACTTTAAACAGGAGAGATGGAGGGAGGGAGACACATCTGTCTGCCAATTCCTACCTGAGACATGGCAGGGTCAGTGTCCCAGTCAGGTCCTGCTGATGTGCAGCATCACAGCCCTTTGTGGTGCCCTGGAGAAGGGGAAGGAGCCCCTGACCCAGACCTGCCTGGCGTCTGTCAGCCACCTTCATGCTCCTCACACACGAATGGGGGATGGTGCTCTCCCGGTGCCAGAGTGCCCCCTGAATCCCATTTGTGAGGCTCTGGGTGTGTGGCCAGGAGCAGGAACGGGCAGGTTTCCTGCACCAAGCAATCTGCAGGCTGCTGGTCCCCTGCTTGTGGCGGCCCCACCGTATTGCAAAGGTGGAGAAAGATTTGCAAATAAAGGTGTTGATTATGAATTGATAAACCTGCCATGAATGTCCCACCATCACAGGAGAACCGTGTTGTTCCCAGCAGAGCTGAGCTCAGGGCAGGCTGTGCACACACTGGGAGGAGACGTGCCCACAGCTGACTTTGTGATGACTGTCCCTGCTCCTTTCTTGCAGTGTCAGGATCTCCAGAGGATGTTCTCCGCCTCCTCCAGGGCACAAGTTGCAGCAGGGCACTTGTGTATGAACTTATCTGAGCTTGCAAACAGCTGCTGATATAGCTTGCGCTTTGGGAACATTGGTACATGGAGATCCAGGAGAAGAGGGATTTGCCCCTTGGGTGGGACATTATCCAGGCAATGCCAAAGTTCAACGGCTGAGCAGTGAGACCTCTGCCAAAAGCCTGTGGTCCCCTAGTGCAAGAGCTGCAGGGACTGTTTCCATGGGTAATAAATTCTCAGTGTCATTCTGGGTGGAAAGATCCGGAATTTGGCTGCACTTCAACAAATCATTTTGGCTGAAAGCAAAATGGGGCATGGGGATGAAAATGTAAGATTTCTGTTTTATATCTGCAGAAGACTTATTCTTTTAAAACTGACCATGTTGAGGGGGTGAAAGGAAATCCAAGAGGAGAAAAAATACAAACCCAAAATTCACTTTATGTGGAGTGGAATAAGTTATTTCAGGTGAACTCAGAATGTTTCATTGTGTCATCACCATGGAAAAAAAGAGGAAGTTTCTCGTTTGATTTAGGACTAACCATTGATCTTCAGTTCTGCCTTTTGGTCCCCAAATGAAATGTCACAGTGCTCTGCCTTACCCTGTGATGACTTTCTGCAGGAGCCTGAGATATCCCGAACTGCTGGTGTTACCTCTGTGGGGAGCGAAATTCCCACCTGCAGCATCTCCTGGGTCTCAGCCTTCTCCACCTCCCTCCCCTGGTGCACGAAAGGGGACCCTGCATGGTCTACACACCGATGGAGAAGGATGTAGGGTGGAGGACACAACCCCAAAGCCTCTCGTGTCGCCCGTACCCATGTCTGGCTGCAGGGTCCGTCCATCCCGACTGTGCCAACCTCCACTGCGTCGGTCTGATAAACCACACATGGAATATTTGTTTCAGATATTTAAATACATCTCAGGGTTCAGATCACAGCTTCTCAACAGCAGTTAAATAAGTAACACATTCATATTTTGTAAACTGTTTCTCACAGCTTGTTTATTTAGGGTTATAACTCGATTTGGGCTCCTTATGGAAGTGTGACTCATTGTTTAATGTGTCAGCTCATTAGCAATACTTGTTTTTGCCTTATATTTCTGTGCTACCACTAATTGCTGAGCCCACTGTGAGCTTCAGCTTCCAATGACACTGTGGAAAATGCAAGAAAATAGATCAGTTACTAGATAAAAGGCAACAGAAATAAACAAACTCATGAACCTGCAGAGGAAGCTTTTTAGCTGCTGTGATTTTACTCCAACGAGAGACTTCTCTTGCTTGGGAAATTGATGTCACCAGCTCCTGGGCTCTTCTGTCAGGAGAATTTGAGGAAGACCAAGCTAAGGAACAGCGCGTTTAAAGAACACGCATCAGGGCCACTTCTTCATCCCAGCACAAGTGGGTTGAACACCTGCGGCTCAAGAACCATCAGCCTGCCCTCCGTGAGGAGCTGGTGGGGCTCAGTGCCTTGGTGCCCTGGGAAAGGCGAAATCCATGGGCAGGAGTTTGGGCACTGTCTTTGTGCAATTTATATCTCTGATACACAGTCCCCGAGGGCTGAGAGAGAAGTGGTCAAAGCAACATCTACCTTCTCTTTGGCAAGAAGAGAGTGGCCCAAGAAATGTCTATCAAGGACTTGTGCCGATAACAAACTAACCCGACCGAAGCATCATCTCCAGAGAGGCTGCAGGCAAAGCTGGAGCAGCTTCAGCCTCCCTGCAGCCCGACTGCTGAAAAAGACATCGCAGCAGGAGGGTGGCTCCTCCAGGGCTGTACGGACAGGCTCAGCATCTCCTCCTCCTCCGTCCCGATCCCTCTGCACTGAAGCAGTTTGTAGGAAAAGTGTACCAGCCACAGGAGGGGTGGTTTCCACATCACACTCTTCTGCTCGCAGCACGCCACGTCTTCAGTAATTGACAGCTGGAGATGGAAGAGCCCATTTTTGTCACTTAGATTTCATGGGCTCTCTGGAACAAGCCTTGAAAATTCTGATGTTCATGGTCACGCTGTCTCTGGCAAAGCAAATGTTCTGGACACATGAAAATCAACCTTCCTTGCGTGCTCCCCTGCTTGCTCGCCTGCTTCCTTTTTCTCTGCATCACTCGAGCAAGATTTTTTTCTGCTTTGCTGGCACAAGCTGCTTTCTAAGAAGAAAACCACTGCAAGTCTCCTACATAGTTTTACGAGTTTTGATGAAGTATTTAAAGGAACAACAGCCACTGAATGAAAAGCATTTTATGGGAGAGAGAAGGAGGGAAAAATCCCACAAAACTGGAGGGGTCAGTGATGATGACAAAGAAAGGGGAAAAAAGCCAGACTTGTCTGATTAATGTGTTTAACTTTTTCCTCTTTGCAGAGCCTCCAGGGAGTGTTGCTAGGAAGGGGTTGCTGGAAGGGGCTGGCCGGGTCCATGAAAGGAGTCAGGCTGGAAGTGATGCTTTCTGGTCCATCCTCCCACTCCATCCTCTGGCCCCAGCACCTCTCCTCCCTGCCAGGAGGACGGATCCCTCTCAGGCAGCTTCTTCCCCGCTGCCTGCAGCAAAGAAGAGCCACTCACACTGCTGGTCTCTTCCCTGCCAGGCGCCGGTGGCCCTCGGTGTGTGGCACTGGGGAGCCTCGGGTCCAGGCTTGCCCTGGGTTGCTGTAACGTGGTAGCAGGCAGAGGAGACACCAGCACAACGTGACTGGCCCCAAGAGCAGCATTTCAATTAATAACAGGAAGGCCGGGGAAGGCTAAGTAAATTCAGGCTTTCCAAAGAAGGCTGCAGGAGCCAAAGCTCCAGAGTTGTGTTTCTGGCCAGAAATGCTGCAGGTTTGGAAAATATCTCTGTTGGAGTTGGGGAACATCCAGCCTGGGTATGGTTTGGGTCTGTTTTCAGCATTGGTAAGAGGTGGTCCTGGTGGAATCAGTTAAAGATCAGACGGTCTCCTCCCAAAACGCTGTGCCCAAAATTGAGGACCCCCCACCCAAGCAACACACCGTTTGCGTTCAGTCCTTTTCTGCTTGGTTTTCCAAGGAGGCTTTTGGGATATGCCAGGGCTGCATGGGGTCTTTCAACACCACTGAAAAAATGAGCTTTTAACTACAGCTGGAAAGCTATCTGCCACCCTCCCGCAGTGAAATCCAGCACACCAACCGCCTGTGCTAAAATCTGACTGCCCGGCTGCACAGAAACATTGCAACATGCCCGGTGCCCCTCTAGGTCTGCAGGAGGGCCACCCAACCCGCCACCCCCAGCCCAGACAGAGCCCAAGACACACTACCTCTGTCTCTGCTCAGCATACCAGAGAGAAAGAAAAATTCATTGCCTGCTAGATGTAACAGGGCAGAATTGCATTTTCCAGCTCTGAGGAGGGCTTTGCAAACAATGGAGATTAAAAAATAAATAAAAGCTATAAAAAGTGCTTGACAATGTCCTTTTAAATTATATTTTTTTTCTGAAAATATGCAGTAAATCCCATGCAAGAGTCATAAAAGTACCTGAAATGCTCTTAGAAAGATTTATGGGCGTCTTACCACTATTCTCAATAAAGTGAATATGCTGCTTCCAAGATAATTTCTCATCACCCATACTTCAGATTCCTGAACTCCTTTCAGTCAGCCTATCCCAAGAAATACTGTAACATCAGGCTATCTGAATTACATCTTCTTAGAAATAACCGTCGTGTCTGATTTATACGTGCTATCTGGGATCTTTCTCCTTCGTCCACGTTGCTGAATCCAGTGCTTTTTATCTTTGACCAAGTGCCAATGAACTGCCCCTGTAACTTTTCCAGGGAGTTTTGTCATCCAAAAATAATCTAATCATTACCTCAAAGTAGTTTGGAAACTCTGCGTTTGAGATGATTGCTCCTGATATGGAGAAGTAACAAGTTTCTAACACCTGCACACGAGATGTCATTTGTCAAGGGAGATGCCCAGGAGAAGGTGGGGGACAACCTCTCTCTGTCTTGCTATGAAAATGAAAGACAAATGTCTTTACTAGATGTGTCCAATCACGTGTACAAAAAGGGATCCTGTTCCCAGGAGCACCTGCCCTATAGGCAAGAGTCACTCCATGACATCTCTCTGAGCAGAGCAGCTTCTGTAGAGGACAGGGGAGAGCCTGCCTGGCTAGACTTCATGTTGACCATGGCCATTGCCGTTCCTCACTTCTGCAAGCATGTATTTGGCTTTGCTGAGGGGCCTGGACTCAGGCCAGCAGGATCTTCATGGCTTTGCATCGACTGCTGGCACTGTTTCTAACTGGTGCTGCATGGCTGATGGCTGGAGGTTGTGGTTTTGTTTCACGAACACCTTCCACACTGCTGAAGCAGAACATTTGTGGACTGCTCACTGGGAAAGGGTGGGGGACGGGCTTATGCCCTCCTTACCCCATTGTGTCTTCTCCATCACTTGCAGTGTTCCTCCTAAAATCCAGGATGGTGATCAATGCAGCTTCTGGCACCTTCAGAGACATCTGCCAGAACCTGGAAGCACCGAGCTCACTCAGGGGTGAAATGTTTTGAAGGGAAACCCAGAGCACTGGGGAAGAAAAACCTCCAATGTCTGTGTTTTATGTTCTTTCCCCAGCAGGAAGACAATCTTTTAATTCTTTGTTTAAAACAGCCGTGACCTGGAAGAGATTTGGGTTGTTCATCCTCCTTTCCACCTTCTCCATTTCTTTAATTTTGCCACTACTAATCCCAAAAGAATGATACCTAGATTTATTATAGATTGGATTTATTTTAGTTTTTTACCTTCTTTCTTTACCCACAGCCCTTTTTGCTGCTTTTCTGATGTGAAGAAGTTTGCGAAATTAGCCATTATTAAGGGGAAATTACAAAAAAAACCCCAAACAACCCAAGGAACAAGGCTGATGCCCTTCATCCTGTGGTAACCAGGGTCTGACAAAAGGACGTGGAAAATTGCAGCCTGCTAAAACCCCCTGAAAATGGGGGAAAAAAAGACAAGTTATAATTTCAACAACAACAAATGGAAAATTAAAGAAAATCGCATCCATGGGGTTTTTGGTGAAACGATGGATTTTTGATAAAAGGTAATTTTTGTAAATTTCTTGGGACAAAAGTGTTGTTCTCAGAGGCACCCAGAGAAGACGGAACCACAGTCTCCCAGGTCGGCTGTACTGGGAAGGCAGTGAAGCCTTTTTGGGAAGCTCTTTCCTTCGAGTCAGTGGGGTCCATCCCCTCCAGGACTGCGTGAATCTCACCTGCATCTTTGTTGTGCAATTCACTGATGACATGCCGTGATGGCACAACGCAAGACTGATAACACAAGAAAGGGAGGCAACCTCACACAGAGACAACAACAGGCAACGAGGCCATCATTCATCATTCAACCAGTTCATCATTCAATAGTGAATAACCTTCTTGCTTTGCAAGATGCTGTTCTCTTGAACCTCTGTTGATGCAAGCGTGCACGGACACGTGTATGCATGCATGTGTGCTGCAAATTTGTCCCTTGAGGTCCCACCAGCTAATTTCCATTATAGCAGCCACTGGAGTGAAGTGCATAGCTGAGGGTGTGAATTTCCTTGCAGATGCCTTCAACCTGCCCAGACAGGAGCTGGGAAGGCTGTGAAGAGCCCAGCAGAGTCTTGTCACCACTGGGAGCACCGGGGGCTGAGACCATGTGCCTCCTCATCCTTTGAGTGGATCCTGCCTGGCCCCATCACCCGTCACCGAGCCTGGCGTGAGCATTCCCGGCCAAGGTCTGAGCTCAGGGCAGGGCTGGGGGCTGGCAGGGCTGAGTGCGGGCAGCTGGGCACACCTACCCTGCCCCTGCCCACACCCTGCGGCTCAACTCCATTCAGCTCTGAGAAGCCTTGAGGTTTCTCTGCTTTCTGCTGGTGCACCTGGAAAATCAGCACCCACTCAGAATACGAATTTCAAGGAAAAAAAACCAAACACCTAAAAAAACAACTTCCCCCAAAACTCGTTGCACTTTCACATGCATCAGACTACTATTTTTAATGGCAACTGCAAAGTTGGAAACAATGAGCTAGAGCCAGGCAACAATGTCAGTGCCATGCAGAGCTGGGGACCGGAGAAGGTCCTTGCTGCGCACCCAGCTGAGACAAGGTCTGAGCCCGTGTCTCCCACCAATGCCTGGGCAGGGGTGAGGGGCACAAGGGACACAGATTCACCTCCTGGCAGTGGAGACTGCCAAAGACACAAATGTCCTTCTTGCTCAAAAAGCTGATGACAGCCTTAGAAATCAGCCTTTTCAGCACTAACCAAATATCTCTGTACTGTAAGTATTGAGAAATGTAGCCTCCAATTTGGGGACATTCTCAGATGTCCAGTCATGTGTTTCAGTGGTGGGATTTGGGCGTTTGCTTTTTGCATTGGCAAATAAATCCTTCCCTACAAACGTGCTTATTCATCTCTAGTGATGCCTTTGTGAGAGTCCCAGATCTGTCTCTCAGCCACCGCAGGAGCCCACAGGAGTGCCCTGGGCTGTCCTGTACTGCCCCAGGGGTGTCTGCTCCGGTCCAGCGTTTCAACCAGTTCATCCTGTGTGCACCAGACAAGCTTCCCAAGGTGATGCAGTCACCCCAGAGCCAGAGACCTGACCTGGACAGGGCTGCCTTGACCTTGAAGCAGTGGTGTCGGATCTGGGGAGTGATTTTCCAGCTGGTTGCCCTTGGCTGCTCCAGTCGGTGCTGGAGCTGACCTGCAGCGGGAGGTGCCAGGCTCATGCATGGCTGGGGCTTGGAGAGCATAAACACAGGAATAATCAGGGAGGAAAAATACAGCACGGAGATGAGAGGAAGGACAGTAGCACATGGCCTCTGCTTTGGTGAGATGGAGAGAAAAGCGAGGATTTAAATACTTCCAGCAATTAATTAGTAGTGTGATGGGAAGCATGCACTGACTGTAAAAACGTTCCTGCGCTGGATCGTGTGTCTGGAAGCACAGACATGCGTGAGTGTTTGCATGGCAGTGATGATGTGGTGCTTTCATATGATTTCTTGATGCTGTGGTTATTTTTCTGCAACATTGATCTGCCTTAAGGAAAGCCGCCTGTCCCACCTCTATCTGCGCTTCCAGAGCCACTGCTACAAGAGCATCCTTTGAGCTCTGCCTAGCTGTGAGGGGGCTGGCACCGGCTAGCCTCACACCCCATCCCTCATAAGGGCAAACTATGCCCTTTAGGGTGGCGGTTTATGGCATGAAAGACATATAGTTAGCTGGGGAGTAAGAGCAAACTGGTGGGGGTGAGGGCTGATTGCCACCTTTTCCCTGCGTCTTTGCCTCGCTCCCCATCCGATGGAGGGGAAACGTGACTGCTGCCAGCGCCAGGACAGAGAGGATGTGAATGCTGTGGAGAGAGACTCTTGTGTCCGCCGTGGTCCCTCTGGGATCCATGTCTCTAAGAATAAGTGTCTGTGTCTCCATGGCCTCCGGAAAGCCAATCAACAGCACTCGTTAGCTGCCATTTGGGCTCCCAGTGTCTCCAGCCTATAATTCAGTGGCTTGCATGCATTAATTGTCAAGCTTGGAGTGCTACAAAGATGCCCAGCCTGGCTTTCTTGTGGTTTGCACTGGCGCCTCTCAGCACAGGCTCACTATCCTTCAGCTTCGCTATTTGGCACAGCAGCTTGGGTCCAGAACTTTGCTTTCTGAGTTACATCTGCGGTCCTGGCCTCTGTGCCCTGGTCCCAGCCAGCTGGCGTGTCCCTGGGCTGCCCAGGTGAACAGCCCTGGTGCTGCTCTCACCCTTCTCACCCCTTTCTCACCCTTCCACGTAGATCTGCAGAGATTCATCCATGACCATGGACCTACCCAGTCCCCTCTGAGAGTCAGCAACAACCTTTATCTTTCTGATGTCCCATGGGGACAGGCACTCCTGACTGTTCTATCTGCCCTGGACAGCATAAAGCTGTCCTGAGCAAGGTGGCCATCTCTGGGTATTTTATTGCAAGTTGCACCATTTTCTTGTGGCTTTAGGTATTGGAGACAGATGATTATGAGAAGGGGAGGGATCGGACTCCCAGACTTACAAGGGTAAGTATAAACACAGAGCCCCCGTGCTAGCTCCAAATCTATCGATGTGTTTTCAGAGCTCGGTGCATGTCTGCTGAGATAGACCCCCACCTCAGAAACCATACTGCTGCTGCCTGGACAGTGTGAGCATTCCACAAACCTCCACCCGTGTGCTCACAGAGTCCATACGGGCTCTGCCGCATGGTGCATCCAAGATCTTGGAGCAGGGCTTGAATGTCTCAGTGTCCTTTGAAACACTCAAGAAAATGAGCCTAAAGAACAAAGAACTTGAGTGACTTGTTAATTTGCTCATCAGCCTCCGTGACTCCCAAGTGAGTAATATGACTGGAGATCCTGGATTGCACTCCCTGCCACTTGCAGACCATTCTTGCTCTCCAGGTAGGTCATCCCTGCTGTGTGTGGGGCACAGCCACCCTGTGCTCATCAGTGGTGGTCTGAGAAGGGAAAAGTCCTCTGGAAACCACCACCATGAGCTGCTTTCCAAAGGTACGTGTGCAGGGCCAAAGCTACCAGAACTCCACCCTGGATGTGTGAACAGGTCTGCATCACGCAAAACTGCACAAAATAGGCTATTTGTTATGAAAAGCTCACTCTTTACTTGCAGTGAGCTGCGACTTGCAAAATTACAGCCTGGGGAAAGAACTGGGCTATGTAGACTGGCACCTTTCCTGTTGAGCTCTTCCAGCAGCAGTTTATGGACTTGCTGAGACTGTGGTTGCATCTGGGCAACCCTGTGGCATGGGCCTGTCCTCCCCATTGTGCCTCTACAGTGATGAAGCTGGAGTTTATATTGGGCTGCGTTAGCAAGAACAAAGCCAGCAGGTTGAGGGAAGCTATTGTTTCCCTCTAGCTGGCCCTGACGGTGACACTTCTGTAGTACTGTTATGGACCCTCAGTACAGGAGAGGTGGAGAGGGCAGCCAGGATGGTCAGGGGGCTCAAGCACCTGACAGATGATGCTCAGCTGGGGGAACCAGGCTGGTTCAGCTTGCAGAAGAGAAAACTTTAGAAGGAGGGACCAAATTACTGTCTTCCACTGCTGGAAAGGGATGGTTTAGAGAAGACGGAGCCAGGTTTATGGCAGAGGCGTACAGGGAAAGGGCTGGAGGCAATGGGCAAAATTACAAAAAGGGCATTTCCATGTGGACGTGAGGAAAACATTCTTCACCACAAGAGCAGCACAGACTTGTAGCAGGTGCCCCAGGGAAATTGCATCTCCACCTTCAGAGATTTTTAAAAATTGAGTGGACCAGGCCCCAAGCAACCTACTGTAGCTTTGAAGCCAGCCCTGCATGGAGGAGGAGGCTGGACCAGAGACCCCCAGATATCCCTTCCAGCCTAAATCTGCCTGTGATCCTGTGTTTCTGTGATTCCTAATCCCAGTCTGAGCCCAAAGACAGTTTTTGTTTCCACAGCATTGGGTGGCCATGAATCCCACAGGGTGATTACAGGTGGTTTGGTTTAATCTGATCTTTCCATGGGGTAACCTCAGCTCCTGCAATGTGAGAAATACCAGTGCTCCCCTCCTGGTGCTGCTGATGGATTTACAAACTGCTGTCAAACTTCTCCTGTTCACACCTTCCCCATACCGGGGGGGACTTGATTTCTTTCCACCTGGGTGAAGATAGTCCATGCCCTAATCCTCAGGTCTGCCTTTTGGTTCCCCACATCATTTGCATTTCCCCTTTTGATGGCAGGGACGCATTGTGTATATCAGCTGCATTATCATAAGGTTGCAAAATGATGTGTTGTGTTTTGTTCTCTGGTCATTCAGTTTGCCTTTTGGACCATCACTGAGTTTTGAACTGATGTTTTTGTTACACTCTGTGCAGTGCTTCCCTTGGCAGGATGAGTTAATTTAGAGTCCATTCTTGCACACATGTATTTAGCCTTGTTCTTTCCCATGTACATTCCCTTGCATTCATTGATGCTGAATTTAATCTGTAGTTTTATTTCCCAGCTACTCATTGTTGGAGTCATCTGTCCAACCTGCAGCTGCTTATCTGATACCTGGCCGTCTAGGTTTCCCTAAGAGGGAATCACAGAATCATTTAGGTTGGAAAAGACCTTTAAACCAACCGTAAACCTAACACTGCCAAGGGAGCAAGAAAGCAGCTCGTCTAAGGCACAACTCGTCTCATCCCGAGGGAAGAACCTAAACCAGGGCAGGCAGCTGTGCCACCCCAGGGGCTGAAGGTTAATGACCAGCTTGGGTAGAGGTTGTTCTGGCTGAGGAGCAGGGTTGGTGGCTCGTAGCTCAGTCACACAGGTCTGTGAGTAAGATGTCAGGCTCAGGGTAGATGTGAAAAACAGACAATGTGATGGGAGCAGATTTTCAGTTTCATGTGGGAGCAGATTTCCAGCTTCATGTGCTGAAAACTTGTCTGGTTTTACCCACCACAGTCATTCCATCTAATAGACGAATGTCGCATCTCCCCACAAACCTTGCATTCCAGTACAAAGCCGGCTCCGGTCTGCCTGCCTGGATGACCTCTGCAGCCCTTTTCAGGAGGTGGCACATCTATCCTCCCCACTCCTTTGGTACAAGGGATAATTGTGGCTCAGTAGTTCAGCTGTTTCGCCACTGAATTCCTCAGATCTCCCGAGTTAAATCCACCTGGTTCTGGTGATTTGCTCCTGTTTCTGATTGATGTTTCGGTTTGAAATACTTCCCAGACCCCCATTCCCAAAGAACTGCTCTGGCACAGGGACCTCATGCAGTTCTCCCTGCGAACGATGATGCACATAATTCATCTGTGTGACCTTTTCCTCGCAGAGTGTTTCTCTTACATCTTCACCATCTCTTGGCCCTGCAGACTTTTTGGCAGGCTCTTTGCTTCTGATGTATTTGAAAAAGCTTTTATTACCAGCTTTTACACCATTAGCAAGCTGCTCGTCCAAGTCTTTCCTGGCTTGATCTGCCAGGGTTTAATATTTAGCTCACTTGCCTTTGTGCCACTCCATTACGTGCACATGCTGGGGGAGGCTGGTCTCAGCTAACCTACCTCCTGTGCCTGCCACCTCCCCCGCATCCCCCAGGCTCTCGCATTCCCGGAGCGAAAACATGGGCAAAACCTTTTCATTCTGTTGCAACATTTGGTGCTTTTCTTCAAGCTTCAGTTTGTGGAATCAGGTAACTCCCTGGCAAACCCAGCTTTCGCTGTCACCTTCTCCCAGCCCAGAGCCATGAAAGCAAACAGGGAAAGCCCAGGGATGGGTGCAACAGAAGCTGCCTGGAAGCCGGTGGGGGGACATGGTACCCAGGAGCAGTGGTGCCCCAGGAGGAGGCAGGGGGGACAGGGATGCTTGTGTGTCCTGGGCCAGGGGTCCTCCTGACTGGGGAGATGGGATGTGGTATAAGGTCATGAGTGCTGTGGAACTGCCTGCATCTTCCCAGTAGTGGGCAAAATTGCTTCTTGTTCTCCAGGCAGGTCATCCCTGCTGTGTGTGGCTGAGTGATTTTTCATAATAAATAGCCTATTTTGTGCAGTTTTTCTTGATGCAGACCTGTTCACACATCCAGGGTGGAGTCCTGGTAGCACTGGTCCTGCACACGTACCTTTGGAAAGCAGCTCATGGTGGTGGTTTCCAGAGGACTTTTCCCTTCCCAGGCCACCACTGATGAGCACAGGGTGGCTGTGCCCCACGTTCCCACCCCAGCTAGGTTGGAGCACATCACCCTGGCCTCAGGCCCCTCTGCCCACTTTAGAAGAGACCGCCAGCCCGGGATGAAGCACTGCAGCTCTTCAGCCCTGGCTGCCCAGACTGAGGGCGATGGCTCTGCAGCCCACTGGTGACAGAAGGACTCTGTATCACCTACAGCGTTGGGCAAATGGTTCTGTTTTGCTGTGCAAGTGACATGAGCATCTCTCCTCCACGCTCTGCATCCTCAGCCCGCACTCCCCATGGAGGGAGGAGAAAGGCTTGCGGGGTGAGAGGGCTGGACGCAGGGTTTCATCTGGATGTTAGTGGTACGCGGATGGCTGATGACAAGATGCTCAAGCCAGGCGGCCGGCAGGAGCTGCCGCTGGCGTTCTGCAGCACTTGTGTGACACTGTACAGAGCCACTGATTACACCCAAGTCCTTCAGCGGTGGGGGGGCACATTACAATCAATAAGCAGCTCTGGATATTATTTAAGAAGTCAACAGTACCAGCTTCAGGACTCTCTCATCAGATAACTGAATGGCTGGGGGAAATTCAGATAACACCACTGTGAGATCGCTGGGGAAAAGCAGGTTAAGAGGCGCAGTTGCCTCCAGGCAGCACAGACTCTGTATTATCTGCTGAGGTGCTACCGGGTTTCACTGTCAGGTTTTGAAGCTTTTAATGACACAGCTGGCGAATGAAAATAACCCCTTTAAAATAAAATTTGGTGCTCTTTTCAGTCTTAGAATCTAACTTTCCAGTATTAGTGAGGAACTGATCAATTTTTCACGTGAACGTAAAAATGTGGATTGTCTTGTGTTGGGATGTGACTAAACGCTCAGGCCTGCCAGGGTCTGTATATAATCTTCAGACTTGAGATTGCAGCAAAGGAGAAAACCAGGAGTCCCAGGTTAACACACAGACTAAAAATGTCACAGCCCGTACGGCCCCCTGGTCCTCAGCAGGACATCTCCTTGCTGCTCTGTCCCACACATGTAGCACAACGGCCGGGCCAGTCTGCCCAGCACTTGCAGGATGGAGGAGGACTGTGCTGGTTAGTGGAGGGGGAGTCAGTGCTGGGGGTTTTAACCTGGATTTCTGTTCTGCAGTGGGTGAGTCTCCATAAACGCTGTGGGGCAGAGAACATCTCAGACCCTGGTGCAGGCTCGGGGGTTGGGAGAGCCACTGCAGATGGAGGTTTGGGCACACCTCGTGCCTTTTGCTGCTGTACCTTGGCACACAAAGTGCTCCACTCGTGGGGATGCCTCCTGGTAACTGAGAGCGTTGGTCCCCAGACCGAGGAAGCTGCTGGCTGCATCCCACGGGCCATGCCCTGCCAGAAATAGTTGAGATGGTGCCATGCTTGTCGTTTGGCACCTCCTCAGTGAGGAGGCTGGGTCAAGTAGAAGGAGAAGGGGGTGCCCATCACCCTGAGGGCCAGATAGACAATGGCTGTGGTCCCCACCCTGCTTCTGGCAAGGGAGTGAAGAGATGCGATGCTGCAATGGGCAGGAGCTAATTCTGGGCAGTGGGGCACGTACAGACGGCAGAGCTGCTCCTTCCGTGACGCTGGGCTGTACCGCCTGGCTCAGAAGTGAAGCTAGCAGGGACCTCTGGGGATCATCCCGTCCAATCCCTCTCCCCAGAGCAGGCACAGCTAATGCAGGCTGCCCAGGACCATATCCAGTTGTGTTTTGAATAAAGCAGATGGGAAGGAATCACTTGTTGGCATTTTACCCTGAGCGTCACCATGCTCTTGATGATCGTGTTCATTTCGGTGCAGTGCTTGTAGTATCCATGGACGTAAAATGTAAGTTCCTTTTGGATAAAGCATGGTGTGATGTCCCACTGTTTGTGAAAGAGTTTTTGGGCAGTAAAAATCTTCAGGGGGAGGTTTTATGTGCTTTGGTTTGGCACTACTCTGTGTAACCAACACACAATAAAAAATGGAGAAAAAACAAGTGGAAAATGTGTTAGTCCCAGGAAATACCTTCCCAGGCATCACCCTCTGGGAGTTCACAGGTTGAATGAAAATGGGACTGCTCGCTGTTAGCCAGCACCTCTTTGCAAAGGGAAGGGATTTCTGGCCATTTTCTGAAGTGAGCACCTGTGCTGCTACCTGGGGAGGTCTTGAGCTCCCGTCCTTCAGAGACGCTGCCTCACTGTCTGCAGGCCTGGAGAGGGGCAGGCAGAGGGTACAGGCAGATGGAAGCTGGTCTAGGAGCAACATGGGGGGGGGTGGGGGTGGGGGGGATGCGACACCAAGGGGAGAACCAGGTTCTACTGGGGACAGGGTGCAACAGCTTCCTGACTTGTATTTCTGAAATCAGCCAGGGAAATGCATGGGTTCTGCTCAGCTTGCCTGGCTCTCAGCAGCCCACCAGAAGACACTCGTTCAGTCCCCTGCATTAGCTGCTCCTAAATTGGCCATTCTTGGCCTCGGTCACACGTAGCACCATGTACTCTGCACTATTTTTGCTGACTGGCTTTGTAAGCACGCTCAGTGCAGAGGACTGCCCAGAGCTGGCCAGGATCTGATGGCTCCTGAGATGGTGAGAAGGTCACCTTGTGGAGAGCACTGACCCATTGGTGAGATCTAGCCAGGTCTAGCTGGGCAGCCGACAACCACATCTCTCACTGTTGCTTCCTCCGCCTCTCATGAGCTTGTCTGGACTTCATGCCAAGGGCTCCAGCCAGGACAGGCTTTGTTTCATGACAAAAATGAAACATTTCACCCTCAAAGAAGCTATGACAACTGCATCCCGTTCAGCCAAGCACAGACAAGTCACTCTCTCTAAAGCAATGGAAATCCTATCAGGAGAAACTGCTGCTTACCTTGCCAGCACCCAGACATGGCTGGACTCCACTGAGGTGCCCACAGTCCCATGTGAAGCAGCTATTGAGCTGACCTGTGTTTGGGGACAGTGAGCTCCACCTGGGTCTGGGTGGGCAGGCATGGCACTGGCATCAGCTGCTCATGAATGAGTCCCTTCTTCGTGATCCCTTCCTGGAGACTCACATGCTCTAGCTCTGGGAAAAGGAGTGTGGTCTCTGCAGAACGACCCCGATATGGCCAGCACTGGGACACCCTGCCTGGCACCTAGCCCTGCTCTCACGCTGTGGGTCCCAGCCCCACTCCCAGTCACGTGTTTACCAGGGAAGAGCCATGGGTGCTGGCTGAGCTGGTTGCAAGGGATGGTGCTGTGCAGCCAGCTGGGATGCGCTGAGGGGGCCTGGATGTATGGTTGCTGTGAGGTTTGTTCCTCTGAACAGTATCCAGAGCTGGGGCAAGCCCTAGTTTGCTCACAGGCACAGGCCAAGGGCTGAAAGAGCAGACGTGATCCTCAAGGTGCATCACAAACCTGCCTCCTCTGCCGAGACCTTGGCTCTGCTCTGTCTCCTGTGCCACCCAGCTCTCTCTTGCATGCTTCTCTGCCTTTCTTGCACGCTTTCTCTGCCTTTCCCATCTCCTCCTCCTCACCCCATCCCTACCTTCCATCCCTTGGGACATCCCAGACCTGTTTCTGGATTACCTTACACCATGCAGTCATTCATCACTGATCAATGCTGTCCCCAAGAACTGCTCCCCAGAAGCTCAGTGTCAGCATCAGGAGGAGCACAGAGACGGGCTGGCTCATCAGGGAGCTCCCAGGCAAGAAAGCCAGCTGGACCAGTGGATGGGGTCCACTGCTGAAGGTCTAATTCCATGATGCACCTCATCCCCATCCCTGATTAACCTCCTGTTCCCTCCTGCCTTGCCCACCTCTAACTTTGCCTCTTTCTCCTGCCCACCGCCCTCTTCAACCTGATGGGGAGGTCACAAGCTGCAGCCACCTGCCAGTCAAGTGGGACCTTCGCCTCTCCATCCTGATCCTGGCCTTGGCCTTGCTGGTCAGGTCCTTGACAAGGGGAGGCTTTTGTCTGCAGCAGACTGGACCCTTCAGAGAGAAATTCCCAGCGGCGCTTGTGGGCAGCATCCTCTGAAGAAGTTTGTGCAGAGCCCTCCCTCCTCTCCAACAGCTCTGCCTCTTCCCCAGCCTGCGCACCTGAGCAGGGCTCTGCCCTGAGGCTCTGGCGTGCTTGACTCTTCCCCTCCCATGGCATGTGCAAACCTCAGCCTCCTCCCTGGGTGATTCCTGCACGGAGAGTGTTTTTATAGGGGAATTTTGGGATGGAAACGGGCCATGTGCTTGGAGCCGCTTGCTCCTGCCCAATCGTGCCATCTCCAATAACACCCTCTCATGCTCTGCTGGCGTTTGGGGCTCCCTGGGATTGAAAACCCAGGGCTGCTGGCAGCTTCTCCTGGTGCTTGTGGTGAGTTTAGCACACATAAATCCCTGGGGTTGTGATTATTTCTTCGTGGTGTTATTTAACTGCTGTCAGGGGTTCACATGGACAGCTCCAGGAAGACGATGACGTTACCTCAATGCACTCCAACAGGAGCAGCTGATTTTGGGCAGCACTGTGAACAACCAATTCTCCATCCAGACAGTTGGAATAAGGGCATTACAGTCCAGAGCTCCTGATCCACGTGAGGCCGTATGAGCAATCACACACACACGTGGGATTGTTCCTGCTTGTGCCTTGTAGGTCAGTGTCCTCCAGAAAATTCCACATTTTGGCTCCAGACTGTTGCAGACTCTGAAGACACCTGGTTTTCAATCTCTGGCAAACTTTAAATTGTCTACTTGGTCCTAAAGGAGGTGGTGAGTCCTCACACATGCTCCTCCCCAGGCCCCACCTTCACTCTGCCCTTCCCCATCACCCCTGCAAAGCTGCTCCCTCCTTTGCAGCCTTGGCTGCATTGCAGGTCTCTGTATTTTCCTGGGTTGAGGTGACTGGTTCTGGACCTGCTCTCTGGGGCCTGGTGGTTTGTGCTCTGTACAGGTTTGCTGCTGAACGTTGTGCTCCATCTTCTGCTGTCAGGTCTGATGGAGTAATAAATAGCTGTGCCGGAGGAATGGGATGTTCCTAGGAGGAGAAGGATATGACTACAGCCTTCAGCATCCCTTTTCTCTCCCCAGCTTGTTTTGCTACCTCCTGCTGCTCAGAAACTTTGGGTGACATTCCAAACAGAGCCTGAGCCTCTTCCCACCAGCTGTCCCCTTCTCTGGCTCATGGGGAACCACCACATGCAGAATTGGAAAGGGTGAGGTGAGGAGATGTGAGACAGGACAGCACCTCCTAAGGGACCCTGTCCACAGCAGGGCACCAGCCTGTTCACTGCTATATGGGTTCCATCGAGGCTGAGCCCTGCTCAGCTTGGGCAGCAGGAAGACCCATGATCTGCAGGGTTTGGGGTGCTCAGGTCTTCCCAGGCGTGTGCAGCTCCGTGAACCCATGAAGAAAGGAATAGATGAGCTGTGCGGTCCTCCGCTGCTCTGCAGCAGCAGGAAAGGTCGGGGTTCAGACCGGTCACTGATAACGGCTTGAAAATCTCCGTTTCTGTGAAATGTGGATCTTCCTTCTTAAGGACGCATGACCTTGAACCTTTCGATTTGATCCAGGGAAAGGAAGAAGGTAAGAAAAAGCATCAGACCCAGCACCAGGGTGAGCCTCCCCCGAGGAAGGCAAGTATGGCATTAACTCTCACCTTGTGGCTGTCCCCTGCCAGTCGCTCGTGCCTGGCTCAGGTCTGGGAGGTGACAGATCTCATCATTCAGAAGGGAGAACAATTAACAAGAAATAGAATACCAGTGAGCCTTGGAAATCACCTGGAAGATAATAAAGAGAAAACAAATCTCTCCCTTTTTTTTGAGTGTTCTTCTCAGCTCAGCAGATTTATTGTTGCCTTTTTAAATTTTAACAACTTGCGAGGCCGGTGCACTGACTTCCATTACATTAAAACTTTTGCTTTTTATTCCCTAATTCGGAGCAGAAGGAAAGCTAAATCACCAGGCAGTGAAAGGTTTGCAGTCGACAGGCGCTGCTGTGCAAGGAAATGGATTTCTCTTGCGAGGTATCCTGTCTGCTGGGCAGCACGTGGCGCAAGGGGTATCGCCTTCCTCCGGTCCTTGTGGTGAGTGGGGAGGAACAGGCTCTGCAGCCTTCTGGGGTCCCTGAAGGTGGGTGAGGACTGCTCTGAAAATCTGCTCCAGCATCTCCACGTCAGACGATCTGTATTTTCCAGGGCACTTATGGGGATGTGCCTGCTGAGGACCACTGGCTTAGGACACCCCTGCTTGTGTGGTGAGGTGGTTCTGCATGAGACGGGTGTGTTGCTCTGTGCTCCCACGGTGTTGGGTCTGATCCCATGCAGTGATGATGAAGCCTTGGTCCAGCAAAAGACAAGGTGAAGGAAGATGCTGTGCCTGGCCACTCACCTGCTGCAAGACCTGAGCAAGACACTTCTTTCAAGCTTCATCTACAAGGCAGACCAATAAAAATCTTTTTCCTCGAGTGTCTTGAAAGCTTTTATCGCTTGCCACTGTTTGTGGAGGACCTGGGGGGCCTCAGAGGGATGCTCGTGGTGGTTCCCACACCCTGCCTTCACCCACTGTGTCCAAGCACAGGGCATATTGCACCTCGTGCCTCCCTGTGTGACACTGGGCCATTACCCTGGTTGTCCCCTGCACATTCAGAGGTGACCCAGGGCGCCGTGGGCACACATGGGTGCCTTCCATTGCTGTCAGAAGACCAGAGCACAGGAGCCCGAAGGGGCATGGCCATGTTTGGCGCATCCAGAGCCCCGTATGGATGTGTGGCAGTCACCCTGGTCAATGCACTGAGGCCGTACATGTGGTGCATGCCTGTGTGCTGCTGGCTCAATGCATAGGTTTCCTGTGGTCGTTAGACTTGCTGGGGGTAATTGCTGCAAATTGCTGAGCTTGGTGACAACACAGTGAATGCTTAATTAATGAGGGGATGTAGACCTGGCAGCCTGTGCCAGCCTAATAAACAGGAGGCATCAGACCGACAACCTGGGGCTTGCAGATGCCCCCGCGCACTGGCAGGGAGGAGGGTAGCAAACACTGTGCCATGTCCCTTCACATGTCCTTGGGGCTGCCTCTCCTGCTGCCCGTCCTGCCAGAGGTGCCCACCACCCGTCAGACCTGGGACAGCTTGCTCCTGACAGGTCTTGGCTTTGCAGGACAGTCAGGGCTGTCCAAAGCAAGCACAGATGTTCTCACCTCTGGCACGGATGTGGCTAATTCCTGTGGGGTTTTATTTGGCTGGCATTCAGGGGAAACTCCCAAAGGGGCAGGTTCTCCATACTCCTTCACCACCCCCCCCACCCCCCACCTTTTTCTGTGTGCCAGACACCAATGTGCATCCCAACACCGCCTGGTCCTTCTCTGGTGTCTCCTACCCACTGCACCAGCGCCGTGCAGGACAGTCCCAGCCCAGTGACCAACCTGCAGCAAAACAGCTCTGAGGCTCATCTGCGGACTTCGGTGAGACATTAGCCAGCAAACGAAGACCAAGCAAGGGCTGCCAATTTTGTTTCTAACTGGAGTCTAAAAGTTGGGTCCACTTCCTTTCCAAGCTAAGGATGTTTCATCTGGGAAACAGGTTTTCCTGGCCTGGGAAACCTGGTGGCCACAGTCCTGCAGGTGTCTCGAGTATGGCATTACCCACGTGCCACAGGGACCTGCCAGCACCAACCGAGAGTGATGCCTGAGCTTCAGGTTTCGTCAGGATGGAATGGGAAGCGAGATGGCACAAGCAGGTGTTGTGCAACCATGTGAAGTTACTCATGGTCAGATGCAGCATCAAGAACCTGCTTTTCATGAGGAACTTGACTTGCTAATGAGCCCTGAATCTGGGTCAGGCATTTCCCACACTGGGGATGGGTGGACGCGGGCATCGGCTCCCTACCAGGGAACCTGGAGACACGAGGCAGAGCAGCCCGATTGTCTCTGGCTACGACAACCACAGGTGAATTTTTGCAAAGGGCCCTTTGGCTTCTGCCTCCTGCCAGTTTCAGCAGGCTGGGGTGTGTGTCTCCGCTGGTTGAGAGCAGCTGGAGTTGTGAATCTGGCCCTGAGATCATCACAGAAACTTGGCTCTCAACTGAAGGTGCCTGATGCACCAGTGGGTGCAAGTCCCTTCAGGCCCTGGCTCCTCCTGGCACACCGCTGAAGGCCACGGCTGCCCGTCTCCTAGGAGCAAAGCATTTGGAGACGATGCCTTATTTTCTTACACACATGACTAGCTGCTGCCCTTCATGAGGTTTTCGTGGGGTGGGGGAGAGTTTCACGAAAGCTGGGTCACCAGCCAGACCGTAGTCCGTGCGATACAAAAGCAGGCGCTGCCCCAGCTGAGCTGCCCCTTTTGGTGCTCTCTGTCTGCCAGGGTGAGAAAGACGTTCCCTGGCACCCACCTGATGGCTGCTCACTGCACGCTCGTGAGGATCCTGCTGTCCCAGTGGGATGCTCCAGCACCGAGAAGATTTTCTGAGTCCCCAGGGCTGCACCACTATAACCACGGGGAAAACAACCCGGGGGGTGGGGTGGGTTCTTCTGCTCTCTGTCCTATGATATGGTTTGGGTGGTTTACTCCAGTGTCGCTCTGCTCTTTGACCCAAAATCTCAAAAATTAGGCGCAGCAGCCTGTTTCATTTATATGCATGTCTGGGCACTGGATTTGAATATGAAAATGGTGCACTAAACAGGGGTTAAAGTACAGGCAAGTGGCTAATCAGATCTTTACATCCTGTGTGCCGACTGGGATGCCCTCGCCTGATTTGCAGGTTACTCTTGCCTTGTAGTCCTTTAATTCCTTGATCCAGGCTGCACATTCAGTGAAAATCAATGTAAATAAGGCTCCTGTGGTTCTGCCTCTCCCCATCAGAGCCCAGCACTTGAGTCAGATGGACCAAAAACTGCTCTCAGCCACTTATTTATTTTCAAAAATGAATCCAGCCTAGAGCAGGATTACGTGGATTAGCAGCCGAGCATTCCCCTGCCTGCAAAACATGCACAGCCAGCCAGCCAGATATTCACTGACGGGAACCCTGTCCTCCAAACACGACATGTATTTACATGGCCTCTTGGCTGCTCGCATCCAAGCCCATCTGTTCGGCTGATTCGGGGTCTGCCCGTCCTCCCGGGTTGCTTGGACCGCTGCCCTGGGGCGAGGGTGCCAGCCCGGCTGGTGCGGGCAGGAGATGCTATAAGTTTCTCTGTCTGCAGGAAAGCTCTCGACGCCGGCAGCGTTGCATGCCCATGGGAGTCACAGAGTGAAGGGAGAGCCATCCCCGGAGCAGGGGGTGCAGGCAGGCGAGGGCTCCGGCAGAACAGCTAGTGCTTTTACAGCTGGATGCCAGCAAAGCAGGTGGCATTTTTTAGCAAGGGGGCCCTCCCTGGTGAAACACCTGCAGATTTGGGAAGGAGCAGGAAGCGTGAAGTTATCAGAACAAAACCTGGGCTAGGAGAGATGTATCGGGCTACAAAAGCACCAGTGCTTTTCCAGACCTCAGAAGGCACCTGAGCACCATGTGTGGGAGCATCACTGGGAGATGGTGTCCAGCATGTGAGGCTGCGGGAACAGGTAGGAGATCCCCCACCTGCAAAGAAAAATCCTGCTGGGTCCTGCATGGAGGAAAACACACCAGTTTCTGTCGTTACCAACCCACTGGCAACCGAGGGAAGGATTTTATCCCAGGCCTGAGCAGCCTGAAGGGCTGGGCTGGCTCTGAGCACACCGAGCAGCACAGAGAGGGATCTGAAGCCATCCCTGTGTCTTTCCCCCATGGAAGGTCACCCATGGGTGCAGAACCTTTGTCCCCAGGGAAGGACTTGTACTCCATCCAGTCATCAGGGGGGTGGCGTGTGGTTTTGGGGGTCCTGCTGGATCAGCAGCGAGCTCTGCGTTTCGTGGCAGTGCTGGGACCCCCCTCGTCAGAGTCAGGCAGGACCGGGGTGGGTGGCCCCGCATGGGGTGGTGCAGGCAGGACAGGCAGCGTGTGGGCAGGAGGGGGAGAAGGTCCAGGGATGCAAGCTCTTTGGAAGGGCCTTGCTCTTCCTCCACCTTTGCTGCTAGGAGGATGCTGAGTTCTAGAAACAACTTGCAAGCTGTGGCAGAGCCGGGCTGGACTGCGGGTCCCCCGTTCCCCGTCCCCCTGCGCAGCCTCGGGCGCTGATCCCACGGCTCTGCCTGCTGCCAGCTCCGCTCTGCTTCCTGCCTGTGCCTGCCCGCCTGGCATGGGGTAAGGACCACGGC
>RSEF01000023.1:2110776-2129997 GCA_003993805.1 Himantopus leucocephalus
GGGGGGTTGGACTGGATGATCTCCGAAGGTCCTTTCCAACCCCTGCCAGTCTGGGATTCTGTGAAAAAGTAGGAATGTGCTTCTCCTCCAAGCTCCAGCCATATAATGGGCAGCATGAGGCGTTTACGGCTGGTTGTGCAGATGTTCCACAGGAAACGTGCTGAGAGATGAGGAGCTTATGAGCTGCTATTTGGGGAGAAGCTTGCTTGGCTGCTCCAGTGGTGGCAGGCATGATACTGTTTTCCCTTATCCAAATGCTAGCCCTTGCAGTATTTTATAAAAAAGATACATAACACAGTTTACGCATTCATTTTATAATGCTACCAAGTGGATACAAAGCAGTTAATTTCTTTGCTGTATGGGGGAGAAATTAAGACCTGGGTTTTGGAACTAAGCAAATCTGCGTGCTCAGCACTAAACTGAAAAAGACTTTTGCTGAGGACAACGATTTGGGCATCCTTGCTCTTCACAGCGCTCTCACTGTCTTTGTCTCTAATCATGAGACAGTCACTTATCTCTGTTTATTTTGCCGTCAGCGGAATGGAGCCTTTGCTGACCCCCAGGGCATTTTGATGAATAAGTCTATTGTGGTGCACATCCGTAACACTTGTTGTGCCTGGTCTCAAAGCACTTTCACCCCACACTGAGGAATATCTGCACACACGTTTATACTCTAAAAAGGGTCAATAACTGCTAAGTAATAATAAGAGTCTCTGTCTCTGAAATGATGCTGGAATCCGGTTAAAAACATTAAAAGATATTTTACATTGTATGCTAAGCAGAAGAGCCAAAGCGGTGTGAAGGAACTCTTAAAAATGCTCAATCTGATCAAAGAGTTTTCTTAATCGAAGCATTGAAGGGCAGACTCGGGGTGGCTCTCGGCGTGCAGCAGGGCAAGGCAGAGCTTAGCCCTGGCTGAAGATCTGCCCAGAAAGGCTGGAACCCTGTGGAAACGAGGCCCCAGGGATCAGTTGCAGGTTTGAGGGCTTTTTGCTTGATTTTTAACCAGTGTAATGAGGATTTGTATTCAGTTGGTTTCTACCATGACGTCGAATGTCCTGATCTCTCATTTTTCCAAAGTGGAATCTTTTTCCCTGGCTTTTTCTGGCCACTGCTGTGCTTTGAGCTGATGTTCTTGTGCAGTGAACATTACAGACCAAGTTCTCCCTCCTGAAGGAGCACCAGGCAGCTCGGAGCCCGTCATACTGCATCTGAAGGTAGGAGTGGTTTTCTCCACGCTCATTGCTTTATATTTATTGGTGTGGCGGTCACCTGCTGTTTTCTGGCCCTGAAACTCACTCTCCTAGCTTCCCTCTGGAGCTGCTCACGAGCTGCCACCGTCCTGTCTGCCCTGGGATGTGTGAATCATTAGAAGACTTTCTCACCTGGCTTATCCTCTCGCCAGGTCACTCGTGAATACGTTGAGCAGGGCAGATTCCGCTGTGGATCCCTGTGCACTCCACATAGACCTCTTTCCTCTGTAAGAAAGACTGTTTGCCCCCACCTCTTCTAACCCTTGATTTATCCCTGTAGAACCCTTCCTTTTTATCCCATGGCTCTTTAGTGTTTATAAAAGCCTTGGGTGAGGATCTCGGTGGCTTTGTGGAAAGGCAGTCAGGCTGGGTCACATTCCTTCACGTGGTCCAGACTCTTCCAGGTTTGCAAGGCCGGGCTTCTGTTAGAGAAGCTGTATTGACGCTGCCCGAGCCAGTCAGATTCCTCTTGGGGGCCGTGTTATTGGTTAAAGCCTCAATTTTGTTTCAGAAAATGTTTTAGCTGGATGCATTTTGTGCTTGGGTAAAATTAGCTACTTGGGTTTAGCAAATGACTGGGTGAGTGGGGCAGACGGTGATGCACGGAAGGACAGCCGTGGTGGTGGATGCAGAGGTCTCTTTGGGGTGAGTTCTGGGGTTTGATATGTATAAGCAGATCCTGCAGGTCCGGAATAGGGCTTTTCTGGTCTTGAGCTCCAGTAGCGCCCACTGCAATCTTCCGCTGTTCTTTTTCACGTATCCGTGTGTGGTTACGATTAGAGGTGGGACATGGACATCTGGGACATTCTGCAATAGTGTTACGCGTCTGACGGGTCTGGCGCTTCAGGCGAGTCGCTGAACCTCCAGCTAGTCAGTGTGTTGCCCAGCGTCTCTGAGATGTGTTGCGAGGTGCGGTGAACACCCGGGAAGGTTTCTAAGATCCCTGGCTGCGCTGCCTTCAGAAAGAGCCGAGGGTAATTACCAATATGGTTTCAGGTACACGGGAATGCTGTCTTGAGAACTGTAAATATAAGACTTGTGCTAAAAGCAAATAGCAGTTGCTGGTATCGGTGTGACTCTTGAGACTTTTTTTTTTAGTTGGTTTATATTTGTAAATAACCATAAAAATGCCACAGCTTGTGCCCGTGGGATGTACAGTGGCATCTGCAGTGCATAGAGCACACCTAAGCCCATGCAAACAATTAAAACAAGAAAATTGCTGCTCCAGACCATGCAGATTTGTAAGCCTTTAAGAAACGGGACACATGATGAATGTTCAGAGCCTTTGTCAAGTTCAACAAATGCATGAGGCATTGCTTTAGTTTTAAGTTCTTCTTCGTGTGCCTATGGATGTCCTGCCCCAAAACAGACATTAAAATGCAGCCTGGTCGTCAGGGCGAGCAGGACGGGGAGACAGTTTTAGGGACCGTGGTTTTGCATCCTTGTGCGTGCTGCCGTAGAGCCACTGGCCAGTGAGGACTGGGAGGGGATTGGTGAATAACACACCTCATGGCTTCCAGCAAAGGCAACAGCAAGTTTCAGTAGTCGAAAGCTGAAACTAGACAAGTCTTGTGTAAAAAGAATACGCATCTTTGGGAGTTAAGATAGCTGATCATGAGAACACCTTGAACATGCTGAATCATGCAGCGCTTGGATCCTCTTGCTGTATTACTGTATTAGATATATCCTCTGATCTCTCAGCAGATGTTTTAGGCTGGAGAGCAGGAATCCCTGCAGGAGATAATGAATTATCAAAATAACTGCGTTCTGACTTTTAAATTCCAGGATTTGGAAGATTCTTCTTAATCCCTGTCCTTGCAAGGAGCCCATGTCCCCCGCCCGTGCTCTGACCTTTCCTCCTGTGTTACGTCTGCCTCACCTGCTGAGAGCTCAGGATGTACCAAATATTGAGCCTTCCCAGAGCCCGTATCTGGGTCCCAGTCCTGCGTGTGGCCAACGATGACGGTCTCTGCTTTGGGAAGAATTGCAGAGGTTTGAAGCTTTTACATCTTACTCTCGGGCAGGCACCGAGCACTGGTTCCTGTCCAGCTCCAGCCTTCAGGACGTCTCAGCTTGAACTTGCAGCCAGGGGTTCAGCCAGATCACAACAAGATCTATGTTCTCTGGCAAATTTGCTTATCTTAAACATGTCTTTCTAACCCACCTCGTTGGGTCGTGCTGACCATGCAGTGCTGAAGAAGGGGCAGGGGCAGCTGGAGCACCAAAAAACACTGGATGAGTGGCCTACAGGGCATTCTTCATAAGTGCTTTAAACGGATATGAAGGGGATTTTCAGTCTTCTCAGAAACCACCCCCTGTGTTTCGGGACACTATAATGGCCATTACTGGTATCTCTAGAGAAGGGGTGTGAGCTATGGTTGCATCTGAGAGTACAATAGCTCTTAGCACATAAAGTGGAGATTTCAGGTTTTGTGGTCCAGCAGCTGTTAGTAAATGCAGATGGTTAAATTGCTGGTGTATTGGAGAGAAAGGTTAGAAACCATTCTCCATCTTCAACTCTTCTGTTTCATATTATCCGACATGTTTTGGCTGTGTTGTTCTTATCCCAAGGACATAATTTTACCTTCTTCAAGCTGTGACAAGCCTGAGATAAGCTGATGAGTGATAAATGCTGCTTTCTAGTATTGGCTAACCCTCAAAGTGGGGACGGCAACTTTACGGAGTCTTCTGTAAATAATAGTTTGAGTCACAGTGCGGTGGGCAGCTGCAGGTGCTGCTGGTGCCGTGTGTCAACTGGCAAGGGATATTTCGGCGTTAGGAAACAGAGCCTGAAGTCTTGAATTCTCTGTCAAGTGTATTTCTATCTGCAGGGGGCTCAGAACTCTTGTTTGAACTAATCCTTCAGTGATTAATAGCCCAGTCAGTGGTGTCCATCCTTTCTTTGGCTCTGAGTTCAGCGGTGTTTGATCCTGCATGTTTAGGGTGATGTTTCTCGCTGCAGCCAAACTGAACCCATGCCAGCCGGCCCGTTCCTCTGTGTCTGCCCTTGCGCTGGATGCCTGTATGACCCAAAACAAGATAGTTCAGCCAGCAGAAAACTTGCATTGTTTAGTTTTCTGTTCCATTAATGAGCTGAAATGATTAACCATGAGTTCAGATCACAGAATAATTCAGGTCAGAAGGGATCTCTGGGGGTTGCATGGCCCAACTCCTTGCCTAAAGCAAGGCCAGCTTTGGGGTTGTCTTAGATTGCTCAGAGCTTGTATAAGCACCGAAGCTGTGGGGCAGAAACACACTGTTTTCCTCAGCAACAGCAAACTGTTGATTTTTTAAGTAAGAGGGTCCCACTTGATTTTCTGAAAATTTGGCTCCTCTCAGTGGCTCACCATGGGGTGAAAACGGTGCTACAAGGAAGAAGAAGGTGGGGATGTCCCTGGCAGACGCTCGCTGTTGGGCTGGCACCATCACCAGCTGAATAAGACACAATAAATTGAAGCTTTTGGCAGTTAAAGGATATGTGGGCAATGGTTTGCAGCTGCGAGATAAGCCGGCTCGCTGGGCACAGCCGTTACACTGCTGGAGCTCGTTAGGCACCGGGGTGTGTGGAAGTGGAGCTGAGCGCTCTGCACTGCTCCTTCCCACAGCAGTCCTCCGCTTCTTGGCCACGGCCTCATAACATCAGGGGCTGAAATCCTGAAGGAAAGTAACAGGAACCTGGCAGAAACTTTAGGCTCCTTTAGGAGTTGGTTATAAATGCCACGGTGAGGAGCCAGCAGCGTGGCCAGTCATAACTCTGTGGTTTTGGGGCTGCGCCGTTGCTGTGCTGGTGGGACAAGTCTGCTCTGAAGTGGTCGGCGTCTCCTCATCACGCTGATCGCGTGCAGCCCGCTACGTCTGGTAGGGGCAAGAGAAATGAATTAGCACAGGCTGGTGGTTTAGATTCTGGTTCAAATCAAACAAAAAGCCAGGCAAGTCTGCTGAATGGCACTGGATCGTGGGATGATAAGATTTTGTTTCATTAAATCACTCCAGGTCAGAAAAATGTCTGTGCATTATATCAGTCTCATTGAAGCAGCCACAGGAAAAAATATTAGTGCATATTCAGCAATGTATTCACCATTGTATTCAGCAATGCTGTTAGGCGCAAAGCAACAATCTAGGTCATTTTCTGTCTATTTATGCCCTGAGCTGGCTGCACGTTTAGATGTAACTTAGCCAGTTTCATTGAATGGTCTTCTGAGCTGTAGCAGCTCCTCCATCCCTGCTGTGGCAGGGACGTCCTGCTGGGGGTGGCAGACCTGCTGGAAACTCCTCTGGCGTGGCGGAATGAAATGAGGTTTCCTACCGTGCAGTCTGCCCGCACTGAGCTATGTAGGGCTTCTGTTGCCCTAAAACCAAAACTGATTCTTTAAGCCTCACAAATTCATGTTACCTGTAGTATCTTTACGGCTGAAGTGGAAAATAGATCTTTCTAGCATTTATTGTACCAAAAGATGAAATCATTTTTTATTATAAAACTATACAGTGAAAGCTTGCACACCGGGAGTTCACCTGACATCAGTCTCCTTTTCCCTGGCACTGGGAATTCTCTGCCATGGGGTTCCAGTCTCGGAGCCCAGGGTGAAGGTCAGCAGCTCTGCCTGCTGCATCCCACCTTCCCAAATGCACCATTTCCATGGGGTTTTCACTAAGAAAACTGAGATCGTGTATTTGCTTCACAGCTTGTCTGTAGAATCCTCAGTTTCTCTTCCAGGTTAGAGAAACCTTGTTGCAGCACAGCTTGGTTCAGACACTTAGCGTTGGTGCAGACTGCAAAAGAAACGCCCCCCACATTGTTTTACACATCTCTTTGATGCTTAAGAGTTCCTCTGAAGTACAGAGTTTTTTACCTGTGTTTATCCTTGTTCTGTCAACTTCTGGGATTCTAGTAAATCCTTTAATACAAATTTTTTTCCGCTGAGGTCAGTCGTGCACACGTAAGGCTGAGGCACGGCAATTCAGCCATCCGAGCCTGCCCTATGTGTGCCATTCCTCTCTGCGAGCGCAGCTCAGTGCCAGATGTCACCTGTAGCAGGTGACACTCGCTGTCCTGGAAAACCATCAACTGTAAGAAGCACTTGTGCTAGCATATTCCTTTTCTTGCCAGCAAAGTAGTCTTGCTGTTAATATTAACATCTCAAACAAGGAGTAGTAAAACCCAATTTTTACCGTGATTCTCTGTATCTGCCTGACACAAAAAAACCCACATTACTTGGAAAGTAGATAAATCCCTGAATGACAGTGTACTTCTCATCATCATCTGATACAGAACCCTGATGCACAAAAGCAAGGAAATAAAATTAAAACAAAGAAACAAACAATTCTGAGGGCACCCTGCCCACGTGACAAGCAGAACGGGGTTGATTCCTGGATTCACCATGTGCCGTGTTATTTGCACCTGCTCAAAGGGAGGTTAGGGTGGGTGTAAACCACCTGAAGACAACAACAGGACATTCTGCACTTCACTTTTTGTGCAGGTTACGCATAGAAACACGCAGGAGCTCAGTGTGGTAGGGCAGGGACAGCAGAGTTCATCATCTCACAGCAGCGAGTGGAAGCGTACGCCAGATTTGCCAGTGGCAGCAGTTGTTGCTGGCAGCAGGAGGAGTGCCGCCTGGTGTTCCTGGCCCTTCTCTGTGGTAGCTGCTGACCTCTGCGTCCTAAACGTGCCCCAGCCAGGTGGCCTCGCTGTGACACTGAGCTGGCAGCTGGGGGTCGGTTCCATCTGCCCTCCTGCCCCCTGCACAGCCGTCTTCGGCACTGCCAACGAGACAGAAATGCCCATGTGGCTGGAGACTGGGAGTCCCAACGGCAGCTTGGACCTGGAGGAGTGCCTGGCCAGCGTGTCCGCCCGCTTGAAGTCATCTAGTCCTGCCGTGAGATAGCACCAGCCCTGGTTTCGAGCTGCCTGAATGAACTCAGGTGTTCTCAGACCTGGCAGCCAGGCTCATGCCCAGTCTCCCCGTGGAGAGCACAGGGTACCCCAGAGTCAAGGGTGGTGAATGGAGTCAGACCAGAAGAGCAAAGCAGGATCCTCCACCTCCAGTGGCTCACTCATGTAAGGCCATAATAAGCTGCCACTAATGGGACCTTACACAGATGTCCCCATACCAGCCATGCCATTCACTCGGTCTGTGCTCTGGTTAGCAGTGAAATGGTTAACAGAGCCATCAGCTCACTCTCCCGTGCCTGGAGTATCTCCTGACTCGGGGCTTGCTGCTGTCACCTCGCAGCCCACTGATCTTCTCCAGACCCTTAGAAAGTTGGACCCAGCCCAGATTGCTGCTTCTGAGCTGTCGGCAGGAAACGGTGTCTTTGTGCCAAGGGAATGAGTCCTTGCTCACAGTAACTGCTCATAAAACCCTTGTTAGAAAAACCTTAAAAATCTCTTTATATACCCACAGTTGTGCCACCGTTGGGGCTGCGTGCCTTCCTGGTATCAGTCTTTTATTGCACTCACTTCAAAAGTGGGTTTTTTTCTGAATTCAGAGCCCCCGTGTTGAATACATGGTGAGGTTTCCAGGTCTGAGAAACAAGACATGCTAAAGGTCACTGTGCGTTTTTCAAAATCTAGGACGGTTTGGTTTTGTTGCTTTTTAGCAGAAGTTTAAATCTAAAGGAAATACTGGTCTGCTGAGCTGGGCCAGCTCATCTCTAGCCTTCAGCAGGACTTGGGAAAGATGAATGACCAAATTCGGGGGATTTGTGGGCAAATACACCAGAAACCTGGTTTTGTCATGGAAAGCATGAGAAGATCAGAAGGAATGGGCTGTGTGTGGCACTTCACTTACCTCTGGTGGTACGTGAGAGGAGCAGGGCAGCTGATCTAACCGAGATGAGCTGTTACTCAGGCCCAGGAGCAATAGTCCTTGCAGGCATAGAGGACGGAGCTGGTACCTTCCACTGCAGTTCACTGGTAATTTAGGGACAGAGCAAATTTGACTTCTGCCTTGAGAGAGGGGATTTCCAGGCCAGCACTGGCTCTGGGACTATCAGGCAGGTCTTGACTGATCCTTCCCCTCGGAATGCTTTCAGTGCAGTTTACATGATCACTGGCAGGTCACCACACGCAGAAGGAAGAGGTGTAGGTGCCAGTTATTTTCAGGAAGGAAGGTATGGCTGAAAGCGTGATCCTTCTGGAGTTCAGGCCATCCAGGCTAAGCCACAGTGTCCCACAGCTGGAGTGCTGAACCAAGGACCAGTGCATTTGGTTTTTATTCTGGCATGGAGAGCAGTAGCCTCCATTCAGGGGGCTGTGAATACTCCAGGTTTTTCCATGTGACACTGTTTAAAGATGGAGGCTGCTCTTGTTTTCATTCTCGCCTGATTTAATTATATTTGCTTTTTCTCTTTTTATTTCAGTTGTGATTCCAAAGAGCCCTTTACCTGCCTCCGAAGTAAACTCGGAGAAACCTAGCATGCACAGTAGCACAAAGACTGTTTTGGGGCATCAACAAGGGCAAAGGCGTCGCAAAACAGGGAAGAAGCGTGGTCGAACGACCAAAGCGCTAATCCATCACCCCATGCCTACACCCTCCAAGTCAGTGGAGCCTTTGAAATTCCCCAGAAAGAGAGGTCCCAAGCCTGGCAGTAAGGTAAAAGCTGATGCTGATGCAGGCGGGTGAAAAGCAGGTGCTGCAAGTTCTGCCATGGGATGGTGCATGCGTGTGTTTGTGCACGTTTGTCTCAGCCTCTGGCTGTGTGACTGCAGCAAGTAGGAGACCGAAGGGGTATGCGGGCTGGGAATATCCCTCAGAGTCCAGCCCCGGAGCTGTAGAGAATGTCTGTATCCTAAAGATCATTTCCATCAAGAAACTGTGTCTTTGGAGCTGCATTAGCTGTGAAGTAGCATGGCAGATGCTGTGATCATGACAGGATTGCCAAACGGTGGAATAAGCTCTTCCGTCCATCGTGTGTAGCTAGTCTAAGTCAAGCAGAGGTGGCAGATCTCAGGCTTGTTATTTTTTCAGGGTTGTGGTTTATATTGATTACTAGGTTCTTGAGACTCCCCGTCATCACCATCAGAAGTGTGTCATGTTCCACAGTGCCTTGTCTGTTGGATGCAAAGGAGAGAGTGTAGTGGTCATGGGTGGTGAAGGAGAGCAGGGATAAAGGGAGAAATATCTCCTCTTTTTCTGCAGAGGAAACCTAGGACATTGCTGAACCCAGCACCCACCTCTCCAACAACCAGTACCCCAGAACCAGACACAAGCACTGTGCCTCAGGACGCTGCTACAATCCCCAGCTCTGCCATGCAGGCTCCCACAGGTAAGGGTCTTGAACCACATTCTTGACAAGATCGCAGAGTTAGGAGCTGCATCAGTCAGACAGCGACACACTGAGATACTCCAATTTCTTCCTAAACCCGTACGCCAGCAAATGTTACAATTCCAGAAGGGCTGGCCTAATAGAGAGTGAGTCGGTAGGAAAAGAGAGGCACATGAGTTCAGATCAGCCCTTCGTTTATCTCTCTGATGGTTTTGGAAATAATGAAGTCGTAGGAGGATTGCAAGTCCATCTGATCAGTGCAGACCCTTTCCCGGAGTTACCACGTGCATGCTAGTGACTCCACAGCCCTCGAAGGGCACTTCTCGTGGCCCGTCGTGCGCAGGGGCAGTACAGTGTGCAGCACCTCTCGTGAGTCCAGAACATGAGCTCTCCCAAACCATGCCAGGCACAGCTGCTGAAGCTACAGCAATATGCAGAACTACTGCTGCACAACAGTGGCAAGGATCTGTTCAGCTTCAGCCAGGATATTGAGGCAAACAGGGACGAGAGGGAGCAGGGAAGGAGTAGAAGCGGCAGTGCAGAGTATATGCTCTGCTACAGCTGTAGCTGAAGATGAACCTGGGCAGGAAAGTCCAATGCAAAGCTGCTTCTTACACGTTCGGTCAAGCACTGGATTTGGGCTGGGCCCTCTGTTTCCCCAGAACATAATTGGCCAGTCTTCAGAGGAACCTAAAGAACCCAGTTCCCCTAAAAAGTGGGGGCTGCATTGCTTCATCTCCTTTGAACATCGCAGGCACCTTACCTGGCTGGCGTGGGAACCGCTTTGCAGCCTGCTTTTGTGAGCCCGAGTGCTGGGAAAGGCATAGGAGAAACAGCAGGAGCTTGGAAGGTGAGTGTGAGGCAGGAAGATTTTGAAGGTGATTCCCCTCTACAAGTGGCTCCGCTGTTAGGATGCAGGCAGGCAGTCGTGGTGGATTCCCCTTTGTGAGCAATTTGAGAGTCTTAAAATCTCAGCGTCTGTCAGGTTGGATTTTAGGCATCTGTTTCTTGCTTTCTTGAGTGGGTTAATGGCAAACACGTTTCTCATCTTGGCAGTTTGCATTTACTTGAACAAGAACGGCAGCACTGGGCCCCACCTAGACAAGAAGAAAGTTCAGCAGCTGCCGGACCATTTTGGACCAGCTCGAGCTTCTGTTGTCCTGCAGCAAGCAGTACAGGCCTGCATTGATTGCGCTTATCATCAGAAAACAGTCTTCTCCTTCTTAAAGCAAGGCCACGGGGGAGAGGTCATCTCAGGTGAGAACTGGCCTGCAGCACTTTGCCTTCAGAGTTGTCATTGCAAGAATTCGCTTGTTGGAAGATGTCTCTCCTGGAGCTTGGTGCAGTCATGGGCCAGGGGCAGGCAGAAGATTTCTGTCTTCTCGTTCTTGCCAAACATCTGTGTCAGTGAAGCAGCAGCTAGCGGCTGGCTCAGAGCAGAGCAGTGTCCCCGTTTGAGTGTGGCCTCCAGGCACAGCTGCTGGAGAAGGCAGCATGCGGCCCTGCTGTCAGCCCGGGCAGCGTTGTGCTTCACCCATCGTCCCCCAGCACTGCCGGAGCCCCCGGGAGGAGGCGAAACGGGTGGGGTTTTCAGAACTCCTGATGGAAAGACAAAGAAATACCCCGGGTTTTAATTTTGCTTTTAAGCCCGTGGTTGCCCGGATGCTCTGGGAGTGCAGGCCCCTCCTTGGATGCCTTTCCATTCCCTCGAACGCGGCTTCTCGGGTGCTGCAGCCCCGTACCTGACGCTGGGTGCAGCAGACTGGTTTTAGCCTGTCCCGGGGAAGCGAGCTCGCCAGCGCTCAGCCAGCGGAAGGCAGTGGCTTTTGTTTGCTCTAGTCTAGACCAGCAATGCTGAGATACAGAAGCTGGCTGTGCAGCCCTGGGCGTAGTCTCCTGCCTTTGCTGGGGGTTTACGTGTTGGGCTCTGTTTGTTTCTGTCTCCAGCTGTGTTTGATCGGGAACAGCACACTCTGAACCTGCCAGCAGTAAACAGTATCACCTACGTCCTCCGCTTCCTGGAGAAGCTCTGCCACAATCTTCGCAGTGACAACCTCTTTGGGAACCAGCCTTTCACTCAGAACAGCCACATGCAGCGCTCACACGAGTACGACCACGACAGGTATCTACCAGGTAGGAGCTGGGGCGGGGGCGGCATTGTAGGGACCCCCGGTGCTCCGTGCCTTAACCCAGATTTTATCTTTATCTCCGGAGGCAGGCTGTGTTTCAGAGCTCTCTCTGCAGGGTTCATTGCATCACACCGAGTGTCATGCACATGCCCGCAGGGCTCTTTTTGCACAGGATTCCAGTTGCTGTATTTTCTGCCTGTCGGTCTGATTTCCATCTCTGCCTGTAGGTTTCCGCTCATCCGTGCTGTCTCCTTGTCTTCCCTCCTCTCCTTGTCCCCCAGTCCTTCCCGCTTCCTGTAATCTGATTATAGCGACTTCATCCAGTTAGGCATTGAGGTGAAAGGCTCTGCCTGAGAAATAGAAGAGTGATAACATGTAGCAGGTAAACTGTAATTAGAAATGGAATGAAAACCTAGCAGAGCGTTTTCCACAGTGGCTGTGAAGCTGCTGCCAGCAGCCAGCCCGTCCAGCCCTCGGTGAAAGCTTAGCCCGTTCAGGGATGCTGGATGCATCCGAGGCATAGGTGGCTTTGTTTTTCTTGGCATGGCTAACACTCCACTGCGTTGAAGCAACACCCCTGGCAAGATAGTTCATGCCACGATGCAGATCGTCAGGCTGCAAAATTGCTCTTAAGCAAAAGCGGTGGAAAACAAGAAGAGCGGTAGTTTTCCCCAAAGTGCTGTGTAATGGCAACAACCCCGGGGGTGATAGCTGCCTCCCTGGGCTGGCTGCGGGGCTCTGCCAGAACTGCTGCTGTAGGAATGCCAGCCCTGGAGAGGATAAAAGTTATCTGCACCCTCTTTAAGTAGTTGACAAGTGTCTTGTGCTGATCTGCTCTCCTGTCTTGCTTCCTCCACTACCTTTCTGGCCCTCGAGTCAGCAAATAGCTGTTTGAGGTCTTTCCAGAGTTAATCCTTTGGATAATTATGGCTCTGACGAGAAAAGCAAGAATTTCTACTGTAAAAGGATAAGCACTTAGGAGGAACAGTTTCAGGAAGCTTAGGGGCAACAGCCTAATGCCACAGCGCTTCACTGCATCTGACAAAGCTCCCACGCTCCGGGGAAGGGATTAGGAGCAGTGTAAAGAGCACGAGGACCTTGGAGTGACTGTCCCCTGTTTCCTCCACGGCCGATCTACTACTGCCTGCGGGCTGGGGCTGTGCAGAGCCGTGCTGGAGCCAGCAATGCCAGGAGCGGGGAGCTGCACTGTGCTGTAGGAAGAGGAGCTGTAGGAAGTGGGTTGGCTGCTGTGGCAGCTGCAGGAACATCACGTCTAGTTACTGGGGCAAGAGGTTACCCCTCTAGGGACCCCCCAGTTAGAAGAAATCCCCATGTTTTAGTGTGGAAGTACCCTGTTGTCATGAGACAGAGCAAAATCAGAATGGGAGGAAGAGGACCCAGGATGTGGGCATGGTAGCAGGCTTGGATGGAGAGGGTCCTGTAGCTCACACACATGGTTTCTAGCCATCGTGAGATGTCAGTGGTGTCTGTGCTAAGAGTTGGGCTGCTGGGCAATGTGGAAAACTATAAAGGGCCATAATTCGGGGAGACGCAGGCAGAACACCAGATATGACACGATGCTGAGACCTGCCCGTCCTGAGCTCTTCGTTAGAGTGTTTGCAGGGATTGAAGGAAGATTAATTACAGTCCAGAGAAGTGGTAATGCCTCGTCTTGTAGTTCATACTGATGTCTTGGGGATTGTTGGGCATTTGGTCATCTAACATTTTTCTCAAGCACCTGAAAGAAGATGATAAATACTGTTATCTACACATTACAGTGGCTTCTGGTGAGGGCAAAGAAACAATACCGGCGATTTTGAGAGGTTAGGGCTGGTCATGAAAGTGTCAAGGCTGCTATGGTCTTCAGCTCTGTGTGTCCTGCCTTGTTTCCTCTATGGTGCAGGTGCTCATGTGCCTGAATGGGGCTGGTTCTTCCAGAAAATGGTCACTGGTTAGGACTGGGAGCTGGTCTCAATTCCCAGAACAAGTTCCCTTTACAGGAGCATCACTGTGGATGCTATGGAGAATTCGTGCGTGTGCTTGGGGCAGAAGGAGGGTCTGCAGCAGCCCTTGGATCAGCGCCATCCTGGCATTCTGTCTTGCTTAGTAAGGCATAAGCATGGAAATAAGGGGAAGCAGATCAAGTTGTACATCAGGAAACAGTAGATCTGCAAGAAAACGGGAAGTTGAGTGCTGTTAATAGGAACAGGGATGGGCTGTGAAATGTTGTGAACAGGTAGATCTGATCTGGAGCCATCTGAAAACATAGGACTGGAGGGACCTTTGGGACCACTGAGCCTTTGGTCTGCTATTCCAGGCACCGCAGCATTCGGTGGTGCTTTAATTAACTCTGGAGTCGGAGATTTTGCTTTTCCACTGGAGGCTGCTCCAAGGTTTTTTGCTGAATTTTTAGACACCATGTTGTAGTTTCTAGCCCAAATTTTTTCTTGGGCAACTTGGTATCCATCTGTCCTTGTCTTTACATTGTCTTGTAGCTTACCTTAGTTCTCCTTCTTCTGGAAGTAGTTAGAGAGCAGTTGTGTCCTTCAGGGGAGCTTGCCTTTTGGCTGCTCTGGTAAGAAAGGCTCTCTGCTCTCCTCATCTAGCGTTGGTTTGAATTAAACTTCATGAGGGTGACCAGAGTGCCACCCAGCACTGACGGGGACCTGGTGCCACAGCACTGGCACCACCATGTTCACGAGAAATGTCTCTGGAAGCTGCTTTTCGTCGCTGTATCGTTGTGGCAGGTGATGGTCAACCCATCCTGGTCACATACCCTGGTCTTCTCATCCGTTATTGTCAGCTGCAGGTTCCCAGCTCATGGGACAATGCTTCAAGTGCACATCTGCATTTTGCTGCTGGATTTACCTCCTTTCTGTTACTCTGTTCTAGATGTATTTTTTCGGTATCATTTCAAATGCTACTTTATCTGGCCTGAAGTGGGAAGACAGCTGATTTCATCAGTGAATCTTTACAATTTGTGCAAAGTTATTAATAAAAATATTAAATGACACTAGGCTCAAGAATGATCCTTAAGAAAATCAGTTAGCAGTGGCTCTCCAGCCTCATGTGCTTGCTGAGTGCTCTGCCGACCGCTTTTCCCCTCAAATCAGATGTTTGTGTATATAGCAAAGCTTCTGGCGATCCTCCTGTTCTCCATATCAGATGCCTTGCTGAATTCCAGATAAATGAGATTGACCACACTTGTTGTGTCTGATAAATCAGATGTTTTCCCATGATGAGGAAACTATTGGGTTAGTCTCTTCTGATGAACGCCTGCTGCAGTATGTGCCATGTGTAACTGCAGTATTTTACTTACCCTTTCCTTCAGAACCTCCTACAAGCCTTGTGGTTCTGCTGAGGTCAGACATGAGCATTTCACTGCCAAAATAATTTTTGCCCTTCTTTTTGAAATATTAGCATCATGTTTCCAGTCACTCTGAGCAGCACGTTGCTGAGTTTTGTTAGAATTTGCTGCAGCAGACCCAGGGTTTCATGTGCGCCTTCTTTCATAAGTTACATTTTGGCTTCCTCTGCACCCTCACGTCCCCAGTTTGAATGTGTTCAGTTACTTGACTTCTACTGCTTAGTCAATGGTGTGTATTTTCATTCCTGTCCCATTTCTTTTACCCTTTGAGCCCCGGCGTTCTGCATGGCTGTGACTGGAAGTGAAGGGTGGGATTTGTTTGAGTGGACGCAGGTGGATGTCACCTGAGCTAGCTGTGTGGGCACGCTCTGCGGTCGGGGAGGAGGTACCAGTGCAGTCAGTGCAAGTTACAGCATCCTAAAGTGGGGGCCTTGACTTTGACTTTGACTTGGCGAGACGAGATGAGGTGAGCAGACTCTCACTGGCTGTAAAGGCATCCATCCTGACTGCCCTGGGATGGCCGACAGCACAAACCCAGGCACGGGCAGTTGTGCTCCTCTTCCTCCCCACCAACCTCTCACCATTAGCAGGCAAGGACAACCTTTTCTTTACCTTTCTGCACAGTATCCTCTCGCTCCGTTCCCATGCATTTGTTACTTCCGTAGCTGAAAACACGGTCCTGTCTTTTCCATGGCACTGTGTCAAAAGACAGAATGAGTTAAAAAAGTTCACTTCCTCCCTGTTCTCACCATTCTCTGAGGTACACGACGCCGTGCTGAGTGGGTCCTTTTCATCTCCAGTAAGTGATCTGCTTGTTTGCGGCATCCTTCTCAAAGTGAACACTTACCCATTTATTTAGATTGGGGGTCTTTCCTCCCAGGTTATTTCCTCGCTGATGATACGCATTCATGATGTTTATGGCATCTATGGAACTGAAGGTATTTTCTTTTTTTCCTGATGATCCACATCGTGACTGCTGAGTGCAGCTCTGTGCATTACTCCATTTCTTTGTTTTTCTTAAAATTTGTCCTTTAAAATCAGAGACCCTAGCTACAGACCTACTTTTGGTTTATCCTTCCATTAATTTACACTGACCTAACTTCTGATTCCCTGCGTTATCTTCTACAACCTGACCTCCTGTGTTTGCATTACTTTTAAAATCAACCCAAAACAAAACCTGATAAAACCTTTAAAAAGCATCTCCTTTTGTTGTGGTTCTGTGACTGTTCGGTGAAGAAGGCCATGCAGTTTTACATTTAGCGATATCCAGAGACATTACTAAGAGCATTTGTTTCCCGTCTCTGTCGGGGAAATGAATGTTTCTTGTCCTGAGGACAGTATTTGTCTTTGTAATAATGTTACAGTGATTTTTGATCGTACTCGTATGGATTCCCAGGGCCTGAGTATAAGCAGCTTATCTTTCATTTCCCCAAAGGATTTTGACAGAACAGATTCTTTTCTCTACCTTTGTATTTGCCTTTAGTCAACTAAATTATGACCGTCTGATGCTTCCCACCCATCTGTACCTTCGTTTCTTTGTTTGGCGTGATGCATCTCCCTTGGTGTCCGGTCCCAATCGCTCCCCACCGTGTTTCTGTCACCCCTCCAGCCCCCGTCCCTGCCCTGCACCCCCAGTGGGGGCTGCTCCGTGCTGTTGTCCAGCTCCCGGCATTTGTCTACGAGCATTTCACTCCTCTCCCTGCACACCTTGAATGCTGCAAGCTCACACATGTCGCCCACGCTCCGGGCAGCTGGAAGAAGCCAGCCGGGAGTGTTGGTGGCCCGTTTGGGCAGGCGGCGGCTGGTGGGGAACCTCTTCATTGCTTCTCAGTTGACCATGCCTTGTCCAGACGGGGCATGGTCTGCCACCCAGCGTATCCCTTGCCTGGCTGCTGTTCCCATCCCTGTTAGCACCTCCATTCTCTGTGTTCATCCACCCACTGACACTTTGTGTGCAGTCTTTAGCTGCCTGCAAAGAGACGTCCCGCAGCCCAGCCTGACGTCCCGTCTGCCGCGTAGAACATGAAGAACCCCATCGCGGGGAAGCATTTGGAGAAGAGCAGCAGTGACAGCTGGGGTGCTTGAGGGATCCGTTTGGGGAAAGATTGAAAATTTGAGTACGGTTTAATGAAGCACTGTGTATGGCACAGAGTGTTTGCAAATCATCCAAGGGTTGTTTGCAAATCGCCCAAGGGTTACGTGCGTCTGAAAGGGGAAGAGTGGGGAGGAGCAGGAATCGTGCGGGATGAGCCAAGAGGCAGAATGAGGAGAATTGGAATTAAGTCAATCAGAGGTGATATTCGGGGTGAAATATGGCAAAACGTGGCTAAGATTCTCGTTAGGTTTCTCGCCACCCTTTTTCTGTGATAAAAATTGCAGAGCAAAATATAAAATGTTAAGCACCGACAGATGTGCTGGATTGCAGTTTTAACAGGCTGTTGCCAGGCTGGCGATGCATGCGAGTCTGAAGTGACTCTGGCAAGACTGAATTTCCCAGAAAGTCTCCACTCCTAAATAGGGCTTGTTCTCTTTTCCTAGACAGAAGCAGTTCGTTAGACGGCACTCTGCAGGGACCAGGCCGGGGTACAAAGCGATATTCCCAAGATTCCCCTCCATACAGTGCTCCTCTCTCCCCCAAGTTACCAAAGAATGACCGTCACCCTTTGGAAGGTGAGCACAGCGTCTCTTCCCAAAGCTGGCTGTTTATAGCGACTTGTAACGGATACAGCAGGATTAGATTTGCCGTGCCAAATCGGGCCGTGGGTTTAGGAATTCTGCTTTGCTTTGTCTCTGGCATGGGTCGGTGCTTGGCGTTTCAGAGAGAAGTGAAGAAACCACCCTATGCCAAGGCAGGTTCCCCAAGCAGTTGTGTAAGGCACGTGGAACTCAGGGAGAATTCGTTCTAACCCTGATAGTCATCATCTAATACCATATAATCTGGGATTTAATTACCCGTATTTTAGCTTCCATTGCTATGCATGGTATTAACGGTCATAAAACTCCCCAGATGCTTCAGTCAATCTTCCCCCAAATTTTTCCATGATGGTTTGCTGTGGTGTATTGTACAGAAGCTGATGTGCAGCTGTATGGCCAGGAACCTGTTGCCCTTTCCCAGGATCCCATCTTGTTCCTCACAATCCTCCCTAAATAGCAGAGAGGGTCTCACTAGTGTGTGCTCCACTGGCTAAAATAGATCAAATCACATCCCGCAGCATGCTGCTTCCTGCAGTGTCTGTCGGGTAACACTGCTGCAGATGTGCTGTGCCGCATTCTCAAAAGCAATTGCAGAAATGTCCCCTTTGGTATGTGGTCCGTAGGTGTCCCTTGCGTGTGCAGGTGGGAGATTTCCAGGGGTGCAGGTAGCTGAAGGACTACCTGAGCCTGAGCAGGAGTCTTCAATAAATACATTTCCACCTTCCCTTTTGTTTTCAACTGCAAACTCCGTCACGTAGCCTGGAGATTCAACCTTACTGAAGCCTTTTCATTAATTGATGGTGAAATCTGACAAGGTGTGTTAGTCTCAATTCTTTGTAATACGTCCCTGAAAAATCGCTGGAGACTCTTGGCTGGGCTCATAGTTCAGCGGCTTTGTGCTCTGTTGCTGTCCCTTTAGAATCTCCATTTCCCTTATTCTTGCTGAGTTTGCTGGGCTTGGGTTGTTGATCCCAGACTGGAGGGAGCGCAGCCTCCCATGCGCTGTGGTGTGATTTTAGTCTCCATCCGTCACTGTGCCCTGTGTTCTTCAGGATTACTGACCCCGTATCTAAGCACAGCTGATCTGAACTTGCACCCTATGATGGACAGTTTCTAGTGGCCTTAGTGTCTACACTGAGTAAAATTGTAGGTTTGTCACACAGCTGAAGTGAAAAACAAGGTGACATGTGGGACTGTCTCACCTATTCCAGCATATTGACAAGTCAAAAATTGCTCCCTGAGGCCCAGTCTGTTTCTCGCCTCTAGGTACATGTCCTTGCTGGTCATCTTGACGTGTTCCTCTAATACATCAACCACTGCACTTAGGTAGCCTCTGGCAAAGCCTGTCAGCTCCTCCTCTACCGGCAGGAACATGCAGCGTTCGGCCTGTTCTTGAAGCACAGTGGTGTGCTCTAAAGGTTATGGTGCCTTGGTTAGGTGGTGAGTGTTGTACACTCTTGTCAGTGAAGAGAGAAGGCTTGTGTAATGGTGTCGTGGTTTAGGCCAAATC
>RSEF01000023.1:2137454-2154017 GCA_003993805.1 Himantopus leucocephalus
AAAAAAAAACAAAACAAAAAAAACAAAAAACAAACACCCAACCAAAAACATTTCAGGAGAAAGAAAACAAAGTTGTGCTACAGATAGGGAATGATCTCACACTGCTAGAGCACCAGCTGCATCAGGGCCAGCGTTTGTTCAGTACCGAGCGCGTCTCCATGCGGTTGACTGTTTCTGTGAGCACTGTTGTAATTGGCACACACAAAGAATGCTTAGATCTTTCTGGGCTAAAAGCAGCTTTACAGTGTATATGTAAAGTAACTGAGGAATAAAGCAAGAGAAGCTGTGGAAAAAGATCACTTAAGATGAGACAGGACAGTGTTTAATTAAGTCTGGCATCAGACACCACAGGAGTTAGTACTCAGCCAGGCTCAAGCCGTACAGCTTTCTCCAAACTTCAATGAACTGAAGAGTTCTGAACATACGACACTTCAGACAACTGAGACACTTTCTTCCTTTCTTCTAAATTACCAAAGATCAAAAACTGTCTCACTTACACTGCAGCAAGAGGCAGGAAAAAAAAAAAACCCAAAAAAAAAGCGAGTGCATTTCCCACCCCAGAACTGGAAAGCTGAGCACGTCATCGTAGGACAGCACACATGTACGGACTAAACCGAGTAACACTGTAGGCAACCACGATGCCCCTCCCTCAGGAAACAGCACTTCTGTACTGCATCGGGTGCAGGACACACGGTGCCGCCGTATAAAAAAAGGCAACAGAAGGCTCCACTTCCAACCAACAAAAAAACAGCACCATGAACTGTTCAGTCCAAGGCAAATCACAAGGGGAGCGGTTAAAGGCAGCATCTGAAAGTAGTTCACTTTCTTTTCTGTACCTCCCCCTTGATGCAAGGAGTTGAAATTTCCCAGCCCAGGAAGCAGCACCAGCAAACACTGGCATAGAAAGGGCCAACAGTTATGCCTTGTTTCAGGAAACGATGGGCTCTCCTGACAGTTTATCTTTTTTTTTTTTTTTTNCCCCCCCCCCATTGATCCAAGTTAATTGCATCCCTGCAGAGTGACATACCACAGTTAGAGCTGATCATGTTCCAGATTAACTCTACTTCAGGAAGATTTTCCTGGTTAAAAGTTCATTGCCGGCAACGAATGCACCAAGACCACCAGCGCCAAATGTTTTTAAGTACTACTGAAAAAACCAAAACAGAACAAAACACCAACCCCCCAGAAAAAAACCTGCATAAAGCTGCACAGGCCCATCCTTTGCAGCACAGCACAGCTCAACAACTGAGCGAGCCCCCAAAATCTAGTGTCATCCACATCGTTTCACCAGTTAAGTAATTAAGACTGCTGAGGGAGCAGCAAGGGTGGAGAAAGCAACTCAACTGCCAGTGTCCAAGATACAAACTCATGCCAGTGTTACCATGCATTAGGAAGGAAATGTGCAACTGGATTCTCCCCAGGACATCAAATCCCAACCCCAAATTTGCTTTTTATCTCCAAGATGGCGCTAACTGAAGAAAGTCTAGAGGTGCATGTGCTGCGATGAGCTCTCCTCCAGAAATAAACAGAATCTACACAGAAAATAAACAAAGCACAGAAGTGCTGCGGAAATAAAGGGACATGATTTCCTAATGAAAATTGTAAAACCATAACTTAAGAAAGCCCAGAGCTGAGAATGTTCAAGCTATTGCTGTGAGAGTGCCTGGAAAATCTAATGAAGAATCTTCTCTTCAGCGAAGACACACCTGGAGAAAGACAGAAAGAAAAGGAGCCGGAATTATGGACAGTGAAGAGCAACAGGCTGGAACTGCACAGCACACTGAAGTCTGACTCTTACATACATCACCCCAGACAAAGACAACACGTGGGACCTTCCAACACTCCTCTTTCCAGCACAAAAGACGTCTATCAGTTTTACAGGGGCACTATGGCAACATCAGGACTGGTGTATTACACCCCTGAGAAAGCAAGCTCGTTCTAGAAATCGATGCCCATGGCTGGTACCAAAGGAAAATCTTAATTAAGTTGCAGCTATTAATAAGAGAGTTGAGCCGAGACGTGCAGCAGCAGGCCACTCAGCCGGACAGGGGACACACCTCATGTGCCACTGTCACTTTCCCTACAATTTCGTTTGGGCACAGCCTCCAAGCCCTCAGGTACCAACGCAGCACCCAGACTTGTCACATTAGGGAGCACACTGGATACTGTCAGCAAGCCAAAGTTTCAGGGTATCTTCAGGAGGATAAAAATTTACAGAGAGGATTCTTCAGCTTTTCGTTTGCTACTGTACCAGATCTGAAACAACCCAACACCCAGTGACCCAGCTGTCTTCAGCACCTCAACGGCCCAGTCCCATGGCCAGTGATGTGGAAGTACTTCTGTGCTAGACACGGGCTAACCCTCATCTTCACTCTGCAGTTAATTTTGGAAGCATCTGTTACATAAAGGAAAGGGGGAGGAAGGAAGAGTCGGACATCTGTGGTCCCCTGGCATTCAGCAATAAAGCCCTGCTCTCACTAGACCTGCATGTGCTCAAATGCTGCTTAACTTCTCCAAAACCACCACACAATACCAGCTAGAGCAGTGGGAAAACATGTTAAGTCCACAATCATCTACCGCACAAAGGGAGAACTCATTTAAAAATTAGGTCTACCTTTTTCGCTGGTGAAGTTTGAATGCCAGGTTTTAGTGCCCCCCCTCCAAGATTGGATTATATACATCCAATTTTCCCATCCACGCAACATCTGCAGCAGCTGTTGCAATTCAGAGCTCAAGCCCACTGGTCTGACAGAGAAACTTGCTATTTCAAGAGACGGGGGAGAATGGCTATTTCAAAAATGTTCTTTGGCAAAGGTGAGAGAATGCTCCCAAAATACTAAACTTTCTAAATCCAGTACCCCCTTGCTCAGCTTTGCCTCCATTTTCAGGAATGTGTGCTATATTTGTGCTTTGTTTCTTTATTTGAATTTAATCTCAAACTCCTGCATGTATTTTTATACTTTATTATGTGTCAATTTGCTAAGGAAATACCCACCCACATCTGTTACACAAACACGAGGTATTACGTATCCCTCAGCACAGCTGGAACACGTGTGTGAGCACCAGCACTTTTCATGGCGCGCCAGTTTTCTACCAAATGATGTGAAACATTCAGATGCCAGGAGGAAAGACTGGGCAAGAAATTTTTTCCATAAGGAAAGAGGTTGAGGTTATTAAAAATTACCAGGAATCAATCATGATTTACTGCTGGAAACTTCAGCTCTGTTATCTCCAGGTCAGGTGAGCTGCTGCCACTTCTATCGCTGTAGGTGTCCCTGCAGAATTCAGAAAGGTTTTGTTTTACAGAGCAGAAGTGCTTTATAGACCTAGGTTGCATCAGGAATTAGCGGGGTTTGGTAGTAACTACTGCTAGCTGAGGTTGAAAAGCAGAGCACACAAAAGTCCCAGTATAGCTGTCCCTTTGGAAATAGGGCTGAGTCATCATCAATTTTAATTAATTAAAATTATTAAAATTGTTATACATATAACAAGCATTTTATAAGGCAAAGTTATTCTAAATGAAATTCATTAAACAGGAAATAGGAGACTGGTTAACCACCCATAAGCCATTCTATTTCAGCTTCCCAGTAACAACTGATTGCCTTTAATCCATTAAACAGCTTTTTCAGATTCACAAAATAATTCAGATCAGAAGGGAGCTCAGGACAGCTACACCACAGGGATGGCTATCAGATCAGACACGACTGCTCAGGGCTTTATCCAGCCACATTCTGAAACTCTCCAAGGATGGAGACTGCGCAGCCTTTCTGGGCAACCTGCACCAATGCGTGACTGATCTAATGGTGAAAAAGTTTTTTCTTATATCCCATCAGAACCTCTCTTATTTCAGTTTATATCCATTGTGTCTGATCCTCCCACTGTGCACTTCTGTAAAGACCCTGTTTTCATCTTCTTGCTGACGTTTTTGTAGGTGCTGGCAGGCTGCTCTTAGGTCCCCCATAAAGCCTTCCCTTCTCCAGGCTGAACAAGCCCAGCTCCTTTGGCCTCTCCTCACTAGGCAAGTACTCCAGCCTCCTCACCTTCTTAGTAGCCCTCCACTAAACTCTTCCCAATTTATCAATATTTTACTTGTACCAGGCAAGCCCAAACTGCACAGAATATTCTAGATGTGTTCTAACAAATGCCAAGTGAAGAGACATAATCACTTCTCTCCATCTACTGGCTGTGCTCTGACTCATACAGCCCAGGATGCTGTTCCCTCCTTTGCTGCCAGCACACGTTGCCAGTTGATGTTCAGTTTGCTGTTCCCCAAGACCTCATCAGCAGAGCTGCTCCCCAGCTGCTCAGTCCCCAGCCTGCGTTACTGCAAGGGGTTCCTAGATGCAGGATTTGTCCTTGTCCTTCACATTTGTCTGTGTTAAACATTATCAGGCTCCCGTTGGCCCACGGCTCCAGCCTAGGTCCCGCCAAACAGCGGTCCCATCCTCAAGTGTACAGTCTGTTCCCACTAGTTTGGTGTCGCAGGCAAACCTCATCAGAGGGCAATGATGAGACTTACCTGAAAGCATGATGAGAGTTACAAGGGCACAGGAATAAATGGGAGTACAGGCTGGCCTGTAACTGCCACCAATATTTTTAGATTATATGCTAACCATGAAACAATTTGCGACCACAACCAGAGAAGACTTCAACAGCAGGTAATAATTAGGATGCTGCAGTACAGAGGAAACTTCAGCTTCTCTGCTGTGAGAAGCCATTTCAAACTCAAATGTATGAAAGCAGGAAATTAAAATATCCCTCAACCCTTGGAAGCATTGAAAGGAGGCGTCTTCACACAGAAACTCTCTTCAGAGCAGATCAGTCAGAGCACAACTGACAGCCATTCTCCAGACAGCAACAGGAATTCCTGTGGTACAGCTGCATTGCAGCTCGATCCAGAAAGGCCGATATTTCCTTTTGGATTGATTTTGTTTAATACATTCAGTGCTATTTCTCTTTTGCATTTAGTTTGGGGTTTTTGTTTAGTGCAAGTTAGCACTCCAGCTACACAGGCAAATCCTCTATGTTCTCTTCTATAAGGAGGAAAATGGATCACCACCAAAGTGATGTTTACTTGTTGCGTGTTGCCACATCTCCTGCATTAGGGCCAGCAGAATGAAGTAAATGTGCCATTAAGTCTACCCAAAACATTAGTTGCTTTGCAAACTGAGACAAAAGAAAGCTTAAGTCAGCAGGAAAAAAAAAAAAAAAAAAAGCTGCAACCACCAGGGCCCATTCTTTAAACCAGCAACAGGAACAAATTTCTTAAGGAGGAGCCTGTACCTTGTACAAGGAACATGGGGAAAACCCCATGAGGTCTCCAATCACCTAAAAGAGCAGGCCCAGCTGCAGTCTCCCCTAACACCTCTGACTGACAACACAAGACTGCAGAGTTACGCTCCTTGAAGTCGGGACCTCCCTGCGGGACAGCTCTATGGCATCACGATCAATCTTAAAATGTATGACAAGAGGTTTCAAAGAAAGAGAGGAAAGAAGAGGTGCTGCAAATACCCCCTAGTTACCTCGCAGTAACTCTGTGCCAAGAGGATTCTCCAGTTTATCCTGTAGGAAGAAGCACTGCCCTGTGACAGGTCTGACTGGTGTCTTCCTTCAACCTACCTGGGTGAGAGCCTGCAGCCCTTTTGTAGGTAATGTGTGAGTCTTCCTGCAGATGCCAAGAGGAGGCCGAAGTACGGGGGAGATGGCTTAATTGGTCTGGAGAGGAATTCAGGGTGATACTGAACACCAACGAAGAAAGGATGCTCTAAGAGAAAGAAACAGAAAATATTCATGTCAAGTCTTTTAAGCCTGCGGCTGACCTGCAGTTGAAAGCACTGCTCACACTGAAGGCTGATGATGGGGAAGAAGTGTCATTTCTGTCCTGCCTTTTGTCTCTGAATGGAGAGGCACATGGGATTCTTATTTTAGCGTAGTTTTATGGATGGAATAATTCTGAGAGAGCCTGGACTGGTCCCACACAAAAACCTCCTCAGTTACTCTCCGAACACTTTCCCTTGTAAATACCTACCCCCACAAACTAATTGCTTAACTACTCACCTTCCAACTCAACCACTTCCATTCGCTCTCCCTCCTCATCCTGGCCTACAAATTTCAAACCTTGCTCTTCAAAACACTTTTTCAATTCTGGATTGACCTAGAAGGCCAGAAGGAAGAAAACCCATGATCTCTTGTGTTTGGATTACACAGAAAAGCTCAACACCTAGAACAGCATTTTTACCTCAAATCTGTGTCTATGTCTCTCTTCCAAGAAATCATGATCTCCGTACAGCTTCCCTACACCAAAAGGAAGACATTTCTTAGCACAAATGCCAAACAGTTTGCACGATGACAAGTCTTAACGAGTTCATATGAATAGCACCCATTAGAACCTGCCACTTAGAGAGTACCAAATTCATTGATCTCCATTTCACTACCAGCACAAAGTCTGCAAATACCGACCATTCAAGAATGCTTTAACATTCCCAGGTCTCCCTTCCCCACCCCCACCATACACGTATGTCATTCCCAGGAAACACTTCCAAAAGAGGGAAGAAATGCCTTACTCATGATTGAATTCTTGGTTTGAAAGAGTGTTCTTCTCTTGCCAAGCCTCATGGTCCCGCCCATTTGCCCAGGATTATGTTCTGGCATGTCTATGACCTACGAAAAGCATTCCAAGAGGGAGGTGAGAATGAGGGAGGAATAACAGTCCCAGGCAGACTCTGAAATGTTAAAGGGGGAAAAAAAACAACATCCATGCAGAAAACAAGCAAACCACCTCAAGGAACATTGGTTTCACAAGGTACACCAAAAAAACCTAGACTAGTTAGCTGAGTTATTCTAGTAAAGGCTGTACAGAACATACGGAAGGTTTACAGGTATTCAGGAAGCTTTTGCATATAAAATGGTCTCAGTCAAAGCCTACACAGAACCCATAGCAGCGCTGTGCTATTTACTGAACTAAATGTAAAACAAACAAACAGGCAAATTTACAGAAACAAAATCCCCAAATCAGAATCACATACTTTGATAAATAACTTCATAAGCTGTTTTTCTGAAAACTTTTTCCTTTTGAGTCACACTTCAAATTACAGCAGAAGCCAATCATTATTGCCCCAGAAAAGGCACATGGAGCCTGCAGTCTGAGAAATGCAGGTTCAGAAAACTGTCCACAAATTCATCTGTCTATGTTAGTTTCTGAGATCATAATTAAACAGTTATGCAGTGGAATTTGGATATCACCAAATCTTTAACTTTTACTCTGTGAATCAGTTAGCTTTCAAACTGCCCTTTAAGAACATTTTACCTCTTAGAAAACACCTTGCTTTATGAAAAAGTGTGATTAAAAATAAAAATAATTAAAAAAAATATTGGTGTTTCACCTATAGTAAACACTGCAATCTTCTAGGAAGCAAAACCTACCATACATCAACTAGACAAAGACATTTTCTTTCCAGATTAGTGAATGATGGAAGACAGACTTAAAAGCCACAAGATGTAATAATCCAAGCTCTTAACTGTACCGACAGGTATGTGCAGAGAAGTCTGGCAGAGTAAGGACATTACAAGCAAGTCACCATAAACTCACCACTGGATGAGCAGTTTTGGGGTCAAATTCTGTCGAGTTAGCATCTGCAATGTTACGTTCATCAATTAGAAACACAAAGTCCCTCACACCACGACATGCATTTACAGAACTTCCCCCAGGTACAGCTGCGTCTCGTCCCCGCGTTTCTGGCAAGCAGCAACCTTAGCTGTGCCAAGCCACGTGCCTGCACAGAGCTGCCAGCTCAGCTCCCGACAGCAGAAACAGGACTCTGTCAGCTTTGTTTGATACGAATTTCTGAGGCTGCCTGGAGGTTGCAATCTTAAGGCAACCAGTCTAATGCAACGCTGATGAAAGCGAGGGTCATGCAGGAAAAGCACACTTTCAACAGCTTAGAATATTTTAAATAAAGCTGGGGGGAAGGGAGCAGAAGCACTCCGAGAAACACATTTTCCCCTACCTTCACTACTAGTGAGACTTGGAATCAGGCTGAGAAACTAAAACTAGCCATCTCTAAAGGAAGTTTTGACAATTGGGACCTAGTCAATTCACACAGTGGAGCCCAGAAAGCAATTCAACTGAAGTAGGTGCAACTGCCTGGTCAGCTTAATTGCTGTTTGGTCTTCATTCCCGCTGGTTATAATGGGAACTTAGGATGTCCAACACACATAGGCACAACTCCACTTAGGTGTTTTATTCAGCAGCTGAACCTCACTCTAAGCAACAGAAAGTTTTCTGTCATTATGAGCATGCCTTACTCCATTGATTTTTACTTGACGAGGATAAGGAAATTGTTCTTGTTCCTTTGAATTAGCAAAGGAGATCGGGAATTTTACAGGCCTAGCAAAAAACATTAAATCTACCTACCAATTAAAAATTAGGGGTATTTAAAAAATTATAGGTATTACTCAAGCAATCAAAGAAATGACCAAACCCCAGGAAAGGTTTTGTGCAATTACCTTGCCAACCAAGAACACTGCGTGCAAACTCCACAACCGCTAACTGCATTCCCAAACAAACTCCTGCAGAAGAAAAGTCACAACACAGATCATGTCAGGATAAGGAGTACTGAGCACATATCGCAAAGCACACATGCCTTCACAGAGCAGGCCCGAGCGAGAGGAAAACCTGGACGAGACAGACCTTTGACTTGGATTTAGGGATCCATTCGCTCGGCACCAAGTAGTTCTGACAAGTTTTACTCCACCCCTCCCTTCCCCATCCACTCTGCTCACACAACATTTCCAGTCTCTCACCATGACCATTTCATTTAAATGCAGTCACATATTTCCTCATGCCAAGATCACCACAGTCTCCTCTGAAACTTCCTCTGGTACTCCTATCCCCTCATTACAGAGATGTCATCACATCCCAGCCAACTCTGATCACTTTAGAGCTAACTACAGATGACAGCTGTGTTACCCAGTTAAGCTGAGCACAGATCATTGCCTTCCTCAGCCAATTCTCTTCAAAATTATACATTCCAGATACTAGTGAAAATCAGTAAAGCTCTTGCTGCAGATCAGTTAAGGCTGTTATCCAGCCTCCTTCTTTATTTTTTCTGATGGATGAAACTTGTTTCTCACCTAAGAAGGGTTTTTTCTGTTTCCTTGCCCAGGAAATAGCTTGAATTTTGCCTTCTGTCCCTCGAACACCAAATCCACCAGGAACCAGAACTCCGCTGCATGAGGATGAAAAGATGCCATTCACATAGGGCTCACCTGCATGGTTCCCCCCAAACACGTACCACCTCTCTCCCATAAAGTCTCAGACTTGCAAGACCTCACTCCTGAAAAGGCCTTTTAAGTGCCCTAAGTGGCAAGGCCTGTCTGTAGCAGTTTCCAGAGAACTTCACATGAGCCGTCACATATAATGTCACAGAGTTTTGGGGGAAACCTTTTATAAAAGTGCATTTTACCTTCCCAAGGAATCCCAAATACAATGCAGATTACAATACTGGAATGGTTCACATTGCATGACCCACATGCTCTGTACCAAATGTTTGCAGACATATCCCCCAGCCAGGTCCACGCTGAGGAAGCTGCTGGCTGCAGTGGCAAGTTCTCCTAACTGCAGGCACAAGGACACCAAATTCTGCAGGAGGTTCTTCGTTCTCCTGGTACCACCCAAAGCCTCCTTCTCTGAGGGCTAACAAGCCCTACTTGTTCTTGTTTCCTGGGCTAACTCTTGGTGATCCCCTGCATCCTAACACTTTTTCCCTTCTCACACTTCTTCCTAAAGAACTTTATACCACATTTACACCTTCTGTCCTCTCTCTTTGGCTTTAATAGCCTTTGCCAGTACCTATCCTTTCCCCTTATTTCTTCTCACCCTGTTTCCCCACTAAGCCTGAACATCCTCATCTGCATGACCATCTCCCCTCCTGCTGCCTTTCACAAACTCCCTTGTTTATTTAACAACTCTCCTTTTTACATCTTAACCTAAATTTCATTGAGAGGTATTTGGGGCAATGTCATTGAGTGCCGGTACAGTGCCTAAGAAAATAGTCTCCAGTGAGGCTCTTAATTCCAAAACTGTCAATAGCAGCAAATTTATCAGACATGCTCCAAAGAAATGGCCGGAGTGTAAGAGTCTTACTCAGCACCACACAGCTTCTGCCATGCTTCATGGTATCGGACAGGTTCCTCCTGCAGAGTATCTGGCTCCAAGTCAGCAGAGTCAATATACTGGGAAAAAATAAAAAAAAAAGTATGATGAGATACTGCCACAAGAGTGTGCAAGGTCTCCTTAATTCTCATTAAATGAGGATATCATCATTCCTCCTAGAGAGCTCTGGATTTGTTTCTACTAGGTACTTGCTTATGTTTTTTCTGGGCCGATTTCCCGTCTGCTAGTCAGCAAAACTGCTTTTCCCCACGATCATCCTACAGGCACACAAACAGAAGCCATGTATATATTTCTCTTCCCCTCTCTGCAGCTCTGCTGTGACATACATGAAGTCCGCAAGACTCAAACTCATTAAATGTGAAGTCTTAACGGAGCACAGTGAGATGGGAACACATGGCTATGCAGACAGAAACAACCACACAGCAAGAAAAAACTGAATCACCGTCTCATAAAATATACATAATTTAATCTTCAAATGGGACTGAAGAGCAAATAGGATATGGTGAAACACAGGCTGTTGTAATTAAAGGATGTTATGACCAATGCTATGTATGGAAAAAAAAATGCAAATTTCCCAGTTTGTCATCCCAGTATTCCAGTATCTCTGAACTTCTGAATGTTCTGGTAGTCTGCTAATCCTTCTGAACAACCATTTTTGTCCTTTTCCCACCCCCCCCAAGCTTGCAATACTGCTAAACAGTTCTTTAATGCAACCTAAGATCTCCATGCACAGAGCTCGCAGAACGCATTCCCCTTCTGAACCATACAAATACATCTATAGCAGGAACTACCCGTATGTGCAGCGTTTACCCTTCACCAGTCTTACTTGTTTTCATTCTTTTCTCCTCCACTGATTTTATAAGTTGAAAGGTAACCCAAACGTGGAACAGTGCTGTTATAAACCAAGCACCTACTTCCATGACTCACTGGCATCGTGAAACCACTGGACATTTAAAAAGTATATTTAAATGAAATTAAAATTTCTGACAACAGAAATACGTATTTCACCTCTTCAGAGCATCCAGCTATAACCAAGACCCTTAACAGCACCTCTGCAGCCAAAACAGCATTAAAGCCTTAATAAAGCCTGAGGCAGAAGCATCATAAAACCTGTGAGTACCATAAGGATAACAACAACCACCCTAAAAAAAGGATCACTTCCAACAACTGCCAGAGAAATTAAAGCAAACAGTGCCTTCTTCAAATATATCTACTGCTCCACCACAGTTCAGCACACAACACTGAGCACTGAAGAGTTCCCATCAATTATACAGGCAACTTGTATATCTTACAGGACAAAAGGCTGATTTGCTTTGAAGCTGGTTTATGCCTGACAACAGATGTTTTGATGCTGTAATCCAAGGACAATTTTAAAGTTCACTGGCTGAATCAACTCCCCATTACTGTCTATGGGTTTGTGAAAAAATTAAGATGGGTAGCACTGTATGTGAGTATGAGGGGAATTTTTTTACACACACACAGAGCGCCCTACCTTAATGTCAAGTTTGTGGTTGATAGCCAGTGCTGAATGCTCCAGTGCTTTAATGACAGATGCGTAGGAATCTGAAAACTTGGTGTATTTGCCAACAAGCGCAATAGAACATGTTTCAAGGAGACGATCATACCTAAACAAAATCAAAACACAAGGGTTATTTCATCATTAACAGGAAGTGGGGGCAAGAATCACTTACATTCTATTCAGCTTTTTAAGTAACATAAACAGTTGGACTCCTGAAAGTCTGTCCAACTAGAGAGATGACGACTTCAGAGGAGACGACCTTTTATAATAATTAAGACTTAAAAACATCAAAGCAAGATTAGAAGAAAGAAAAAAAAAAGACAAAGAGTTGCAGAAAGCCATGTATAAATTAAGTCATCTCTCCTTATGCAGAAAAGCCATTTTGAGCAGATCCAAACTGTCTTTTCAGGAAGCTGTATTAGATTCAAAGTCTGCAGTAAACTATTAGGAGAGAGGATCAAAGCACAGCTCTGCATATGTTTATTCTGTACAGCATCTTCCCACGCTGCTTCTGTCTGAGTTCACTTCAGCCGTTAGAAATACAGAAAGGACTTCTAGAGTCCGACGGTTGTACTGCCTACACTTTCAGTCCCCAGCACTTGGCAGCATTCTTGGCTACAGCTTAGAATTTGTTTAAAGTTTATTTCAGAATTGCGAAGTACCTTCAACCAAGCTGGTTACTGAGGGCTTTCCCCATCAAAAGGAAATGTTACTGACAGTGGTGGCCTGTGTCGGGCATATAAAGGGAAACATCTAGATCTTGAAAATTAATTTCTTACAAGGACAAACATATTTAAGGCTTCAGAAAGGGCCTGAACGCCAACTGAAAAGACACAATTCGCAGTTTCCCCATGAACATGGAGTCTATTTCCCCACAAGAAAAAAAAACATTGTGCCCTAGAAGTCTCAGACAGAACAGTTACAAAACAGTTGTTTCACTTGCTTGAAAGCATGCTCCAAAGACAGATTTTTATTGACACGCCTGATGACTGCTACATATGTCTACAAATGGATTTCAACACTTTGTAATATCACTGGGTCTTTTTGTATAAAAATGGAGGGCAGAGCTGCCCACCTTTTAATTACTTCAAACTTTTTGACATAGAGAGTACATTACCAACACAAGATAAGGAACTCAGTAACATTATCTTACAGGATTCTTACATTGAATTTTTTTTTTTTTTTCAAACAGTGAAAATCTAGGAAGAAAAAAAGTAAAAAAAAAAAAAAACAAACAAAAGAAGAAAAAATTGAGCACGTAAGAACACTTGAGGAACATGAAGTAACACTCGTCACCTAATATCCAATGAGCAAGAAGAGAAACTACTCTGGAGTCTTAACTCAAGCTATGCCCAGCAGTGCAGCTCACCTGTCAGCCATTTCCTTCCACTTCATGAGCATCCTCCTGGGCTGCCTCTCAATGGGAAGGTCAAGCCTGTGTCTGAAGTAGTCAACAACTCCCTGCTCCTCTAACAACAGAGGAACCCGGTAGATAGAAGAGACATCATGAACACAGATGACCTGTTCATAAAACATGAATGTCATTAAAACAGATCTAAGTGCCTGTGCAATTATTTTTAGACAGATATTCAGAGAGCTTCTATCTCTAGCAGACAACCATATGACCACCTAAACTTCCAGGAAATAACATCTGTTGAATAACATAACAACATGTGAATAGCTTAATACTAGTTTCCACATACTTAGAAAGCTCATTCTTCAACAGTTCCCAGGTATTACTGCTCACTGGAGCTCCTTGGGAATGGCTATAACATGATAACCTAGCAGCGAGAAAGTCAGCTGCTATGCAAGTTATGCGAGCGCGTAGCAAAGTTCAAAGGACACTTCAAAGAAACTTCTGTGATACAGCCTTTTTGGTAATCCTGATTGAAACCACAGCTAAAGTGCCCACAAGCCCAGCTTCCCCATTCCCCACCACTGTTGTTCTTAACCAGGGCTCCCAGTTTGATTAAAGCCCAGGAAAATCTGTGATCTCAATACAGCAATAAATTTTAGAGGGCATCCTTCACCAAACTTAGGATTAAACAACTACGAGCAAAGAATTCTTAGGTCAATGAGGAATATCTGTACCAACTGTTCTAGTTCACTGAAATGGGCTTCCATTGAAAAGGAAAGATGGCTCTGGACAACTGTCACCTGTCTGTCAAGAATGAGACTGTACTTTAAGGATCAAAAATATACTGGCACAACTATTTTTAAATCCTTGTTTCTCCTGACTCAAATGAAAGCAGAGTTCAATACTGCACCAGTAAAACCCCTTAAGCTGCAAATTTTCCTCCTTCATAGTCAATAGCATTTACTTCTTAATTCAAGTGCAACTGCAGTCAGAGAAACAACTACCTAAAATGGCATTAAACTTCCTGGAAAGCGCCAACTTACTTCCAATTCCTGGCCAACAAGAGGTAGATATTGTACTACTGACACATCAATATTATTGCCAGCTAATTCTGACTGTAATACTTGAAACCGCAAGACTCAGTTCGATCTGGCTGTATAGGAAACTAATAAAAACGACTTGACAGAGCCTGGAATTGTGAAGTGATACTCAGTCTTTCACAAAAAGACAGAATTTTTCAAGCTCCAGCTGGATTGAAAAGTGCTAATACTTAGCCTACAGACACTTCGATGATTTCCCAAGGTCTACCTCAGACTATGCTATGCCGAGTAGTCTCAGTATAAAAACAATCATGCTAACATGGAATATTTGCATATCGCATAACATTCAAGTGAAGCAATGCTTCTCTCAAATACCATTTCAACTTTTCCGTGCAATCTCTCCTCATGCAATCTTGGGCAGAAGAATAAATTGTTAAAACAGCAGGGTACAAAATACATTAACGTATCCTTTAAACCTAATTTTGGGCAACTGCTCTTTGGCCTTTAAATACTGAAAAATCTCATTCTTCTGTATGCACAGAAGGAATGCAGAAGGATAACTAAGGTCAAAAACAACTATTCAGAAAATACCTTGGATTCCACAGAATTCTCTAAGCCTACTCTAACTACCTTATAAGAAAACCTGGCTGCTGGCATAAAAAGGACTATTTTTGTAATGGTTGCATGGGTAAGGAATGTAGGTAAGACAAAGCAGCAAATGAATTATGCAGCTAACAAAAGACACAGCTAGAACACAAAAACGTTATGCTCAGATAAAACTCCGCTCAGCATTTGACAAACAGCTAGAATATTTATTGGAGGAAGTGCAGACAGCAATCTTTACCTGTTCTGGTTCAACATGACAGAACATGGAAATCTTTTCTTTTACTGAGGTATCCAATGGAGTGGAGCACCTGCAAACAATCTAACAGAACAGCAACATCAAGGTTGTGAAGCAAAACAGAAGTACTCAGACATTCATATAACAAACCTCTAAAAAAGCTGTCTTTCTGCAGCCTCCATGACTTAGGGAAAAAAAAACTAGCTCTGTTACTTTTACTTGTTTATTACCAATACGCAAGAGCTCTCAACCTAAGCATTATTTAGACCAGGATGTTGTTGCAACATGCCAGTACTGCATTTTAAAATTCAAAGCCATACAGCAAACCTTACCAGATCTGGTGAGAGACCAAGACCTCTGAGTTCACGAACACTGTTCTGGGTGGGTTTAGTCTTCTGCTCTCCTGTAGAGCTTGGCTGGTCAGAGAAGAGCAGAAGTTGGTATATCAAATTATGATGATACATAGCAATGATTCATCAGGCTAATCAGGACTCTCCACCCTATTCATCTTAGTTCTTAGACAATTCACATGAACTTTAAATACCCTTGTACACTCTCATTTTAATTTCAAACGACTGAAAGCAACCCACAGAAATCAGAGTTCAAGTCCATACACTAAGTAAGTATGCATTACAGTGAGGGAGAGAGCAGAGATCCTAAGGTTTTTATCCACTGCTCCCTCCAAATACATAATATTTTGCATTCCTAATTTTTTCCTGGCCCGGACAGAAGGGGAGGGAGAGGAAGGGAGAGGAAGGGAGAGGAAGGGAGAGGAAGGGAGAAGAGCAAAGATCGATCTGCGCTCCAGTAACTCTGTCAAGTTGCTCTGTCAAACCCATTTCCAAGACAAGGAATACTTATGCTCTCTAGTACTGTTAACATAACCATGGAAGCATTTTCTTCAGCAGTGACTCCCGCAGTAGATGTTTTTGTTTGGTGAAGATTGTAAACTGTCTTCAAAACCAGAACAGATAATACAGATGAGGCTACATCAGGCATTACATGGCATAAAACACCTTCATATGCTTTTGGTATTAACCCAAGTTCACTTCATCCACTTGGCACAAAAGGATATTTTGGGTTTTTTTTGTGATTCCTAATTAACTGATTCTTATCATAGCACTGCTTCATAATACCTTTCTTAGTTGAATCTCTGACTAAGGGCAACTGCCACTCAGATTGTTATGGCTTACATAGCAATCAGATGTGAGAGCCTATGAAATTACTGTTAAAGATCAAAACCCACATTAAAATATAGTCTAAGGGGAAAAAAACAAATTACGTTTCAAAACCCAGTATTATGTTTTGAAATTACAAAAGTAATGCAACCTATTTCATAAACTACAGTAAATCCTGGGGGGGCGGGGAGGGCACACAGCAACAGAAATATTAAAGAACTCCAGGAAGAGCTTGGAATATAATCTTATATTAATGAGTCCAAATGGAAGTGAAGTCTGGCTACATCGTTGAATTTTTTATTAGCTTTGCAGAAATGAAAGGCTATGCAAATTAAGGGAAACTGAAAGTTTGCAGCCCTAGAAAGCAAGTTTACCTGCAAAAGCTAGGAGACAATGCCATAAAGAATCATTGAACCATAGAATGGTTTGGGTTGGAAGGGACCTTAAAGACCAT
>RSEF01000023.1:2160156-2198198 GCA_003993805.1 Himantopus leucocephalus
GCTGGATGCAGTACTCCAGGTGGGGTCTCACGAGAGTGGAGTGGAGGGGGTCTTGTGTATGATCTCTCTGCAGTGTTCAAAATCACCGTAAAGAGTATGTGCTCTGTACCCTAACTGCCACATTCTCCAGAAAATTAATCTGTGGTACTCTGAGGGGAACAGAGCACCAGCCACTGTCACAGTTGGAGGGGTTCATCCTGATTGCAGCTCTTGCCATAGCAATGTCCTCCCCAGGGAGCAGGGAAAGGTCTGTTAGGCAGAGGGACTGTGTCCTGGGATTGAGCTCTAGAGATCAGGAGCAGTCGTGGTCTGGGACCTGCCCACAACCACACGGGTTCCCATGACAGGAATTTGGGGCACATGGAGCTGGCTGTGCCTGTCCTTTCATGGATGAGTTACACAAATCCTGGTGAGACTTTTCCCACTCAGAATGCGGTGACTGGTCAGAAGAAGCCAACTCTTGGCGGCCTGCCCCATTGCAGCCTGCTTCACTGTCCTGAGTGGCAGGAGCTTGCTGTACACACAGTCCTGGAGCAGGTGCTTTATCTGTTCCAGAAGAAAACCCTGAAATTTGGGGGTTTCATTGCAAGCAGCAACAAAATTCATTTTCCCGGTCTGGGATGGTTATTCTCTGTCGAGCTCAGGTGATAATAAATCATTGCTCTAGTTCAGAGGTGATTTAGTAGCGATCTTAAATGGCTGTTCCCAGAGGCATGATCAGGATGTCTCTGGGCACTGGTTGTGTTTTGGTCAAGGGGAACCATTCTGGGCCAGGTTCCACACTGGACATCAGTGGACTGCTGAGGAGATCATGGTGAAGTGCAATTGCATTGTTTGTCTATAGGTCTTATTCCCATGGTCCCCATCTGGAGGTGACTCGTGGCCCTGCCCTGGAGCTGTTGCACAGTGGGGAACTCACTTCACAGTCCCAGAGTCAATAGAAAGTTTGGGACCTCCAAAAAAAGAAGTCTCTTTTTCAAGAAGATGAAACAATTCTTCAAATCGCAGTTACTACCTGTAACTCAGCGACAGTTTCCCCAGTAGCAGGCACACACATTAACAGGGAAAGCTCAGCCAAAGGACAGATCTGAGGATTTTTGTGTTGCTGGGAATCAGCTTTACCGGGGAACCGCAGGGACTCATTTACAAGTAATGAATCATGAAACAGCAGGAAGCCAGCTAGCCAAGAAAAAGTGTGAGCTCTGCAATTAACTATGGAGTGCTTAGGTGAATAACAAAGAGATGTGGTACTAAGGCAGAAAGCAGGTCTCAGAGCAGTCAGAGCTGGGAGTGGTGCAAGACTGATTTCTATAAGCCAGTTTTTCCAAAAAACTTTTAGTCAAAGAAATTGCTACTTTCTCTTGAACTGAAACAAATCCCGTGTGCATGTAATTATCAGGCAAAACAGCTGACAGCTTTTAACTCATGTTTAAATTTATGAGTGACCCAGATCAGCAAAAACTAGGAAACCATCTCCTTGAAGAGGTCTGCTCTTAACTCCTGCTGCGGAGCCAAGGCAAGGCAGCAGGTACCAGATAAGGCCAGTGGAGCAGGTGAAGGATCGGTTTCCACTACGTAAGAGACACTTGTTGTGGGTTATCACTTTACAGTGCAGATGAGAGCGGGACGAAGGCAAGAGCATGTTATTAATTATCCCCTGGCTATGGGGAGAGGTTGGAGGTTCAGGCGAGAAGACGAGAGGCCCATGGCAGCACAACGTGTGTGTGGCAGAGCCACCATGAACAGGACCCAGAGTTGGTGCACAGGACGGTGTATGCTATTCCAAGCTCTGTTATGAACATACAGGGTTATGTGCTACCCTGGAAAATGAGAGCCATGTTTGTCTTGAGCTTGGAGATAGACACAAAACTGCTATTTCAGGACAACTATCTATTATTAATGTCACCCAAGTCCCAGTAAATCCATCCTCCTCTTTGTCTGGGGCACCGTGCCAGGAGCAGCTGTGTCACAGCAGCTGGCTCCTCTGCAATTCCAGATGCAGTCGTGGGGAAGTGAGGAGACTTCTTCAGAAAACATTAATTTCAGCTGATAAGCCTGTGTTTTGTATCCTTCTCTCCTATTTCATGTAACTCCAGAAATACTGATTAGTGTAAACGAAGCTGATACCTCTCCTGGGCAGGGGCCTCTGTGTTAAAGCTCAGTGTTACCAAAACCGTCTCTGGGAGGAGGCACCAGAAAACATCATTCTCTGGACAAAAGGATGGAGACCAGTTGGGATCCCATAGCCTCACTGGAGCCAATAAAGATCTGACGGATCCTGAAGAGTGCACCCCCGCCGTCAGTCCAGACATGGCCCAGGCCTTTACCTGCTGTCCCTCTCCTCCTGGTCTGTGTCCATGAAGTTTGGGTCACCCTGGCCCTTCCCATGCCCCAGTCACCCCTTTGCTGGCAACCATCGGAGGAGATGGTCTCCTTTCTCCTGTGCCTCTCAAGTGGAATAACTGGAGCAGAAGCATGAAGAGCAGACACTGTTTCTTTTTGTGTCCCTGGTGCTACATCACCTTTAAGAGACATCACTTCACATGTGCAGCTCCGATATTTGCCTAGGCATGGTGAATAATCGTGAACACCACTTTGCTGGAATAATTGCTTCCAAGCATGCAAAGGAGGGAAGGTACAGCCAGAAGCACAGCTGAAAACTTGTTGGGAATCAGCATTCAAGAGACCTGAGCAGAAACCCTGAGTGGACTCACTTGGCTTTACAGGGAAAGCAGAATTGTCACACCGAGTTTGTCATATCGGCTCGTGATGTTCTTTCACTGTCTCTCTGCCCCCATTGATCCCACCGCACTCACTCCTCATCCAGTGCCTATAGCTGCTACAGAAGTGCTTCAGGTGGAAGATGCCTCTCTTCCCTCTTGTTTCAGGTCACTTCCAAAGTGTCATTTACAGAAAGCAGTGATGTCCCACGTCTGCCATACAGAGACCCTCTCATTCCTTTGCATTTCTTTTCTCACTCTGCTTCTTCTCTGACCTCTTTTTGTTTTCTTTGCACCCTTTGCTGGTTTCCCAGGCCCATGAGGTGAGCAGTCACACAGACGTATGCTCTGGGCTTGTCTCCTGAGGGTTGGGAACGCTGAGTTAGGCAGGGAAGGGAAGGTAGTGCCGCTGAGTGTAAGTCACCAAACCTCTGTGCAGATGCTGTCACCGAGAAGTAAAGCAGCCCTCACTCCCTGTAGCTTAATCCCCTGACCTCAGACCCGTATCACTCCAGCCGGAGGAGTAATTCTTAGTGTTTACATGGGTCAGCAGCTAGACAAGGACTTGACTTAGATTTTCCCAGGGGGTCACACAGCTATTTGCTAATCAGCGGTAGCATAAACACTGCCAGGATCCTTATGGGTCACTTGCGAGGGACAAGCTAAACAAACCATCACCAGATGAAAAGCAGCATGGGTGAGTGGATGAGATTTGAAACAACTGTATTGGAGTCCTGAGTCTGTGCCTGGAGGGGTTTTAGGACTTGTGAAATGGAGAGGTAGTTAGCTGGGAGGCTTGGATCTCAGCCACAGTCTTTGCAGGGACAGGAGAGTGCACAGGGGATGGATCCCATGCTAGCACGTGAGCTTGAGTGCACTGGGGATGGGGGAGACCCTCTTCTTCCCTCTGGCCCATTGTGTCTTGCAGCACTCTAGGGAGATTTGTGACGACTTCATTACAACAACTGGTCTGGTTTTCCCCCGTTGTGTGTATTTGTTTACCTGGAAATATGAACCCTCCCTAGAAATCCCACCTCTGCTGCCCTGGCAGTGGGCAGCAGTTGTCGAGGTGTGAACTACACACAGAAGCAGCACAGAGGAGACCTGATCTCCTGGCTGGAAGCTGCAGAAGGTATCATTTGTGGTTCTCGATGTATCGCTTCCTTCCATCCATGTCCTCAGCCATGGCACAGCTAAATATGGGAGTTAATCTGGGACAGAGCCACCAAGCTGTGCAGAAAGCGTGGCAACTGTTGAAGTGGAGTGACCCTACTGACTCATCTTGCTATCCTGTTAGTGAGCACATGGAAAGCAAGACAGAGGCACAGCCTGGGGCGGGGAGCGTGTAAGATTTCTTTCTAAAGGATCTGGAAAGGTGAGATGCCAGCAAAGTTTGTGTTGCCCATTCCAGTATCACGTAAGCGAGACTTCTATGAAATCAAAGTTTTAAACTGTTATTCACCCTTACTAATCAGCAGAATAGAGACCTCTGGCTCTGTTAGCAATGTTACCTCACTCTGTCGGCGCATCCAGCAGCTGCTCCGCTTGGAGGCAGGCACACATGCCTGTGTTTGTTTCTTCCCATGGGATTCCTGGGGAGAAGTACTCGCAGACTAAAGTGGGGAGGCTTGGCCACAAACTGTCCACAGCAAGAGCTGTGTAACAGCATAATTATGATCCATTTTCTCCTTGCAGATGGCATGCAAGTTTCCAAGGAGATTTAAGAATATTGAAATCTCAACTGCACAAAAAATAATTTTTGGACTACAGTCTAGAGCAACAGCAGCTATATTTTAGACCAGGCATTTCTTTTTAATAATCCAGCCTCCAAAAGCAGTGGCATAATTTTTCCTTAATTTTTGCAGACGCTTTGCCATCAAATTAAGTCTGACTTTTTTCAAAACAAAAACGCTCACCAAGCTGTGGTGATTACAATTCTGTAGCCCAAGACAGAAGTTGATAGCAACCACAGCCATTGCTCTCTCCAGCTCATGGGGGTTAATCCACGTTAGTGTGGTACGTGCTGCAAAAGCAAAAGTGGGGCTGGTGGGGTGCTGCAGGGCTGCTTGCGTCAAGGCTGGAGGGATCAGCAACCATCTCATTAGGCTCTTGTAGGGTTTCCGGCTTGTCCCTGCTCCCTCTCCTGCCATGCCAGGACAGGAGCAAAAAGGAAGGAAGGGTGGAGAGAAGGTGGGGAGAGGATTTCTTGCAGTGGGGAGGTAGAAGGGAAAGGGGATGGTCCCTGCAGGGTGACTCACCGCGTATTGCTGGAAGAGATCTGTGGGTCCTGCCTGGAGCAAAGAGGGGAGAGAACATCAGTGCGAGCACCCAAGATGCCGGCCTTTCCCACGGGCATCCTGCTGTGACCAGGAGGGAACCAGACTTGCCCTCCAGCAAGGGGGGCAAGACAGGGCAGCAAAGCTCTGGGACACTCTCCTCACCCAGGAGCTGAGTCCCATGGGCTGTCCCGCAGGCTGTCTGCAGGCAGGGGCAGGGCAGCGGGTTGGCGAGGGAGGAATCTGCCATCCCATCGCCAGTCCCCCCTGTCAGCCCAGAGAGGAAGAAATTCAGGATTGAAAAGTCCATAGAGAAAGGGAATAAAAATGAAGAGCTCAGTGAAGAAAGGGCTCTCTGGTGAAGGGTAAGTCCTGTCTTCCCTCTCCTACCTCTCCCTTTTCACGGAAGGAGTAAGATGCTGTTGCCATTGGCCTTGGGGCAATGTGCAGCATGGCAGAAAGCAAGAAGCAGAACCATGCATGAAATTGTCCTGGAGGAGAGGGATGGCAGGCGAGGCATTGCATTATGATGCCACCTGCCATCACTTCAGGGTGACAGAGATGACAAAAGGACATGTTCTCCTGCCCAGACAGCAGTCAGCCTGCCCACAGGCTGAGCCAACGTGGCTGGGGGGAGCCAAAGGGCTCCTGCCTTGACCCCCACAAGCTTTGACAGCACCTGTGCTGTGTTTCTCACTAACACCTGACACAACCAAGCTGGCTGGGAAGGAAACCAGCTTCTGACTTCCAAAGTGAGCACCTTTGATCTGGAAAAGTCCAGGGGATGCTGCCAACTTCCCAGGATGTCATTTGCATGGAGACGCTGTGACAGCACTCGTCAAGCCCAGTAACGGAGTGAGCTTCTTACAGTAATCAACCTCCATTAGTCCCCAGATTAGATGTCACAGAGGCTGACCTGATAAAGCAGGAGATAATAACAGCACAACCCAAACATAGCATGGGAGATGCTGAAGGGCTGACGTGTTTCTACAGGAATAGCTGTCACACAGGAGGACCTTTCTGGTGCTACAAGGTGACCCACTTTGCCAGTGTCTGCTGAAATGGGAGGAGAGGATGGCTGGCTGTGCATGTGTGTGTGCGAGAGGGGCACAGAGAGGAGGCAGGTGACCGGGATCCAATCTCTGTGGTGATTTATCGGGGTGGTATCAGCATTTGGTTCCTTTTTCCCCCATGAAAACAGGGTTGTGCTGCACTTGCCCAAGGGGTTGTCACCTTCTGGGTTGGACAGCCTCCTAAATGGGACTGCTTAGAGCTGCCTGTCTGTCATGAACTTGTCCCTCACCAAAACAGATCAGGGAGCCACTGCCATCCCAATTGTTAAATGGGATGCTATTACGGACATAGGAACCAACAGATTTTATCAAAGCTGTGTCCAATGACTGACCATTTCTGATCTCCACTGTAATCCAAAGGAGCCATGAAGGATTTCACGTGATCAGCAGTAAAGCCTGTAAGAAATAATTTCCTCTCTTCTTCCCTCTGCAAGCTGCTTCATGCCTTGGTACCCAAGGATTTAGGGCTTATGTTTGTGTATTGCTGTGAAATAAAATCCCCATGATCAGGATATTTTACATATTGATTTTATCTTTTTCTTTCTGCAGAAGTCCTGGGACTGGTGGTGGTGAGTGGCGATGGCTCTTTTTGCTCTCTATTCCATGCTGACCCCTTTCTGGCCTGTCCTGGTTTTGCTGCGTTTCTCAGCACACTGTTTCACTCTCTAGCTCAGTGTTTCACAACTGAGAGAAAACACAGAAGCAAAATTTCCCAAAAGTTCAGGTTTTTTGAGATGATCCCTAAGAACTTTCTCAGAATATCTGTGCTATAAAAGAAACACAGACCAATGAAAAACTCATAGGTGAAAGATGCTGTGGCTTAGAACAGCCTTGTGAGCTCTGGACACTGCTGGCAGTGAGATGGGAAGAACATTCCCTGTTACGTGCAGCGTTACTTAAACTTGTAAATGTGGAGCTTTTAAAGTCGTATCTGTTTTGCCTTCCAGTCAGCATGGGGCTGAGGAAGTGGTGGCATTGTTCTGCCACGAGGTTGGGGGTGAAAACCCATTTAAACCAAGCAAGTATCAAAGGGCAGAGAGCACTGAGCACCCTGCACAAAGCCATGAACCGACCATCCCAGTCCAGTGACCGGCCCGCTCCCTCCCCGTCTGCCAGGACCCTGCGATGCGGAGCACACGCAGACCACAGGTTTCCAGGCTGAATCTACAAGGGCAACATTGACCTAATTAGTCTCTGAAACAAATGGGAGAGAAAGACTTGCTGCCGTACGTTACAGCAAGAAATTCTTTCCCTCTCCTTTTGCTCTCCTGGCCCCAGGGATTCATCCTGGGCAGGTGCTTCTTTGATTGCAGCAGGTTTTGAATCCTCTTCCCTCTCCTCACGGGGATGCCACATGCTGTCTTCTGACCTCGTTAGCTTCTCCTCCTGTTCCACTTCCCCGCTCTGCACTCCCAGCCCCACCGATGTGCTAATTACTACAAAGCAATCTGCAGGAACGCACTCCTCTGAGCGGGGTGAGGGGACTGGGGAGAGGAGGGAGAGATTCTGTCAGAGCATTGTGGAGGATGGAGAAAACTGGGTGAGCAGGTAGCTTGGTTAAGCAATGCTAATGTTTGAGCTCGCACCAGGCTCTTCCCCTGCACGGGTCGGTGCCAAGCGTGGCACACGAGCGTGCAGGAGGTGAGGTGCTCCCACGCAGTGGGTCTGCAGAGCGGGCTGTGCTGCCTGCCCACAGGCCCGCTAACGTGGGGTCCCCACATCACTCCAGTGGCTTGTGTGGTCGTGGGACCTGGTGTGCCTCAGCTGCATCCAGGGCATTGATGTGCTGTGCAGAAATAACGTGAATCTCCAAGGCTGATCTTCACTGATTAACTGTCTTCACTCAGCTCCCGGTTGCCCTTGGACTGATTCATGCAGGCAGACAAGGCAGGTCTACACGTCTGTCCGTAGGCACAGAGGTCCTGCGAGGTCCCTTTGCCCATGCTCTGGACAGGGTGGACACAAGCCGGCTCTGTAGGAGAGCTGTGGAGCCGTGGGCAGTGCGCTGCTGCTCCCACAGTTGTGCTGTGGTGGAAAGGGAGGGTGTTTGCTCTGAGACCACATCCCGTACAAACACAGTTAATGGACTTCTAGTTTGCAGCTGACCTGTGGTCAAACAGGCAGAGCTGTTGTGTTCTCGGAACATGGACAGAGGTCCACGCAGAGGTCCTCTCCTCCAGCTCTTAGATTAACCCAACCTCCCCTGTGGTTCCTCTGTGAATTCATCTGATGGTGCATTTTGATGCAGAGACTCATCAGACCTGGGGGCCTGTGTTTGCCCTTCAGGAGTGAAATACCTTTTGGTAGCCTTTGAAGAAAGTGCCCTTTCTCTCTGCTGCTATTCAGTATCCTTGTCTTTCAAAACTTTCCACTGTGCTCTTTCTTCTCTTTTTGCTTCTATTTTAATTACTTGGTTAATGGCCCCCCCAACCAGCCTCTACCCTTCTTAGAATTTTTTGCATATCGCATTATGTGAAAAGCAAAGGTTGCTTTATCTGCTCACATTCACTTCTCACCTCATTTATTTTGTATCTTGTTTTCTCTCTGTTCATTTCATATTCTCTTCCGTAACTTCAGAATTGTGGGCCACATCCAACAGTGATAGAAACCAAGTATGATTCACTGGTGTACAGTTGCTGGAAACCTGGCGCTGTGTGTTGGTTCTCAGGCTTTGCTTTTCTTGCATCATTTATATTCTGCAAAATAGTCTATCATTTGTGTCAGCCTGCTTGCCTGGGATCTAAGCCTAAGACTACTGGCAATAATTCACAGTGGAGGCTTAAGTGACTGTTACACCCTTGACTCTTTTTGCTCCTCCCAAGAGCCATTCAGCTACATCTTCTCCCAGAGACCAGCTCAGAGGCCACTGAGGACATCGAGTCTCCTCATCACGGTATTCTCTGTCCGTTCTTAGCAATGTCAGTACACAAACACAACCAAGAAAATACTACAGGTTGTACTGGAGTAGTGTGGGAGGCCAAATTGTGCATCACATCTCTCTGGTGACAGGTCATCATAAAGAAAAGCCTACCTGAGTCATTAAAAACATCCTCATGTTCTGTGTCTGTGTCTGTGTCCATCAGCAAGTCCACTTGCTCAGATGGGGCATGCTCCCTGCTGTAGGCCATGTAGCCTGCTTCCAGCCTGAGTCCTGGCTTATGGCACAGGCAGTGCTGCCTTTTGTTCCAGCCCAGGATTTCTCTCATGTTCCTGAATATGCCCTTGGCAGAGGTGTCCTGGTAGGGCTCCTAAATTCAGTGTATCAGTATTTTCCTCAGTAAACCTACAGACCACTTCTAGGGGTATTGTGCAGGATGCTTCCAATGATGCGCCTGCACAGTGGAGTCTTTTCCTGGACAAGAACTTCAAGCTCTTCAAAAAGCCTTGAAGAAGCTGTGTCCGCATAGCAAAGCCATCAGGAAGGTGAGCTGGAAGCATCTCTGCAGATGCAGCAGTGAAAATGCACAGGCTATTCAAACCTTGGAAAACATCTCCATGTCCTTTGCTGGACAGCATCTACATCTCTGACCTGTGTCCTCTTCATCTTGGGGCGTTTGTCTCCTCCCAGTCACCAGGACTCCCCGGCCCCTGCAGCAGGAGATGGGTTTGCTCCTAACCTGAGGTGTCTCTGACTAAGCGGTTGTTGCTTCTGGCAGCCTTTGGTGCTTTCTCTAGAGGCTGGAGCGGCTGAGAAGGGCAAGGAGGCAGGGCTGTGAGTCTGTACCAGCCGTGGCGTTCAGCTGGTTCCTGCCCTGCAGGTGAGCCAAGGCCTCCACTGGGTACATCAGACACCCTAGAGATGACTGCTGACTTGGAACTGGTCTCAGCAGCACTGGCTCCATGTTCATTTTAGTCCCACTGCTTCCCTGATGCTTGAAGAACACCTATTAACCCTTTCAGGTTGAAAGAGTCTGAGATCCAGCAGGTCTGCTTCCCACAGCCACCCACACTGATCATGCGGGGCCGTGGCTGCCCACCTCCGTGCCAGCTCTGCCGCCCAAAGCTGCAGGGAGGGCTCATGGAGACCCACGGCCAGTGGTGCCGGTGCACCAGCCCCAGCTCCGAGACACCCCTGCAGCCTGAGTCATCCCCCCAAAGCACAGCCAGGTAGAAACAACTTCTGGAGGGGGCACTGTGTGCAAAACGCACTTACGTGGAAGGTGTAAAAATGTCTCACTTTCTCGTGATGTTTGAGGAGGAGGTGCTGCTGCAACACTGATATTTTTGGCATGGTATAGATTTCATTTTCTTTCCTACCAGCTCATAATGACTCAATTCTGAAGTCCACACTGTGCTGTTCCTTTGTGGGGCTTGCAACTGCCCTTGCAGAGGAAGGGGAGTGAGACCTGCCCAAGGTCTCCACTCTGAAGACAGCGGCACAGGATGGGATTGCACCACCGCTGATCATCACTGCTCCATCCCGCAGCAGGGATAGTGCCTGTCTCTCTCCTTACAGGCTCTGGAAAGAATCCAAATTCCAAACTATGTGATCAATAGTTAGGTGGGACAAATGCCACCTACACCTTAGTTTTGCTCCCACCAAAATGTTTATCTAATAGGCAGCTCTGGAGTTGTTTCATAGACATTTTGGTATTTGGATGCACATGAACGGGAGGTGAGTCAGCTCTTCCTCCCCAGTCTGTTTGCAAAGGGCACATCTACGGCGTGATCGAATTGTGCGTTGACAAGTTGACTATAAACCCTCCAGGCCTCTGTAGGACATGATGGTTCTAAATGCTTCTAAAGCACGTCCACACGTCAGAGCGAGGGCAGGAGGCTTGTGAATGGGTATCTGACTAAGCAAACTATGAAGACTGGGTGGCAGATACCTTGAGGGGGACATTTGCATACTCTGCAATGTAAAGATCCACACAGAGATGCTCTGTGCCACCCAGCAGGTTCCATTCCAGAAAGCCGGCACCTCAGTGGGCTTGTTTGAGGAGACCTGCCCACTTGTGATAAACAGAAATGAAGCCTTTCATTTTTAAGGTGCTACCTTCCCCTTGGGAGGCCAAGGTCACCTGTGGTGGTATGTCAGAGCCAGCAGCCTCTGTAGATCCTGGAGGACTCTTCTGTTTCAAGGGCTTCAGGTGCAAACCTCTGATGCTGATCCCCAGTTAAGAACCCCAGCCCTTCTTGGAGGTCTGAAAGTTTCAACAGGACAGCACTGCAAGACAGAGAGCCAAGGCCATGGAACAGTAGGTGCGTGAGCCTTTGTGAGCATACAAAGTGTCCTGACTACAGCATGGGGTGCTGCCAACCAGAGCTCAGCCCTCACGAAATGGCAGAGCTTGGCAGGCATTGTGGCCTCCACTCTCAGGCTGTTGCTGCATGCAGATGTGGTCACACATCTGACCACGCTGACAACACAGAAACCCACTGAAGACCACACCTGTTAGACATCAGCTGGCACGGGGCTCACATGAAGTGTCTCATTGCACTGACCGCTCTGCATGTCCATCGTGGGATGGGCCAACAGTTTATCCATCCGGCTCAGATTCCCTCTCCCAGCCGCGGAGCAAGCCCAGCAGAGCATTTGCTTCACCATCGGCCTGACCTTTGTGAAAATGCTCCGGTTAATGCACACACAAACACATGCAGAAGCTTCTCTCCACGCTGGCCAAAACAGTCATCCGAGGCTATGTGTACTGGTTTTTGCTGGGCTAGAGTTAACATTCTTTAATAATAGCTCGTATGGTGCTGTGTTTTGGATTTGTGACCAAACCAGTGTTGATAACACGCCCAAGTTTTAGTTATTGCTGAGCCGGGCTTGCACAGTGCCAAGGTCATCTCTGCTCCTCACGCCGCCCAACAGCGATGGGCTGGGGGTGCACAAGACACTGGGAGGGGGCACAGCCGGCCCTGACTGCCCAAAGCGATATTCCAGACCACATGACGCCGTGCTCAGCAAGAGAAGCTGGGGGAAAGGAGGAGGATGGGGGAAGGATCGGCGTTACGGCATTTGTCTTCCCGAGTCACCATTAGGCGTGATGGAGCCCTGCTTTCCCAGGGACGGCTGAACGCCTGCCTGCGATGGGGAGCAGCGAACGAGTGCCTGGCTTTGTCTCGCGCCTGCAGCTTTTGCTTTACCTATTAAACTGCCTGGATCTCAACCCACCAGTTTTCACACCTTTACCCTTCCAATGCTCTGTCCAATCCTGCTGGGGGGTGAGTGAGCAGCTGGTGGGGCCACCTGGACAACCCACAGTAGAATGGATTCTCTGCTCCCTTGACAAGACCCTGGTTGTGCTAACTCCCTGTGTAGCAATTACAGGGTGCTGACAACACCCTCCGATTTTTATGTGCACAGAGCTGCGTTTAAACACATTTTTTCTTCTTGTCTTCCCCTTGTTGGTTTTTCTTTTCAAATATCCACTTAATCTTCCTTTTCTTTTCCAACCACCCTGTTTCAAGTCATGGATAAGTATCTCCATGGTTTCCCTGCAACAGTGCTGGAGACAGGCACTCCCGAACTGGAGCCTGTCCCTGCCTTTTTGTTATTTGTCCCGGACCTGTGTGCAAGATGGAAAATTAGTGACAACTGTGTTGCTGGAAATTGGGGAGATCACAATGCTGGTTTTTCCCCATCTATTGTAAGATTTCCTTGGACTTCTCTGCCAAAGACCTGGGCTTTCAAAAATCCCTGAATGAGAAATTCACAGCAGATCCTTTTATAAATGGTCAATGGGTTTCAGTTAAAAGCAGGAGGCTGAACCAATTTGCTGAAGGGAAAACAATGGGAACTAAAGTGTGCAGAGTACATGCTAACATTTTGAAAAGCACCTAAAAGACACAGAAGCCTTAATTGAAACATGTCACTGTTCAAACACTCAGACCCACGTACTGCAGGACAAGGAGGTGAGTAATTCTCCCTTGGCACCGCCGCACTCAATGGGACTCAATTCCCAGGATGGCTGTTGTCTCTAACACTCATGTTCTTTGCCACCACATCCATGCTTAGCACATTTCCGCCAGTGGAAGAGCCATGATTTACAGCAACAAAGAATCAAGCCTTGAGCAAATGAAAGCATTGCTGGAGTCTGGACTGGAGCCTTGGTGGTAGCCAGGGGCACCCAGGGGAAGGATTTGGCAGCGAGCAATTGATTACCTGGAAATCTCTTGCCACTTCTCCATTTTGCACTGAGGCTCGGTGGTAGCGCTGCCAGATGGTAGCATTAAGTGTTTGCCCTCCCCTCGGACTGTCTTCACTGCTGTTTGGCTTCCAGACAAGTTAAGCTGTACTCTTTTTTGTGACACTTATGCTACTTCAAGATTACAAACTTTAATGACTTTCAATTCAGGAGCATTGGCCTAGAAGCCAATTCAACTGCCAGCTTTCCTTTGGAGAGTCTGTGTCTCTGTGTGACTTCTCCAGTTAATCCCAGGGACTGTTACTGCTGGCATGTGCTGGAGCAAACACAGGCTCTCGGCCGCCCCATCGCATGCCCTCTCACCGGGGTCCAGGCTCCAGTGCTACGCAGAGATTTGTGCACCCGGTTGTGTCGTCCTGAAGTGGAAGAAACAGAGGGTTCCACTGCAAAGAGGAGGTGCTGGGGAGCAGGGAGGCACAAGTGGCCAAAGGGCCACAGAACATGGAGGAGCAAGGTGTCAGTGCCTTCAGCGCCCTTCCTTCCTGGAAGTTTGGCTGCTAGGGCCAGCTTGGCAAGAGCACAGATGGTGACCTTGAAGAAAGCTGTTGGGAAGAAAGCTAGAGGCTTCAGCGATGGCTGAGCCCCTTCCCTCAGGACCTGCCATCAACCTGGGGCTTTCACACTTGTTCCCAGCCTGAACCACAACACAGCTGAGTCACGGCCATGTCTGCATCTGGCCATGGACCCCCCTGAGACAAACCCCAACTTGAGAACTGACTTCCTGACTTGACCTTGGATCTGCTTTGTCACCATGAGCTTGCCTGATCACCTGAACAATCAGCTGACCCCATCTACTCTCCTCACACTTGCCCCTGCTCAGGTGCCTGGGGCTGAGTCCCGGCTGACCCCCTCCCAGCGGCACCATGGCCATGCTCAGCATGTCTCCATGAGTAACTGGATGGGGCCGATGTCACAGCTGCATTGCACTCAGACCCAGAACTCAGCGCCTCAGCCCACAAGATACCTCACCCCTTGCTGGGATGTCCCTTTAAGAAAATATTTCTTTCACTTTCTGTTCCAGCTTTCACTTCAAGTCCTCTGCACTCCCACCAATGCGCAGGTCTGTCACTTCGGAAAATTATATGTTTTGGGACCAGAGTCACTGTTTTGAAATCAAGGACACGTGGCTTCACTATTACTGGTGAGTCAGCAGCCAGGCAGGTCCCACCAGAGGGGACGTTATTTGTCACTTGGGCTTTGTGGTTGGAAAGACTCTGGACATCCAAGAAGACACCTGGGATGAGAACAGTTTCCTTAAGAAGCATCTGCAGCTTGTTTTCATCAGATAGGTTTTGCCACCAAAGAGAAGAAGGAGATGGAGCTGGGGAAGCGCTGGCGCTGCTCCCGACAAGGCTTCCTGCAGCTTGGAGGTTTTCCCATCTGTCACACAGATGTGGGGCTGCCCGTGGGCAGAGGGAGCCGAGCTGGGGGGTGGTAGGGAGAGCTGGGGGCCACAGGGGCACTCGGGTCCCCACGTACCCTCCCCGCCTCTCTGTGGCCATCAGGACAGCAAAGCATCTGTACAAAATCCCACCCAAGAAACAGCCTGTACTTCTTTAAAGGTGGCAATGGCTTCGCTCTCCAGAGCTGCTTCACACTGCTCCTCTTTGCTCTGCAGGGACACGGATGGCAATGGCACAGTTATGCACAGCGGCATGAATCTCAGCAATGCCACTGCATGGAGAATCAACTTGAAGACTCTGCATTTGCCTAGCCATAACTTGACATACTACCTCAAGTCGGACAGCGAGCGGGACAGGGATGCCTTTGTCAGTAGGCTTATGGAGTTAAATGGCTTCATGTCTGGCATACAGAGGAGCAGGATCTTGTGCTCAGCAATGTATTAATTATTTTTTTCACTGAGCAAATGCTGATTTCATTAGAAAGGCTATATTATCACCTGTAACCAATAATTCCTCAAACTGTGGAAATATCAAAATATTTGAAATTGTCTGTTATTGCATGGATGAAAGAAAAAATTACCCATCATCTGCTGCTTACTTGCAAGATAGCAATGAAAAGGCACAAGGTGTGTTGGAAAATTTAGGATGTCGACTACAGGACAATGTCTTCAGCTTTGAAAATATAACATTATCTGCAACTGGAGATGTGAACATTGCCTTTGGAGAAGCTCTATCTAGTAATTATTGGAAAATGGGGATGAATATTGGCTTTAGGTCACATGTTGCATAGACACTGCAAACCACAAAAAAGTTACCATTTGCTTTTGAATGTTTTGTAATGTCATTTTTTTCACCTGCTTTTCTTAATTTACCAAGCTTTTCGGACTTCCAGAATTTAATTTTACGTATTTATGTTTTTACAGATTTACATTTAATTTTACAGATTTAATTTTTCAAACTTTAACACATGGAAATGTCCACAGAAGATAGCTTTTTATAGATTCTGATGTTGAAAGGCTCTTAAATTGGTTTCTTATTATTAGACAACATTGCTTTATATTTACTGAGCCTTGCCAAGTCATCGTTTTGCTTTTTTTAAAGGATAATAAAGATGAGGATGATGGAGTTTGGTTTTCAGGGAGTAATGTAGTTTTCCTTGTGTATGTTCCACTTCAAAGCCCTGGTCTTCCCATTTCCTTTTACACAGGGAACTTCTCATGTCCATTTTTATCTCAATGAGGGGTGGAAATGACACTCCCTTGTCAGGAATGCGGACCTGCTCAGTGGTGGTTCAGCTAACACCAAGATACAAATCAGACATGAACCCACCTGTAGCGTGGAGTTTTATGAATTAGCTGAAAAATAAAGGTGTCCTGAAGTACAACAAAACTGACAATAATGGAATACATCATTTACATGCATTTAAAGGATACATCAAAGCCTGTCAGAACTGAATTGTATTTTAGTCCAGTGGCAATGTATAGTTGAGGGAATACCGCGTGCTGCATTAGGGATTTTTTCTCCTCCACAATATCTCATGGAGAGAAGAGGTAGCACTTACTCTCCTCGTGATTCTCTTATTCCAAGGGATATTGAAAGATACATTGATTTTTTGAGCAAATATTTTACTCCTGACACATTCCTGACCCAGAAGAGAAAATACCACCTCTAAAGAGCTCAAGATGTACAATCGCTGGTTCTGTTTCAGGCAGGGAGAAGATGCCTGGGCTGACCCAGCAAGGGGAGTTGCTTGCCCAGCTGTCCCAGAGACATCGAGGTATATCTGGCTTGTAACTGCTCCTCTCTGCCCCTGTTTGGCACCGGTTTTCATCCAAGAAAACACTCCACTTTATTTCCACAGCACTTCTGTGACTGGCAGAGGGAGTCTCTGCTGCACAATACCTGCAGAAACTGCTGTCGAAGCAGCAATATACTGCTGACAAAACTGATCCCATCCCTTAATGGCCTTTGTAGGTATCAGATGATGCTTTTTTAACAGACCAAAATCACTCTCTTGGGCCCAGAAGCAATGAAAGAAATGGCAGAAACGTATACCCCAAGAGAAGGTCATGCTGAATAGCTCATCATGCTCAACAACTCATTAATCACTTCCAGCTATTCCAAGGATCTTAGACCTCCCTCACTTATCCCCGATCTTCCCGGTGTGATTTCTCTGACCTTCAGTGTGGTTCCTCCTCCTCTATACAGGTGCTGTACCATCTTTGCCACAACCCTTTGAAGCCAGCCATGGTTGCTCCCCAGCTTTAAGTTCCAAGGAGCCTTTGAAGGTGCACGGCAAGCATCAGTCCCCCAGGTGGTTTTGGAAATGCTTCTCCCAAAGTTTGTGCAGACTGCAACATGCACTGTCCTGCTGTAGAAGGCCTGAATTCCACCCATCAGCTGAACATCAGGAGGAGAAGAAATTGTCTAGATAGGGCAAAGGATCTTAGAGTATCAGGGAAAAGCAGCACAGAAACTAATGATGTTCAAGCCTGCCATCCTCAATGCCCAGCTCCATCTCTTGTCCTGGCTCTCATCTAGCAGGCTATAGGTTTTCTATAGAACCTGCTATGGGCTGCACATATCCATTGGGATGTCTGGGTTGCGTGGGGACATCTAACCATGGTGGTGGTGCTGCAGTTACTGCTGGTTGGCAACAGCACTCAGAAACACCGTGTGGTCTATCAGCAAGAACCTGTCACAGGAGGACACAAAGTTGGAACAGGCAGTGACACCTCTGATAAAAATCTTCAAAATGAAATAATGCATCAGGCTGACAGGAATAATCCACACCTTCTCTCCCAGGTGGATGAGGCTCAGCATGAACTCATAGCCTTTCCTCCCTCTGAAGCACACAGGGCATCACTACGCTTCTCACATCTGTCCTGAGCTCTGTGCACCGCATCCCGTTGGGCTGCGGCTGAGCTCCGTCATCACTGGGTCGGTGTGTCTGTCCTTCCCGAGAGCCAGCACCAGGTTCAAATGCTGCAGGGAGGTTAATTAGCAACTGCAGAGGGAGTACTAAGGAAAAAAACACATGTCCCTTTCAATTATGTTTGCTCAAATCCACTGCAATGAGCAGAGGGCTGTAACACTCAATTATTCCCAGCAATCAAATTAAATTTATGCTCGTCATTAAAGAGTCACCATTTGCCCACAGCTGCCTCATCAGGAGCTCTGATCACTACTGTGTTATCATTGGGGGATGGTGAATGAATTCTTGTGCATGCTTTATCCTCAGTCAATCTTTGAAGACGTCATTTGCTTGCTTTTTAAAGCTGTTCTTCTCATAGGATTTGGAAAATACCCCCCAGTTTGATGTATTGTAAAAATGACTCAGTGCATAATGTGATTTGTAGTCTAGAGGAGAAAAATCAAAGCACTCCAGCGTGTTTCCTCCTTTTAAAGCCCAAACCAGCAACTTCAGGAAGGTCTGAGCAGACTGCAGCCTGGGGATGGCACCTCAACGACCCCCAGGAGCTTGGAGACAATTCTTTGTGTGACGCTGCACATGTGGTCAGGGCTGAGATTTCAACACCTCCTGGTTCTTGAGATGGTGGTCAAAATGTCAGGCTGAAACTTTTAGGAAGAAAATACAGACTCAGCAATACAAGTTGCTTGTGGACTTGTCTTATTTTCGCCAAGTTCGTGTTCATATTTAAAAAATGATAACCTTGATGTCCCAAGGAGATGATTTCACGCAGTAGTGTTGTATCTCTGTCTCTTGTCTTTCTTCATATAGTAACCTTGGAAGCTTTTGGCTAACATTGATCACATCACATAGAGAAATTAAGGTCCAAAACGTATGATATTCTTGCACATTTCATGAAAATTAGTTATCTGGAAGAGGAGAGTACCCACCAGTATTCCTTCAGTAAAGGTTACAGATCAAACAGATATTCATTAGCACATTAAATTACTGCAACAACAGTTAATGGACCATTTCCTTCTGTTTTCCCATTAAATTCATCCAGAAGTTACAGTAAATACTTTAAAAGTTGCTAAATGTCTATTATTCATGGGAAACGTTAAATTAACCACCAGCCAACAGACTGTAGGACAAAAGAGTTAGAGAAGGTAAGTCTGTACCTGACAGGAACTTACGGAAAACGCCTTTACTTGCTGAAGAAGGCGAGTACTGTTTAACATCATCATTGCCTGGATGGCACCAGGCTGTGGGGGAGCAGCTGATGTCCTGGGCCACTGTTGGGAGGGACATGGGCAAGCTGGAGGGATTGGCCAAGAGAAGGATGTGGGATTGGTCACGTGAAGTTCAGCAAGAAACACGAACTCCTGGAGAAGAGTGACCCCTTGCACCGGTACAGGCTGGGGACTGAGTGACTGGGGAGCAGCTCTGCAGAGAAGGATCTGGGGATTCTGGCCAACAAGCTGAACGTGGGCTAGCCGTGTGCCCATGCTGTGTTGAAGGCCAACCACAGACTGGGCTGTATGAGCAAGACTGTAGCCAGCAAGGCAAGGGAAGATTATTCTCCGCTCTAGCACTCATGAAATGATATCTGAAGTATAGTGACCATGTCAGGGTCCTCCAGTGTAAGAAAGATATTGATGAACGGGAGAGTCCACAGTGTGGGAGCCACCAAAATGAAAGAACAGGAGGCAACAGGCACAGATTGCAACAGAGGAAATCTGTTGTGGACATAAGGGAAGAATTCTTCTCCATAGGAGTGGCTGAGCCCAGAGGTGGTGGAGTGTCCATCCTTGGAGGTTTTCAAAACTTGACTAGACAAGACCTTAAGCAACCTGCTCCAACTTTGAAGCCAGCCCTGCTTGGAGTAGAAGGCTGGACTAGATAACTTCCAAAGGTCCCTACCAGCCTAAGTCTTTTATGGTTGGTTTTACATTCAACCCATGATTCTCTCAAGCATGAGATTTGACCACAAATCCGTCTTGTTAGGCACCTGGTCTCCCAGGACATTTAATATTGCTCTGTAATTTGGTGCAGTTGACAGGGGATGATGGCCTCATGTGGGACCCATCCCCTGAGACCTTCCAACACTGGTGGTCAGGGTGTTCTCAGATGACATCTGTCCCCTGGGAGGATCTGGGCCCTGGCTGATCCCATCTCCCAGGGAGTGCATGTCCCTGTGGCACCACAGTTTTGAATCAGGAATGTTGGTGGTTTCCATGGCCCAAACCACCCTCCAGCCATGGGGAAGGCAGCTACTTGCACTGCTTGTGCGGCACCCAAGACATTGCAGCACCAGTTCAGAGATCAGTCCATTTTATTAATTATTATTAGGAAATGTTCATCGTTAACCATTATTAATCTAATTGCACATGGCAAAGTCTGCCTCTGCTGAGGCCAGTGGGACAGACAGAAGCACATGATTTGTGTACAAAGCCTTCCTAGAGCATGAGTGCCAAACGACAACGGCTGAGCTTGGCTCTGTTCTATCCTAGTTTGACAGGACACCCAAGATCTCATCTGTCAGTGTGCCTCAAACAGCAACTGCAAGTGAATCTGGATGTGTCAAACTCGTACATTTCGTCCGTGGCATGGGAAGTAGATATAATTGTTGCCTTACGTGAGATCGTAAGCTTTCTGCAGCTCATGCTGTGGGGACATTTTTGCAGCAGAAAGAAAGCCAATATTGATGGTGCAACTGCCTGGCTTTGGGGGTAGCATGTCTGGGTGATAAATGGAGTGGAACAGGAGGATTTATGCATTTATGCATTAATGTTATTGCTATTGTTTGGCTGGAGAAGATTATCTTCTCTGTGTCTGGACTAGTCTAATGCTGGCCTGATCCTGTTAACCAGCTACCACAGATGTTTAGACAAACACACCCATAATCTCAAAATGAAAAATGAAAGAAACTCAAACAAGATTTCAAAGGAGACTTGAGCAACACTGAAGACAAGCACAGGAAAGCAGGCCAGTATGTTTTGTTTGGATTTCTTTTTAATGTATTTTTGTTTTCTCTTTATACAAACAGGTTATTTTCATGCAGACAGTTCATCTACCACTTTTTAGTATACGTTAGGTCACCTGGCATGCAGAGGAAAAAATCTTTAGCATGTTAGAATTAGAGCTGAAATTCTGCCTTGCCTGGGAGAGTGGGCCAAGATTGGATCCAAAGTCCTGGCCCGCCACATCTGGCAGAATGGCAGGATTGGATTCAGGGGGTGGGCTAACTGGCAGGGCTTGCAGGGCTGGGACCTGAGTGCATGATCCCCACCCCCGCCCCTTCCCTGCCTTCTTTACTTGCATTCAGAAAAGGTCTAAATTACCCCAAGTTTTCCTGAACTCTGCTAACCTCTGAAATTTCTCAGCCTGCATTCTTCCTTGTCACTGGAAGAGCCCAGCTGCCCCATCATTGACATGAGCGTGGAGCAGAGTATGCTTCCAGAGTAAGAGCCAAGAACCTGCTCACTTTGGGAGCTTACCTCTAAGTACTAAGAGGAAAAGAAAGAAGTGTGGGACGAAGGTTAAAAAATGCCACCAGATTCTTCCAAGGCTACGAAACATGACGCAACTCATTGATCCTCCACCCAAACCAGAAACAGCATAGGAAAGGATGTTTTTCATAGACGTCCACAAGGTCTGGAGAGGTCTCATGTGAAGTGGGTCTGAAAACTGATGGAGCCAAATCAGAGTGAAATCGTATTTCCGGAGTAGATGGGGCCATTTGGCTGGAATCAGCACGGCACAGTGCACTTCAGCTAAGTCTGTACAAGCAAAAAAAGAACACTTTCTTCAGAACAGGTTTCTAGCTGCATAGCCTGGACCAAAGTCTGGCTAAAAGGGACAATGAGCATTTCCTGGCATGTCCCTGTTAGCCCTTTGCTGTTACACAGTCATTTAAATAGACACACACACACATAATCATAATTTACTCTGGGGTTTATCAATATTAAATTTGGTCATTACTGAATTCTGACAGCAAAATTGCAGTCATATTTAAGAAGAGAATTTTAGGGACCCTGGAAAACCAGCTACGTTAAAACAAGATAATAGAAACTATACGCTATTGAGGAAAAAGGTGACTGAAAAGCACCAGTATGGAGCCCTGTTGTGCTGGATGCTGCACAGGCACATGGTTAAGGAACGCCTGCCTGAAGACTTCTTAGTGAGATAGCAAAGAAATGGCCATTTGTGAGACACAAAAAGTGAGTCTAAGGGAAGTTCAAGGGGCCTGCCCATGACCACAGAGAAAGACTGAGCAGCACCTGGACAGTGTGTCTAGAGGACAGGTCAGTGTCCTGCTTGTGCCATTGATAGTCAAAATTAAAATATGTCATAGGTGTGGGTTGTTAAAACAACAGAAAACAAACTCACAGTCAGTACCACTTAGTGGCTGATGTGGGAATCAACAAGCTGAGCAGGTCTTCCTGGCCCTGTGTTTAATTGTCCCCTACTTCCACATGAAGTTTCTTTGGATCAATCTGGAATTGTACAGCCCACGTGGCTCTGGACTGGAGGATGGGCATCTGTCTCTGACTCTGTGGACCTCCTCTGCGGGTCTGGAAGGAGAGCTGTTCTCCATCAGACTCTTCGCCTGACCTCAGCAGTGGAGGTGGAGCGACAGGATTTCTATGCAGCCCAGCAGTACAATACCCGTCAGGGCTTTGTGTCCCATCCCATTGGGATGAGATTTCGTGGAAGCTGTGGGGAAAACTATTGCAGGAGCTGAGCTGCCCGGGTCCTAAAATCAGAGTGGGGCATCACTAATGACAAAGACATAAGGAGATATCCAGTCCAACCTACCACTTGGAGCAGGACAGCCCCAACACTAACTCAGGTTTGCTATGGCTTTGCTGAGCCAAACCTAAAAAACCTCCAAGAATGGAGACCTCCTGCCTCTCCTGTGACTTGACCCAGGACTGTACCGTCCTCCTGGGGAGGAAAGTTTTCGTAATGGCCATCCTGAACCTCCTGAGCCTGAATCTGTGGCTCCTGTCCTGGTTACTTTGCCTAATTCTATTGAGAAGAGTTTTGCTCCAATGCCTTTGTAATTCCCTTTCAAGTAATTGTAGGCTGCTACCACATCACCTCTTCACCAGCTGAACCCAGTCCAGCTCCCTCAACCTCTCCTTGTTGGTTGCATGCCTCAGGTTCCCGGCCATCCTGGTCACTCTTTACTGGCCCCTCTCTGGTTTACCCACATCCCTCTCAATGTAGGAGTCCAATACCAGAAGCAGTGTTTCAGGTGTGGCATCTATTGACCCACTCCAAGGATCCAGTTTCCAAGGTCCCCATGGATTGATGTCCTGCCATTTTGCACATGGTCCACCCTCCCACCCCTAATTTTGTACCATGTGTGCATTTGCTGAGGGTGAGCTCTGTCTCATTGTCCAGATGTTGAATGATGTGAACCCCAATATCACCCTGGGGTGGGCACTCATTACCAGTCCTGAAGCAGACATCAGTCTGGCGCTCACTGCCATTTGAGCCTATTTCCAACCACCAAAGTGCCTGGTTGCCCAAACCATTCTGCCTCAGCTTCCAAATGAAAATGCTGTGAGAGATCATCTTGTGTCATCTTTTCCACCAGAATTTCAAACACCCTTATACCTACAAATGTGCTCTGACACTGCAATCACTCCACAGGTTCCCCATGAGCATCATTTTAGCTCCTGAAAATGGATTTGGGATGCTTTTCACTGTAAATAACCAGTATCATCCTCCTATTGTCCAAAGTAAATCTACCCACTGATTTTACTTCAGATGCACACAATCATTTTTCTTTCCTTGAAATCCTACTCTTGGGAGTGAATTTAATATTTTTAGAATGCAGTTATTTGTAATTTGATTGAATGTTCTTAACCTGGTACTTGTGAAGCCAGCTTTAGTCACAGTAAAAGGAGATGCACAGCTCACTTTTTGCTCCCTTAGTAAGCAAACAGAAAACCCTCAGAATGTTTTTTTCACCTTATGTGTTTTCTGATGAAAATACATATTCATGGTAGTTTGATATACAAGCTCACATGGGTAAATATATTTGCATAAACATTCAGATGAGAATATTTGCACGAGTAATTAGGACATGTTTGTTTTTCACAAGTGTTTATTTGGAAGGAACTGTTTTTCTACCAAATATTCATGATTAAAAGAGGTCACAAATGCAAACAAAGCGATTCATGGGGATTAGTCTGCAAGAAGATTTCCCTGTGTGTCTGTAATATTTCCACTCACCTCTGGTTGCTATGTAGCCAGTCATCTGCAAAACCTGATGAGCTCTGACAAGGCTTTTCCAAGTATGCAGGATCATCTGGAGCACTGATGGAGGCATTACTGTAGGTTCCCTAAAGCACTGAGCTTCAGCCAGTAATTAACAATAATAAGAAATAAGAATATTAATTATAATAAAATAATCCTTGCCCGGCATGAGACCCTGAGTCTGGGCTGACACCTGTTCTTTATCCTCAAGATGCCATTCCCAGATAATGCTGCCTGAGCCCATTAAATTGAATCCAAAGGCAGGGTGCAATTGCCATTCTTATGAACCCAGAACACTTCCTGCAAAGATGCTGCTTAAGTCTTCTCTTCTACTTAAAAGCATGCCTTGATTCCAGAGCTTCCTGACGTGCTTCTCCCACTTCATGTAGGAGCACAGCTCAACCTCCATGGCACGGCGCTGTGCTGACGGAGCCAGGTGCTCAAGGCGTTGGGGCTGGTTCCAGGGTGATCACGGCATTGCACGCTCTCACCCACGCTTTTGAGGTCTCGTATGCAGTGTCAGTGTCAGCTGGGTTCTGCTGTGCTGATTCCACCCTCTTCCAGATGAAAGAGGTCATTTTCACATGCATTTTCTTCTTCCTTCAAGGTGGTAAGGAGGAGTGTGAGAGGATCTTTTTTCAGGATTTAACAACGTCATGAGCCTTTTACCACTGAGGGGTTTTGAATCATGTAGGCTGGATTTTCAAAGCAGATCAAAGAAAGACATTGGCCATGTATCTGTGGGAGCTGGGTTCCACAGTCCTCTAGGGTCTTTCAGAAACCCAAAGTAAAGCCAGAATTACCAAATATTGGTGCTGTAGGTTTGACCCCTTAAGACATCATGAGACCATTATTGATTTCCTCCTGGGCTTCTTCCCCAAGAGCCACACTCCACCTCCCATTCCTGCCTCCCAGGCTAGTGCAGGAGCTCCTGAGCATGCAGAAGGAGAACTCCAGCCTTCAGCTGAAGCTGATGAATATTGGCACAACCACAGCAGGTTTCTCCAACTATTATAAAGAGCTCTTAGCAATGAAGCAAGGACCTTGAGCATGCAAAGAAGATTCAGCATGGGTTCTGCAACTCAAAGGTGTGAAGAAGGAATGGGAGAGCCTGACCTGAGGATGAACTGAGGACTAATCTGGTCCACAGGTATTCCAGCACTGTCCTCCACCAAGCAAAGTGGTTTGGACGAGGACTGGGGAAGAGGTTCTTACTGTGGTGGCTGAAGGAGAGATTGGAGTTGGGCTCTGTGGGACTACAGTTTCCTGGCAGCAGTAAGGCAAGAGCACAAAGGGGAGAGACCATCACAGTGTTGGCTTTTCAAGAAGTGGAATATAGCAGCTTTCCAGTATCTGAAGGGTGCCTGCAAGAGAGCTGGAGAGGGACTTTACAAAGGCATGTAGTGATAGGATGAGGGGTAATGGCTTCAAACTGGAACAGGGGAGATTTAGAATGGATATTAGGAAGAAATTTTTCACTTTGAGGGTGGTGAGCCCCTGGCACAGGTTGCCCAGAGAAGCTGTGGCTGCCCCATCCCTGGAGGTGTTCAAGGCCAGGTTGTACGGTGCTTTGAGCAACCTGGTCTCATGGGAGATGTCCCTGCCCAGGGCAGGGGGTTGGAACTAGATGATCTTTAAGGTCCCTTCCAACCTAAACCATTCTATGATTCTATGAATATCAGCTATTTTTGACTCTCATGGTATTCATGGAAGTCTTACCAGGCACTGGCTCCAAATAGAAAGTGTCCAGGTAAGGTTTTCTGGAGTGATCCAAAGCCCAGGAGATCTGTCTTACAGTGGTGTTACAATTGCTCAATCAAATTGTTTTAGTAAAGAAATGAGAAAGATACAGCTCATAACAAATGTAGGTGGATAAATGGCAAATTGATTTCCACTGGACTGTTAATCTAGTAGTAAAATAACAGTATCCCCTGAATGGGAGCTGCAGCAAGGCAAATTCAACCTGGAAGTAATTGTTAAAGCAACTAACCTCTAGTCAAGTTCTCATGTATGAGCTCAATCTCATGACACGGCTCTCAAATCTGTTTTGACATCTTTCCCAAATATCTGGTTGGGTTCAAAGGGAAGAGAGGTTTTCCACAGGAACAGCTGTTTGAATTTATTGCTTCTGCTATACAGGTGCTCAGACCTGGAAAAGCTTTGCTGGTGCAGGCAAAAGCATGCCTATGCCAATATAATTCACAGAGTTTGGCCTTTATAATGCAGGACTAATTCTAGGGCAAAATAAGACACTCTGAGAAAAGCTAGTTAATGCTAACATAGATGTCCTATGTCCAGGTGCAGAATATTTTGCTGGTGCAGAAATATTCCCAAAGCATCCCAGCCTTGGTGCATCAGAGAAGCTCTTGGCATGGCTGTGGCCTTGCTGTTCCCTCCCGGTCCCCCCTGTCCCTGGAATTCGTGGGTCAGTGAGTGCAACAGCCCCCCTCCCGCTGTGCCACCTCCACACGCCACTGCTCTCCTGCATCACCCCGGGCAGCTTGTCAAGGTAGAAATGGCAGGCAATCGACTCCAATGGCAACCTCAAATGAAAGGAAACCCCAGCCAGCACGGCACGGCTGATGGCCGGGGGAGAGGGAGGCAGCCTGGCATGACCTGTGCCTGCTGTCACCCCTGCTGCCCCTTCCCAAGGAGCTCAGCTGGTGTAACAAAAGGTCCTCCTAAGAGGCAAAGTCCTTGTGCTGTTCCTGCAGCCCAAGGTCATGGATTCACTGGAGTTACTGAAGTTTGCTTGACTTGGTGCCTGTTTCCAAAGTAAACCTGGTTTGCACAACAGGAAATTGTAGCTTTTGTGCCATTACTAGTTTTAGGAATTGCCAATATCCTCTGCTGGTGCCAACAGCAGCTGAGAGCTTGTCTGAAAGCAGCTCCAGGAGAATGATCTGAGCTCAGGCAGGGTGAACTGGAGATCTGTGCCCTACTTAGCTCGCGTATATATTTGTCAGTAAGTGGGACACTCAATAACCTGAGATCTGACAGCCTTCAGATCCTGTATGGAGAGATGTCAATCATTCTGGCTTACATTAAACACCTTCCCAGGCATCTGGGCCATATTATAATATCCCAACAGTGCCAAATTACAAACGTGAACCACACATGCTAATCTCTTGATCCTGTCTTATTTCCCTTTCGGACAATTCCTGAGGGAAGGAAAAAAAATGTCTTTTGTGAGCACAAGAAAATTATAAGCCACGTGCAGGGGAGGGGGAGTGAGCAGGCATCACCCTGTGTCTCTCGCGAGCCAACTATGGATTTTTGCAATTGATTTGAGAGCATGTTTATGGTCATTTTCACTCTCTGCCCTGGTAATAATTGTAATGGAGATGTCCAGTAACCGGTAGATGGAATTACAACAGGGGAAATCCTTTGACGCTTTGTGTGCTTCTCAGTTTGTGCTATGACATGGTCCCACCTCATCTCGGGAGGACTGAGCTGGACCTGCTGGCCCAGAGGCACAGGGGTAGTGATCGCAGAGAGGGCACTGATCTCCAGCTTGTGCTGCTCAGGGGCAGCATGTGGGAGCTCCTCAGAAGATGCATGGAAACCACTGGGTATCTTGGACCAACCCAGAGATGAATTTTCATCTTAGAGTAGCTTCTGGTTTATTTTTGTTCTGAGACTGAATTTAGTGACGGTAGAGGACATTTTCCTGACAGTGCTGGGGATGGGATTCTTTGCATGCAAAACATGCTGGTGTAACTCAGGCACACCATGCCCCTTCCCGTGCAGCTCTCCTCCGTGGCCAGCAGCTCAGACCCATACAGAGGTATGAATGTGTTCAAAGGCACCCACAGCTCCAGCTGTTTTCAGACAAGGGCACAGTTACTTGAGCAAAGAATACATTGGGAAGCTTCTTGCACATCTTAAAGGCATGGAGATGGAAGAGGCTGGCAGCGTTTTCTGAGAGATGCTCAGCATCCTCAGGGGCATGGATGGGAAACTTCTCCCCCAAGAAGCTACTTATATCTCATGGAGCACCAGAAATTGCACAGTGTGACCCACAGGGTGTTCTCAGTCCCAGTGGGATCCACCAGGAGGAGCTGGAAAGGCCCTTCCCAAGCAGAATTTTAGAAAATCAGCATACATTTGAGCCCTGCTATGTCTCCCTTGCCACAATCACCTTCAGGTGACCTTGCTTCCCAGTGTGAGAGCCGCAGCAGAAGTGGTTTCAGTCCACTGCAACTGGAATGGACCGGGCAGTTTGCCAAGTGAATATCTGCTGGGTTAATCACTGTGCAAATCTAATCAGGAACTGGAATGTGCCAGGCTCATTACTGAAATTAAATTCACCTCCAATTAAAGAGAGAGCTACAAGCTTCCATCATGTAGAGGTGCCCCCAGGCTGCCCCTCCCAGAAACAACATCAAATCCAGTCCTGCTGAACTGCAGGTTTGCTGAACACTGGAGGGATTTCCAGGTGCAAGGAAGTGAATTGCTGGTTGTGCTTTCCCCCGAGGCTGTGGAAGAAGTTTGCTGATGCCCTTAATAAGTCACCTTGCAAGTCAGAAGTAACTTCAATGGTAGGATTTCCAAGGAGCACTTGCCAAGAGAAGTCTGGGGATACAGTAACTGGAACATGTCCCATGGCAGAATTGTTCCTGGGATCTCTGGGAACCTTTAAAAATTCTGACCTCCACACACTGAATCTTTCCTTGGGACCTATGTGGCTTATGTCTACACTTCAGGGTCAAAAAAAAAAAATGAACTTTGTGATGAGAACAGCAAGGCTGCAAAGTCAAGCAGGTAAAAATGCAGAGATGCTGACTTAAAGGTTGTTCAAACTTCATTTGCTCCTTTGGCTTCTACAATTAGTCTGGCACAGCCGAATTGCATAATCACCACTCACAACATCATCTCTCCCTCCATCTGTGCTTCACCTGGGCATTATCTGGTTTCAGGGAAGAACTTTTAATATTTTAGGTCAAAATATGTGTCTGTAACTGAAATCCAGCTCTGGGGACTTGGCAGGACTGCAGATGTAATTCTTTGCCACCTTCTCTCCTCTAATATTCAAAGAAGACACAATCCACAAAGATTTGGGCTTGGCTTTCGTCTGCAGGTGGCCAACATGGATGGAAATCTTGAAGGCTTCCCGTACACATGTCCTTGATCCTCTCACACCTTCCACCACCCACTCTAAAATCATGATACTCCCAAAAATATAGCTAGTCTGAGCTCCTCCAACCTCATGGCCAGGAAACAGTGCTAGTAACACTGAGAAAGGAGCCAGTGTTGGGACAACTGAGTATCTCCAGACTGTGGCACTAGGATGATCTAGGATGTGCCTGACCTGGGGATTGCAGTAGGATCCCCCGCTGTGTGTAGCCAGGTCTGTACCTCGCGTGGTGATGATACCTCCTCAATCCAAGCAACAGACCCTGCAGTCAGTTCAGTGAATGTTCAGCAGTTGAGCAAAAGGCCCAAGACCTGGGTCACCACAGCCCTGGTGAAAGTCGTGCCTTATGCCGTGATCCAGGCTGGATGGTGGGCACTGGAGTTCAGGCAGAACAGAGTGCTCGCTCCAAATTATACACCAACAGAGAGGCCTTTTAGAACTCATTTATAAGAAAAGCAAAGGAAATTTGCACACGCAGACCTGGATTGAACAGGGCATGAGGGGGATCCCCTTCGCAGCACAGGGACAGCACAGCTGGGATGTTTGGGGGATCTGCTGGCACTGTAAATTCATCCTCTCACCCCAGGCTTTCAGAAGCATCTCATGCCTCCAGGGCTTTCAGGAAGATGCTCTGCCCTCCTCCATCCTCTGTTCACCCCTCTTTAACAAAAAGCAATTTAAATGGTTTATGCGTCTGGTGCGCCCTCTGGTAGGTGAGTGCCCGGTGGGAGAGCTGGGGCACGGCTGCCCAGCACGCCCTCGCTCTCCTCCAGTGCTGCAGCCTCCAGAGACAGCCGTCATAACTCCAAATACCTGTCCTAAAGCAAGCAGGAAAGACGTTTAAGCTGACATCTCCCACGTTTTGACTGAGCTGAGGGGACTGAGGAGAGCATCACCTCTCTCTCCTTTTCATAAACAGTACTTAGAAATTTGTCTCCAAAGAGAAAAAAAATTTTAGATATTATCAAAATGAAACATTTTTATTTTATATGATTTTCATATGCATTTATGGGACTGTCAGGTCTCTCTATAGGGTGTCTTTAGATTTAAATTTTTTTTTGCTACCAGAGACTGACGAACCACCAAATTCAACATGGCTCTGCCCTGAGCCATAGCGTGGCTTAACTAAAGGGGGAGTTAATAACCCTGCTGAGGTCAGGGTCAGTAATTCAGTTGCTGTTCTGTGTTCTCATAGAGCTGGGTGAGGAACTGATGCATGTGTTTTTCACTGGGATTAGCAAGACATTGGGAAACAATGTTTTATTTGTTTCCAGTGCATAGGAAATTAAATATATATATTAAAGACAATATTTCATCTGCCAGCAAAGGGATTTCATATGGTGTCATTTCAAACTGGAGTATTGAAGCATTTCATTTTAGAAATACTCTCACAAAATATCGTCAGTTTGGGGATTTTTGTTAATATAAACAACTTGGTGAATGCTACACAATTGCAGTAGGAATGGTTCATCCTAGAGGTATGTTTTTGTGGTGCCCAAAGCAACACCTTTCTGGATGTCTCGGTGTTCTGGATCTCTGCAAAATCCACAGATGCTGAGCAGAGCTCAATGCCAGCAGGAGACTTCATCTTTAAACAAAACCTATTTTACTCCCTCACAGGGTCACGAGCCCCAGGATGGTTGTCCAAATTGTTTGCCTACTACTCAGTTGGGTGGGTATTGGGGTGGTCCGTCCTTGCCTTTGTGTGGAGGAGCAGGGATACTGGCTGTCAGGTCCTCGTCAGGTCTCCTGGGCTCCTTCTGCCTGACCCACTTCCCTACAACCAGGAGTGCTGGAAGCCAGGAGGGTTATCGTGCCATCTTGTTGCAGGTCTTTTTAGTCCACTAGAATTGCTTTGACATTGTCATCTCCATCTGATCTGGCAAGGTATATCGTGCCTGTGATTTACACGTGCCTGGTCTGATAGACACTGTACAAGCAAGATGGAAGGAACTTGTTGCTGACAGTATTTTGATCAATGAAATCTTCAAGTCAGCCTTGCAACTTGGCTCCTTGAGGAACTGGCTCACGACACTGTTCATTTGGAACCTCAGCTGTAGCCAGCATCTTCGGATTATCTTCCAGATGTCTGAGGAAATGTATTTGTCTGCCCAGAGAGGAGTTGGTGGCAGGTTGGAGCCCGAGTCCTGTTCCCTTCTCATGCCTTTTTTTGCCTGCAGTGTCCTGTATGCTATTTCAAGAGTTAAGGGGAAAAGATGGCAAAATGCTCCCAGGCCAGCTGGGGTTGCAGTCATCTCCCTGCCTGCTGCACCTCTCTCATTCACCTGTAAATAAAACTGGTGAGGAATATCCTGGAGGACTTTTATATCAAGGCCCTGATTGGTACTTACTGTGGTGGGAAATTGCACCCATGATGGACCACACAGCACATGATTGCTCCTAATCCATGCTTTCTTCAGCTTGTCCCTGCTGTCAGCCCAGGCCCATGCCCTGACCTCCCAGACACGTCGGCCAGGGGCTTTATTTTGACTGCAATGCTAATTTCATGTATGAAGTCTGCAAATTTTTCCTATGCCTTGAGGTTCCTGCAAAATCCCTCCCTCCTTCCCTCTCTTCTTCGTTCCTTTGCAGAGGACACTCCTGGGTGACCCTGGCATGAGGATGGACCTTGAGCCAAAATCTATTCTCTGACCTGTGTCCCTGCAGGGGTACTGCTGGGAGCCATATGGTGCCATGTGCAGCCACCCTTCACTCTCCAGAGGACCATTTTGGAGAGCTGCTGGTTCTGAGGCTACAGGAGCTCCTGAGATCCACCTGCCACATGAAAAAACTTCCCCATCACCTCCAGGGCCTCCTGGTGTGCCTTCTTGTCCAGGTCACTGCAAGAGTGTCTGACTCAGCAGAAGTCACTGAAGCCATCTGCTGCCTTGGAGAGCATGAACCATTCCAGCACCATGGGGCTCATATCTCTGAGTGGCCAGAATGACATCTGTCCCAATTTAGGATGCAGACAGCTCTTCCCAGTCCTGTAAAGCACTCTGCCAGCTCCATCAAGTTGTGGATCATACTGCATTTGTAGATCCCACTCTGGCCACGTGAAAGCAATAACATCCATCTTTCCATGTGCTGCCAGCAGCTATCTGCTGCATGGAAGTTCCCCTCCCAAAATATTCACCAAACACAGCTCCAGGGTGCACAGCTGGGATGTTGGATGGTCCTTCCCATGGTCATCATCACAGCTGGTTTTGTCTCAAGGTCTGGCTCTGCTCTCAATATTCACACCAAAGCCTTTTGCCTAGGTTCATGCAGGGAATTCAGAAGCTGGGCAAGTTCATGAGCAGGTGTAATTATCCTCTTTGGTGCACCTCACACAGTATTTGTCAGCACCGTATTTAGTCTGTTGAAATGTTACTGTTTTTTTACAGCATGATCGGGTACTCATGGAGTCTCCTCTGAGACTTTGGATCAAACTCTGTAGGACTGAGCTCTGTTCTCCTTATACCTGTTGATTTATATTGCATTTCATAAGCACCCTATCAAGATCAGTTGGAGACAAAATGTAAAATACTTCAAGGCCAGAGCTGGAAGGTCAGATCTGGCCTTTAAATAGTTTTTATGCCAGTGGTATAAAGATTTAATTCCTGTTTGCCTTTCTAGGATCTATCCGACAGCCTTCCAACCATCTTTCCATTCTTCCTTCCTTCCTTGTTCCTTTTCTCCACTCTACTGAACTTGAACATAACTCTGATGGGTTTTAGGCCCTTTACTACATGAGTGATGTTCCCACCAGCGTGTGGGTCTCTCACTGGGGTAGTCATGCTGCCTCTTCCAGCCTATGCTTGCTGTCTGACTGATGGATTTAGCTGAGGATCTCTTTGTGGAGGATGTTAAGAGGCAGATGCCTGCAGGATCTATTCACAGCTCCAAAGTTAATTGACTGAAATGCCTCTTTTGAACCCCTGTAGATCTCAATGCCTGTTTTAGCCACATTCCTCTGGGTTACTTAGCACTAAGCTATCAGTAGCCTCTTCCCTTGTGTGCTCTTAGGGGGCTTTTCCAGTGTGGAGACACTAATTCCCTCTGGCCTCTCGAAATTTGAAGATCCCCATCCTGACTGCTTATTGCATCTGGTTACCTGTTTGATCCTCTCTCGGTTTCAACCCTAAACCCAAGCCCTGCACAGCTACCATTCACCTGTGGACTGGCAGTCCTCTGCTTCATTAGTCGCCGTCTCAGTTGCCCTGTGGAGCTCTGAAGGAGGGCTTGCTCATGGGACGGCTGGCTGACGCGGGTCAGAGGCTGTTCCTCTTCCCTGCCTGCCGAAGGGACAGTCCTGCCTGCAGTAGGTATGCTTATATTCTGCTCCCATTGCTGCTTGGACTGACAACTTGGCATAAAATTTCTGCAAACGCTAGAACTATTCAGGAGCTGCAAGTACAAAGAGGAGCGACAGGGACTTGGGTGAACTCCTGCCACATGTTAGCAAATGACCATTCAAAGAGCAAAGCTGCACTGCTTGCCAGCCCTGCTCCAGGGCTGCGAGGGGAATCTGCAGTGCAGGTATGAGGTAGGGCCCAAACAGCCTTCCAGTGGGCTCAGAGGCATCCAAAGACCTTGTTACGGAGCAGAGAGCTCAGCACTGCCCCAAGGGTTAATTAGCAGCATCCTTTGCCTTTGGAGGTGTTCATCTAAGTGCTTCCTTGTGGAGGGACAGCCGTCTTTGTTGCCTGGATACAGCCTTCCCCGGGCTTTGAGGAAGGTACCTGGAGCTTCATTAGAAGAGGATGTTAGTGGGATTTTCAGATTTAGCTGCACTATGTAAATTATTACCCGGGGCAGCCCTGAGGCAAAGCGGCTGCCGGTTACTATCAGCCACACATCACATCCAAGCGCTGACAAGACAAATAAGGGTAATTGTGTCTCTCCCCTTAATCAGGGGGATGTGATTAGCTGTAGGAGGCCTTGGCCAGGTGCGCACCAGCATTACCCGGCTCAGCAAAGCGAGCATCCCTGCAGACACGGGCTGGGCAGTGAGGACCAGCCAGGTCCAACACCCTTCAGCTGTTGCAAGTGAGCAGCCAGCAAGCAGCCATCTTTCATGGCTCAGAGAAAGGCTGCAGGGAGAATAATCATTAGAAAATAAAGAAGACCTGAGGAAACAGTGGTTTGTTGCTGGTTTTTTTTCCATGTTACACAGGCTGTACCTACGCTTTGAGGCTGCATGACCAGCTCATGGAGCAGGGACATTCGGTGCTGAACCGGGGGCAGTGAAAGTCAAAGTGTTGAACTGTTGAGTCAAAGGCTAATTAGATGCTTTCCAAAGGCTAATCAGATGCTTTGTGGGACCATCTCTTCCACCTCGATGCCTAAGAAATATCTGAGGGAACTATTTCTGTAAAAAGCCAACCTTGGCTGGTGATGGTATAAGCAATGATCCTGGTTCACATTCCCTGTGGCTCCCAGGAAGACCAGCACAGCCCAAGGGACATCCCAGCATCTCTGCATGAAGACATGGAGAAAGGAAAGACAGACTTTGATGGCTGTGGACTCATGGCTTTACAAAACCAACTCCTTAAAGTGCTGAGTAAAAGGTTGGGCCTGCACGTAGAGCAGTAACCCCTGATCAGTGCAGTTATAAGAGCCAGAGATAAAGGACTTATTCCCATGTGTCCACCTGCCCTTGCTAGTACCTGAATTCATGTTTGATCACGAAAATCTCCCTTAGCTGCTGGACCCAGAGCTGCTGAAAGGCCTTACAGCAATATCAGCATGGCTACAGCTTCTGGGCACTGAAGCATGGCATGCCTGGCTGCTGTCGGTGTCCACGCCTGCCCCCACGGCATCCACATATGGGAACACCTCATTCCCACTGTGGGTGCAGGAAGGGAGCAGCAGCTGCTTTTACCTTGGCAGTGCCTATATCAGGGGCTGGAGCATGCCCAGGGCATGGGGGACCAAGGGAAAAGGGAGCATCTCATGCATTTCTTCTTAGGATTTTTTGGAAGGGAGGATACTTGGAGTTGCAGGCGCCCCCTTGCTTGTTGAGTACCTTAGCCATGAGGCTGTGAAGTTATCCTGCAGCTTGCCTTTCCCAGTCTGAGGTGTATCAGATGTTGCTGATGCAAAGTGAAGGGTCCCAAAGGGATTGCTACAAGGGACTGAGAAGGACTTCCACCCAGCTTGGGAAACTGAGCTCAGAAACAGATCTGGGGAAACACAGATTTTCTGAAGTGGGAGATGTATGTCCTTGGTGCTCCATCCCACATCACCTGTCCATGATGCTCTCTGCACCCAGGGTGAGTGAGACGCTCTGGGAGATTTTCCCCAAGCTGTGGAGCAGCAGGACATCCTCATCCTCCTCCTCTTAAAGGATAAAGTTCCAGTGAAACAGGGCCTGGATTCCTCCGCACTCTCCAGTCACCACTTCTGCTCACTGTATGACTTAAAGTCAGACAAAATGACATTAAGCAGAGCCATCAGCAAAGTAAATAACAAACCGCCCTTGCTCTCTGCTTATACCTTGTCTCAAGCAGGAGTTTACCTGCTGAAGTCTGACTCCTGTTGTAGGTCTGAGACGGGAGATGAGCAGGAAACAAGGCAGATAGACCAAGAGCCTTTTAATTAGAAAGCAGCTCAGATAATTGTGACAGTGATATATGTTTTCATTAGAAAAGAGGATGTTGTGCAGCGGTTGTGCCAGAGCATTTATAAGCTCCTCCTGGCCTGGGAGTGAGAAATGGTGTGTCCTGACTTTGCTGAGCACTTTCTCGGGTACGCTGGGGTGGGGAGTCCCCACTGGGTGTGGGATCACCTGAAAGTCAGCTGTGATGGCCTCAAATCACATCCCAGGGCAGATGCTGGTGGAAGGGTTTGCTGTGCCCTGCAAAGGCTGCGTGCTCCTGCTGTCAACCTGACTTCAGAGCTTTGTCCCCCACCTGCTTGTGGGTGAGCAAACCCGCACATCCGCCTCTGTCACGGTGACAATGTATGTCAAGGTGACACTACCTGCTTGAACCTCCCTCGAGTGCCTTCCAAAGATGCAAAAGGTTTCTGAGTGTAAAGAAAAAGTGAAAATCCTGCTGGGTACCAGTGAGACACTGAGACATCTAGATGTCTCACTCTATGATCTTTCCATGCTGGTGCCTTCCCTGCCATCCCATGCACGCACAGCCACAGGTGCTTGTGCTGTCTACTGGTGATCATAACAACTTAGGTCAAGTTGGGATGGCTTTCAGTGTGAAAGTCAGGGATATTCACCCAGAGATCATGCAACTTCTGAGCACTGCTTTAACAAGAAATATATCAATCATTTGAAAATGGTTTGCTTTAGAAATGGAGTATCTTGGTGCCATATTTCACATTTTGAAGTTTATTTCCTTTCTCTTGTTGCTATGTATCTCTTTAATTAAGTAGCACAAGTTCCCCAAACTCCTGCACACTTATGTTCATTTACATCTCAGTCACTGGCTTCATTAGAATATTTTGATGCAGTTAGAGGTCTAAATCACATTTCCTTTCCCCTGCAAAGAACTTAACACAGAGTGATCCCTAGCAAAATGGCTAGGCAGCTCATAGTGATGCTGCAAGTTATCCTTCACAAGTGTGGTTTATGGTCCCATTTGCAGCTTCCACCCACTGCTTTCCTCCACCTATTGCCCTGATGCTGTTTTGACTTCTTGCACTAAAGGTTGTGCAGGAGTTTTGTGATTTGTTCTTATGAATGAAAATGGACAACTGCAGCTGTGTCTCCTCCATGGTGTGAGCAGAGTTTTTCATTATTTTTTTTTTGGAGTGAGGATGTGTTTTGTAAGGTGACTTGTCCTGACACCTTCCTTGCTGTTGTTTAGAGACACCATTTCATAGTAGGGTCTTGAACTGCTGAATCAGAGGCATCAGACTCATGGGCTGGAGGGGCCAGCTTACACCAGGATCGATGACAAAGTTACTGCTCCCAGAGCGTCCTCTCACCTGCTGCACATAAATCAGTTTATTTCATTTTGCCTTAAAATGTAACTGTACAAGACACATAATGTATGATGCAATGAGTCACCACCAACCCAGCCATCCACGTGCTGGGAGTTCAGCTGGAGCAGTAACTTTGTCCATTGCCCCATGCAAGCCAGGACACCTCTGATCTAGAGCCTGGAAAACAGTCTGCTTAATCAGTGGACCTGAGTGCAATGCACTTAACTGAATTCTTATCAATTCTTCTCAAAATCCCACCATGCAGTTGGTGATGCCAGCCTGGGTGACATTTTGATTCTAAGAAAGATTTCAGAATAAGTAGAGACAAAACGTGAAAGCAAGGTAAAAAGAAATACCCAAGGAAAACAGTAAGTCAGAGGGCTGACCTTGTTGGCTATGTGAGAAAGACAGATGACCTGGTATTCAAAAATTATCCAGCCTCACTACCTAGAGGACGTGGGGCCGGTACTTCTGACTGTCCCAGCTCCAAACTGTGCTGCCACATTTCAATGCTGTTTTGACACACAGCTGCAGCTTCCCCAGCCCAGGACTTCAGGGCTCAGCTAGCGCAGGCACAGAGGGCAGGGGGCAGCTCTGGTCACCCCAGGAGGTGTCAGCAGTGCTGCAGCCTGTGCTGAGCTGCCCTAGAGCGTTCACTGCATACAGCATATGTTCCAGCAGCAAAATCAGAGACTAGAGGAGATGATGCCGGTTATTTTGGCACATATGTCCTGTCCTCAGGGCAGAAAAAAATACTTCACATAAGTGTCCTTTAATTTTTAGAGCCTGGCACAGCAACACAAAATGCCTTTCAGTACCTGCTGGAAATGGTTGTGATTAATTCCCAGTGGTGAGCAGGACACTTCCAGTTCTAGTCTTTTACTGAACAAAACCAAGTCCCAACCTGGCAGCAGCTGAGCCAGGAGGTACAAGTTGCAGAGTGGACATTGTCCCACAGCCCTTTGCACTAGCAATGCTGCCCATCTTGACCCAACACTTGTCCTCTTGCTTTTCCCCTCCACCAGCACCAGAGCAGTGGTACCCTGATGTTTGATGAGTAAGTGTTAGATTCATAGAACCATAGAGTCATAGAATGGTTGGGGTTGGAAGGGACCTTAAAGACCGTCTAGTCCCACCCCCCTGCCATGGGCAGGGACACTTCCCACCAGCCCAGG
>RSEF01000023.1:2198298-2221214 GCA_003993805.1 Himantopus leucocephalus
GGGCTCCAGCCCTCACAGCATCTCTGGGGCCTCCTCTGGCCCCTCTCCAACAGGTCCATGTCCTTCTGATGTTGGGAAGAGCCTCCTCTCCCCCCTCGCTGAGTGCATTGCCTGGCCCCTGGTGCTGATGATCTGTGGCGCAGTCCCAGGGGGAGCATCAGGACACAGCTATCATCTCGATGCTGAAACACGGTATCCCAGTGCCAGGCAGGTTTCTGCAGGGACCAGTGTTCAGCAGCCGTTTAGTAAATTGCCTCCCTCTTGTGGTGGCTGTGTGGCTTCATAAGGTCACACGTACTTCAAACACGGACAGTTTTCTCATGCTTGGCCTTCCACATAGCTTCAGAGGAGGAGAGCAGCGACCCTGGGCAGGTGGAAATCTCAGGAGCTGTTGCTGATGAATAGCATAAAGCCTTCAGTGATCCCTGCTCTGCTGATGGCACCGGTGAGCTCTGGGAGGCCATGCACAGGAGGACTAAATCCCAGCTGGAACAAGCAGGTGAGATGAGCTGAGCTTAAAAGCTGACAGCAAAAAAATAGATCAGAGGAAAAAAAAGTAGATCTCAGATTAAATGTGCAGCTCTGAGGTGATGATGTCCTCCAGAAGTCAAAGGAGACTGAGTCTGAACATCACCCTCAGCTGCAGATCCTTGTGGAAATGCTGGAGCCCTTAAATAACAACAAAAAGGCAGTTACACCAAGAAGAAAATGCCGACCGATCTGACAGGGATTGCACTGAGAGTGGTGATGGTTAAGGGTGCACTTTAGAGACCACAGAACCAGGCAAGCAAAACTGGCAACAGTTTGGCAAAAAAAGCAAGCCAGAGCTGCACTATATTAAATATGGAGCTGAATGCCCCTGAAATAAGTGTCCTGCAAACAGAGAATTCTGCAACAATGGCCAAAGAAAGAAGCATTATGCAAATATATGCAAAGTGATCAAGGCGTATGTAATCACAGAAAGTGACAATGCAGATAGCAGGTGAATTGTTCACTGTAACAATGTCCTAAATAAAGGAAAGAAAATAGTGGAGGAATTAAAGTGAGACCCACATACTGCTAAACTCAATCAAGGTGCTCGGCTGATACACAGCCAGAGCAAGGCAACACAAGAAAGTGAGAATGCAAGTCAGAAAGTAAAACAAAACCCTGAAAAACGAAGTCAGAGGGAAAACAAAGAGAGAAGTTACTAGTGACAGGGACATAGTTTGCAAAATGTGTGTTTACAAGGGGTGGCCCACTTGGATTCAGGCTAACTTTGGGGATTGCAAAGCTTTAAGGCCAACCAACTCCAAGACTTTTGTTTAATCAATGAGGCAGCTGGTTGTACTCCACCCTTTTGCACTGAAGAGATCAGGTTTTGCAGGAACTAAAATGCAGAGGGAACTGCATTGTTCCAGAAAATGACAGCTCTATGGTGGCTGAATACATGGAGTGATGGCATCAGGAAAGGGTTGTGTCCCTCAAGAGCAACCTCATATAGGTATGAAAAGATGCCAACTCTGGAAGTGCTGAGTCTGGAAATAGCTGCAGAACAGCAGCTCAGTGCTTCAGGTATCCAGAAAATACCCTTTTCTTATAAAAGTACCAATTACCCTACATTTAATGGGTTTCACATCCTGAAATGGCCCCGAGTGTGTCCCATTCACTTGTGCTTCAAAAACAAGCACTTGAGATGTCTTCAAGAAGTAAGAATACACAGGAAAAAATTGGAAAAGTAGTGAAGAGCAATACCACAGTGTAACCAGTCAGCCAAGGTCCATTATACAGGAAGGATAATTATGAATTCATGCATTGCTACTTGAAGATTAATTAATGAATGAACAGCCTGGGGACTGGTAGCCCTAATCTTAGTCAGGGTGCTGTCACACGAAGCTCTCTGTAAACAACAAAATAGAGCAGAAGACACACATTGCCCAGAGGAACTCAGCCTATGCAGGAGACAGAAGAAGGGAGATCTTTGCAGATCAGTGCCCGGTTAAGGTGGTTGGGTGGGAATGTCGTCCCCGGAGCAGGGCACAGCGGTGCAGGAGAGTCTGGTGTTGTGCTGCCTGCCCTGCTTTTGTGACTAAAGCCCAGAGCAGGCTGTTGGGGTAAAACACAATGCTATGGGAATTATTAACTGATGCTTCAGCATCACATGAGCTGTAATTGCCTGGAATTGCCTTCTGTGGTTCCATGGAAGCAATGAAAGATGAAACCTGTGCTTTGGAAAAAGCGGGAACGGAGTAGGAAGGGAAATGATGCAGTGTGGCTGCTGAATTCCTGTAGGCACTGGGAAAAGGTCCTGCCTTGAAGCCTCAAAGCCAAGACCAGAGATGTAGACATCCCCAACCTTCTCCTCTGTCTCTCAGAGCCTGGGTGGTGCTGCCTGGCTGTTTGTGGCTTGCCTGGTTCAGGTGTAAATGCCCCATATGCTGAGAATCCACTATGTCTTTTAAGTATCTAGGTTGCCAGGAATGCTCCTTTGACTGAAGATATTCGATCTAAAATTTCCTTCTCTATATCCTGTCCTAGCTCTTCCATTTGCAAGTTCAAACGTGTATCCTGCAAACTGATTGCTCTCAGCTGTTTGTGGGGCAGAATGGACAGAACCGAAGCAGCAGAAGCAAATATGTTCCATGACTTCACTGACAGCAACACGGACAATAAGATCTCCCTTGCTGCTGCTGCAGGAGTGGGGAAGAGGGAAGAACCAGGTATGACAAGAAGTCTTCCTGCACAGGGAAGGGAATGTGCTCTGAGCAATCCCACCGCATGTCCTGGCAGCCTCTTCTGCATGTGAAAGTGGGCACTCTGGATGTCCTTGAAGTCTCCCTGTTTCATGCAGATCAGGTATTACTGAAGACTTTCTGAGGAGACTTCCAGCAAGGCAGAAGTGCTGTTCCCCTTGACGAGCTGAGAGTATCTGGGATCAGAGACAGCATTGACAATAGTGTGTCAGTGGTGGGTTCTCAGATGTCATTCCAAGAGCAGTTCAGCTAAGCTGACTCTAGAGTTCAGCAATGTTCAGTATGTTGATGTGATGAAGCAGCCATGTCATGAAGGACCTGACCTGGCTGCCGTCCCAGGGAGCATCTCACCATTACCCTTTTTAAGGCACATTGCTCTGTTTCATCCATTCAGCCTGACCATTTCCTTGAGGATAACAGAGTGAAGCGGGACCAGATCAAACTAGACAGATTTTTGCCCATGTCTAGGTACTCCTCAGAAGTAAGGACTGCTTGCTCACTTGTAAACTACCACAGCAGCCAGTAATCCAGGAGTCTCAAACAGACGATGAAGAGTAGGGATTTTTGCATTACTTGTTGGCAATGAGGTCAAGGTCACCACAGACCATTTTCAGTAAGCGTCTGGCACGACTGGAAAGCTCTTTCCAGGGAGGACTCAGCAATAACAATGCGGATTGAGGATGGGTCTTCTTGAACACTTCCCATGAAAATAATGGGCACACTTCAGGCAGGTGATGAGCCTCTTCACATCTCCCTGTGGTGAGGTTGCTTTTGGGCCATTGGGAATGACTTCACGTACACAGTTCCTAGAATTGTTGTAAGTAAGGACAAAGAAACTTTCATCAGGATTAATAATAGAGCTTCCTTTTAAAGCAGCCTTTATAGACAGGACACTCATGAGTCAAAATGATTTGAACCATACAGGCAGTTTCTCCAGGGGTCAGTCCCACCGCTTTCAGCTGAAGCACACACCAGACTGGGACAAGGGCAGTCATTTTCACAGCTTGGTCAGTGAAGATAGGCAAGTTAGGGAGAAGTTATTCTCCAAAAACTTCATCTGCAGGTGGAATGACATGATCTCACATTCTTAGCGTCAGCCAGCTCAGTGTGTCAGCATTGGCAATCAGTTATCCTGGCTTGTAAACAAGTGTGTAATCACAGCCCTCCACTGCAGCATTCACGGGAACACACCTGGAAAGGTAGGCTTGTTATTAAAGAGAAATCCAAGAAAGAGCTTTTAGCCTGGCAGATTTTGATTGCACCTCCACAGATGTAATTATTGAATGCTTTGATTTCATTAACCATAAGGAGTGCTTCCTTACCCATTTGTCCGTAGTTTCATTCAGTGGATGGCATAGTGCTCGCACAGTAAGTAGCAGGTCCCTCCGTCCCACCTGGCAGTGCATGATTCAGAATGGCTTCAGCACCACGAAGTGATGCAAGCACTTAGCCCTCTATTATCTCTTTTCATCCAGATGAATGAACCTTGAATCTGATGTCAATAACTGCTTGACATTCTTGGAGATCTCTGCATGCTGGTGAGTTTATCTCCATACAATTTCCCTGTTGAGAAAGCAACAAAGGGCTTCAGCGTGTGCTGCTCTGTGCAAATAGGAAGCTGTGGTAGAGGTTGAGCAATCCAAGGAATGCTTGAAACGCCTACTTGAGTTTTGGCTCTGCAGCCTCGTGTTTTGTTTTGCCTTTTCTCTGTGTTCTCTTGGGTACATGTCTCAGTTTCTCAATTCCTGCTACTTGGCCTCCATTTTCGGCGGGATCCTCCCTTCCTTGCCAGAAGCCCAGTGCTGTGTTTATGGAGCAGAGGGCACAGGATGGAAGCAGAGGAACAAGCATGGGAATGCACATGAATACATCACCAGCTCTTGCTACAGCAGAAGAAAGGCGGGGAGGGGACTAGCCATGACATGGCTAGTCAGGACAAACAGAATAACATCCTTTGCGTGACACAGCATCTTGGGTCAGCATTCATATCATTCAAACCTTTTATCTGCACAGCTCACTTTTTGTTTCTGCTGAGCTCTAGGAACACGTGCATGGTTGTCTCATCATTGTATTTCACCCATGAGCAGCTCACTCAGCTCAACCAGAGCTCTCCCGGCTGCATACCCTGACAGTAACCAGGTGGTAGGACGTTTCATTGTTTGAAACCATGATCTCTGTGGAAATCACCATTTTGGATAGTTAAGCAGCTCCCTCCTCTAGCCTGCCATGGGGAGCCAACTCTCCAGCAAAGCTCTGTGTGTGGCTCTGGATGCTGCACGTATCTGAGCCCAGAAACCCCAGGAAACCCCCACATGCAGAGACTTCACCTGTAGGTGGAATTAAGGGGGAACAGTGGTTTGCAGTGATTCATGTCATTGCCACCCTGCCGGGCTGCTGTGCCAGCCCTGCGGTAGTCACACTGACACACCTTGCAACGGGAAATGGACAAGTGATGAGATACAGCCTTGTGATATCTCCCCACAGTTACATTTTGAAAGCCGTATGTCAGAGCCTAACCTGAAACTTCAGGAGTTTTCATGCAGATTTCTGCTTTTCTAAACCACGGCCTTAGCATCAGGCATGGATGGGCAGAGGGCTGCGTGATACTAGCTCAAGCCATCTCTCGCCAACGGTGTTCATGGGCAGGATGGGACATGCTCTGTGTTTTACCGGGTCTGTTACAACTCTGTCTTTGGTGCTGTGAAAAGACGACTTGTTCCTGCTGGAGACACAGGAGGGGAAGCATCTGGTGCTATATCTCCACCTGGGAAGTTTGTGAAGTTCTTTCTACCAGTGTCTGGTGGGAGCTGAGCTATTGCTGTAAGTCCTGTACATCCTTCCTCACATGCTGCTTTTCCAGATGAGCATATTTGACTGCCCATGACCAGACCATGACCATAGCTGGCACCAGCGGTGATTGAAACGCCATCCACAGAGGGAATGGGAGAGCCCAGTACAATGCAGGCTCTGCCCTTGGGGAAGGCTGGAGGGGTTGAATATGTACTGTGAGCTCCAGGAGCATTTCCCCACTCCCCAGGCTGATAATATCTCCTAGTTCCTGGTTTGGATGAGAAGCAGGAGCTTTCTGCCCCTTTCTTACCTGCCTGTGAACAAAAGGAGCCATGGCTGTGGCTGTATTCCTCATCTGACCAGCCTGGAGGAGACCCAGCCCTGCATCTCCCTTCACACCAAGGGGCTGCCCTTGGGAGAGAGCACCCCTGGGAGCTGGCAGAGATGGGGAGCATTGCACAGACACTTACCACAGGCAGAAAACCCTTCAGAAGAGCATGTTTTGCAGCAAAAAGACTCTTTTCCTTCTGTCCCAGAGCTCTGCAGGGGCTATCTCCAGCGCCCTGGGTGCCTGCAGCCTCTCCACATTTCCTGTTTTCATTCCAGTATCTGCAGTGCTAACATACCACATGCCTTGAATTCCAGCCCTGACACACCAGGAAAAGGGGCCAAGGGCAGAATCATGGGAGTCTCAGAGCCTTTTGTGCCCTTTCCCCAGCCAGAATGAGGATACTGATAATTCCCCGACTCCCTCCTTCATCCTTTTTCTTCCTTTCTCTCTTCTAATTCCCAGAGTTGCTGTGTTATCCCTCAGCACTTTAATGCTGCAGTGTTCTTCTGGCAGAGAAGGGCACTGATTTGCCCTGCTTTACTAAGGGCAGCAGCTGGAAAGAGCTCTCTTGCTGAATCAGTGCTGTTCGTCTAGCAAGAAAGTGTGTACAAAAGAATGCTCTGATGTCCAAGAGCTTTTGCAAAAATGTGGCATAGCCAACATAATACCATTTCCCCATTGCAGTAATAACTTTCTAATTCCTCCCTCCTAATGGTGTAAACCAGGAGTAAAACCCTTAAGCCAGTGTAAGGATTGCCTTGGCAAATATTTAATAACACTGCTTTGAGTGCAGTGTCAGCCAGATCCACCCCCTGTGGATCCCCTCCCTCGACTCCCAGCCTGCGCTGATGCACAGTACCCGAGACACACAAAACATGCAGACTTGGCAATTCGTGATTTAAGGGACAAATTCCACTCCTTTTAATTCCAGTGGTTAGTTGAGGCCAGATGTTGACAGCCGAAACAGTAAGCTGTGGCCAATCCCAAACCCAACCAACACACAATGGCACAGGAAAATATTTGCAGCCCCACGTACAGCACCTGCTGTTGGCAGGACCCACTCTCATCCCACCCGCTGCTGGCACCCGCGGGGCATTGTGGCCAAGCCATCGGGCAGCCGGTGGCTGTGCCCATGGATGAGCAGGACATGTACTTGCAACTGCAAGTACTGATGGCATCACCCAAGGGTTTTCTTCCAAAAGCCAAGCTGTCCTGCAGGCAGCTCTCTTTCCCACGGAGGAAGGTGACGGGGTGCAAGAGTGAGCATTGGAGAGGCAGTAAATTTCTACAGCAGGTGGAGCTTTCTCCATGCACCCCTCCAGACCTGCTCTTGGTTTGGAGCTTGCAGCTCTTCTGGCCCAAAAAAAGCACGTCCACAATGTTACATCCCTACTGCCCGCTCCTCTGTGACTCCCTGCCTGTCCCCTCTCCCAGCATGGGAGCAGGGTGGGGAAAGGAGAGGGACGTGGCGAGCACATCAGGAGGGAGGATTATCTCTGTGTGGCACGGGTGGGAAGCCAGAGGAGCAGCAGTGAAAGCCCGCCAGGCTGCTCAGCAGTAGCTAGATGGGGCTCCAGCATGCCGGCAGACCTCAGCCCAGCCCACAGCCTTTGGATTTCCAGCCTGGGATCAGCTGGCATCCAAGGGTGACTTCTAAGGTGTCTCTGCAAGATAAGGTAACCCATGACAGCAGGCTTCAGTCCCACGGCAGAGCCTACACTCCTCCTAGAAGTGCTTTAAGGGTGCATAAATTGAAAATCTCCTCTGCGGCTGAGGGCAAAGCAGTGGCAGCTCCTGCTCGGGGAGGAGGTGCTGCAGCCACTGCCCACCCCCTGCGGACAATCCTGGACACAGTGGCCAGAGGCTTTGTGGGTTCACCCCAATTTCCCCAAATATTTCAGAGCCCACTTTAGCTGCACTTCTGTGGTGGGTTCCTTTGTTTTGGGCTTTTGATGAAAATTCCTGGTTTTCATTGTTTTAAAATCATATTCTCTTCCCATTGAAACAGCAGCTTGAACTGAGGGGTTTAAAAGACAAACACTGTCTCTCACCACATTTTAGTTATTTTGTCAGGGAAAGGGCTGTAGTTTGTCTTATTTTTACTCACTTAGAGACACAGGTAGTTTAAAGTGAACACATTATTTAAAATTGAAAGTGCTACTTTTTCAGGAAGCATTACATTTTGAAAATGTTGCTTTTGCTAATTGTTTTTTATATGCCCNCCCCTCCCCCCCCCCCCCCCCCCCCCGCAATTTTTTACCTTCAATTCGCCCTAGACATACATTTTTCTTGTGAGAAAAACAGGACGATTTTTTGAAAGATCCAAAACTAAGCGAGAGACAAGAAAAGATGACCAAATTGCCTATTTTTTCTAGGTAGAAAGCACAGAATCGCTGTGCAAAGTTCTCCAGCATTCTTGCACATCTCTAGGAAAGAGGCTTGTTCTGAAAAGGCTGTTCTGATGAAATCACATTTTCCATGACAAAAAAAAGTCTTTGTCAAAGACATCTTGACAGCTTGCTCTTGGCTTTGCCTGCTGGCTGGAGATGGGGCTCTTACAGTTATTTATGTAAATGTCAGGGGCTGAAGTGCAGAAAGGCAGGCTGCTCCTGTGCCTCTCTGAGCTGTTAGCCTGGTCGCCAACCAGGTTCTCCCACGTTATAATACCAGACAGGACAAGGTGGTGCCTATAGGCGTCCCAGCCAGTGAGGGCCTGAAGACTCAGCATCCGTGGAGATCAGCCTCTCCTTTCTCCAGATGAAGCTCCTCTGGCACAACAGACACATGGGCAGGAGGCTATATGGTTGGAGCCTGCTGAACTAGGACAAGCCATGGATCCATGAGGTCCATCCGTACTTCTCATAGCCACAGCTGGAGGAGCAGAGGCCAGCTGGAGGTTACCAGCTCTTCTCGCTGCATGTGCATTAGCTTTGTCTAAGAGATCCACCTGCCTGCCAGAGGCAATTTGTACGCCGTGTACTGGTGGCTGAGCCCAGCTTGGCAGTGCCTTCATGCAGAAATGAGGAACAAGTGGTGAAGGGTTTAAAATAGATCCTCTCATGCCTCCTTTGTGTGTGTCTTTCCAAGTGACCTTTCCCACCATATTTTTTAACATCACTCACAAAGAGGCATGTCTTTTATTTTCTGTGCCTGCTCATAAGAAAGGTCCCATCCTGAGGAGTTTTGATCTTAATTCTGTTCTTCTGAAGTTTTCTGGAAGCCATTAAAAATTCCACCACCTTCTGAATTTTGCTTAGTCTTTAAGGGCAAGAATTTAGGAAGATTCATAAAAGGGACTGGAAATTTGTATGCACATGAGGAATACCCCGTTATCATAATGGCCAACAATGAGAAATACAGAAGGGGTGTTCAGGGTTGAAGTCAATCTCATTTAAGCTGATCTTCAGAGATTGGATTGAGGCTTAGTGTAGAAGATGTCCTGCATCCGCTGCCACAGAGATCTTGCACCTTCTGACCTTTGTCACCTGGAGGAGCCAAGGCCATGTGCACGGCACTTGCTCTTTGGGGGCAGATCCAGCCTCCTTACAGCCCCGAGGGAAAGGCTTAGGGACTGCAAGGCTCCATTTCCTAGACGCACTGGTGCTTGCTGACATTGCGCAGCATGGCCAGAGGACTGAAGTGATTGAGGTGGCTGGCTAATCCAGCTGTGCTGGAGCTCCCAGAGTTGTTCCCCGCAGGATCTAACCCCCATGGGCTGCTCCTTGCCCTGCTGGCACATTCACCCTGCTGCCACCTCTTCTTAGCTCAGGGAGTCCATGAGCATAACCAAACACGGGGCTGAGTCCCTAGATGGGTATGGGACACGCTCAGCTGCTGAGCACACACTCCCTCTTCACTCCCCTGCGTGCCAAGTGGCAGGATTGTGGTGTGCAGCACCTTCAGAAAGTTTTTTCCACAGTGGTTCATCATGCACTGTGGCTTTCCTACCGTTTTAAACAGAGCAGACACTGTGTGTTGTGAGCCACTGCTCCCCTTAGTCCCATAAAGCTTCCTCTATCCCAGCCTTGTTCTCACATTTCTGCCTCTCCTGCAGGCCAAAATCAGTGTCCTGGGGAGAAAGGTGGGTAGCACTGAGGTTTGTAAGCAAAATAAATCAGAAGCCTGGAGCTCCCAAACCATCTGTCTGTCCCTGAACACTACACAAGGCAGAAGCCCAGGCATCCTATTAGCCCCTCTGCTGCTGGCAGGACTCCCAGATCCCTCCATTTATGACCAGCCAACATGCCCTTGATTTTTTCCTCTCAACCTTCATTTAATGTGTTTGGGAGTCCAATGTGAGCACTGCTTCCAGATAAAAGCATCTGCTCCAGATAAAAGCATCAGCTGGAGGCATCAATGTGATTTCTAAGTACATGAAGAACAGAAGGCGCCCTCAGAGTGGACCCGACCTTCACAAGCAGGAGCTGGCAGAACCATCAGTGGGTATGACTAGAGGAGGGGGCTGGTGGACCTTGCTGGAGGTGCAGGGGGCCTTCCCTTCTGTCCAACTGGGTCTACCAGGCTTTGAGAAGGCTTGCTGAGGAGCAGGTCACCCAGGGCTAAGAAGAGGCACAAAGCAGGAGGAGGGAGGAGGTAAGCGGGATGAGGTGGTGAAAGGCCGGAGGGATCTGTGATATGTCAGCTTCGGGGGTCGGTGATGAGTGTGGAATTGTGGGAGAGGAGGGAGGCATCTGCTGACTTCCCAGGGATGTGACTTTTCATTGGCATCATGGATGTGTCCAACCCTGGTGACTGCCATAGGAAGGAAGAGTTCCCAGCCCTGGGGCACCCTTCTTGTGGCCTTGAGAGAGAAGCACTGCTTGTCCGTGCCTCAGTTTCCCTATCTATAAAATGGGACCTCTGCTGAGACCTTACCAGCATGCTGCACTGAGGATGCGAGCAGGATGAGGATGAGAGCAGCAGCAGGCGTGATCCCCCCCTTCCATAGCTGGTTGGTGCTGTGTGCTGACCATGGCCAGCTAGGGCTTCAGCTCAACAGCCCACGTCCAGGACCAGCTGCCAGCCTGGCCCATCACAGAGAGCTGTTTTGGGGCAGTAAAGGAGACACTGATGCTGCACGATGGAAGACCACCTACCAAAGAAGGTGAGGACTGGATTTGTCACTTAGATGTGGGAAGGTGCCAATTCCCTGGTCCCTGCTGGGTCATCGGAGCAGCGAGGCTTAGCCCTGCCTCTTGCCTTTAGCAGCACCAGGGTCCTGCAGCAGAGGACTGGGGCAGGGGGAGTTCCTTTTTCTTTAAGCTCTTTCAAATTGATCCCACCCAGCTGTTTCTCTCCCAGCCCTATGCAACATCAGTTCAGGGAGCAGAAAGCAAAATCCAGACTCCCTCTCCTGGGACACAGTCTCTTTAAAAGTCCAGAGCCTTTGCTGGGATTCAGGTGGTGACAGTTGTCCCTGAGAAGTGACATGTCTCCCAAAGCAACAGTGCCATCAGGAACTTCTGGTCTGCAGAGGAGGCTGGACACTGGCACAGACTGGTGATGCAGACTGGTTGGAGTGGGATCTCTCGCTCACTGCCTGGCACAGACTGACCCTAGAAAGTGGAGGAAAACAGCAGGTAATAGAGCAAGGAAATACCACATCAGGTGAGTGACCGTGAATCATCCCCACGCTCACATTTTCTCCTGCATTATTATCCTTTTTAAAAATTAAAGATGGTAATAGGTTACTGTAGTTGAAAGTGAGATAATGGGAGATTTTAGGGAGATAAAATTATAATGGTATCCAGGGAGAGAAGGGGATAGGGAGAGAAAATTGAAAGGGATTCATTATGAACTTACCCTCACTTATAAATATTCCCCCAGGTTAGGACCTTATGGTGTTAATAATTAACCAGAATCTTATGAAGGCTAAAATAACTACAACACGCACGAAGATCATTGCTTCAGTATTCAGCGTGTGCACAAACCTTGCCCGCCACTCGTCTCAGTTACTGTGGCAACAGTACATCTGCTTTCCACAATATCCTTCATTAATCATTTACACCCAGGGAAAAAAAAAAAAAGTCTTGGAGGAATGATACCACAGGAGCTATTTCTGCTCACCTCCCGCCGGAGAGTGGGACAGCTCTGAACGCAGCCCTTCAACTGCTATTTGCAGCCAAACCCCTACACCTTGCAAGACAGGGGCTGGGTACTCACAGCTCTTAGTCCATCCACAGCCTTGGTGGGTTTGGGTTATTCCCTTATTTTAGTGACAAGAGCGGTGTGACCTCTGCCAGAGGGAAGCAGGGTTCTTGGAGGATAGCTGGAGGACGGATGCACTTCCAAAAAGTTTACTTTTCCAGTGCTATTTCTTTTTCTTGCCCACTGCAGGAAAGGAGCTTTTGGGAGGTGAGCTGGGAGGTAGGTGCCCCACACTCAGCACCCATGGGGAGGCTGAGTGGGCAAGAGGAGGGCTTGCTCTCTTCCCCATCCCTGCCCCATCGCATCCTTTGGCAGCCAGGCTGAGGGGCAGCACCCCCAGCTGAGCTGCAGCTCACCCACTGATGCCGCCCTTGCCCAGCAGCAGGGGGGGAGCACGGCTCTTTTCCCCAAGAGACTGTCCCGCAGCAAGGTAAACATCTCCCGGCAAAGGGGGACAGGCCTCTTCCAGCTGCAGCTCAGCCCAGGGACAGCCCCGGCCCTGCCACTGGGATGGCGATCACCTTCCCCATCCCCTCCTGGACCCTTGTCTCGAGACTGCACCTCACTGCCTTACACAGCTCCTTCTCAGACTGAAGCAGGTTATTTAAAGAGTGCAAATAAACCAGGTATAAAATAACTTCTTTTATGATCTTTCCTGGGGTATCCAACATAAGAGAAACTGTATGTTCAGCATGTAATTTGCACCAGATCTTCATATTATACTTTCTGTGTAAGAGTATGGTGGTGCTTTACATTGTTACCCGGCAAACTTCCTGGATCTGGGTGAATTTTATCTCCAGTTTAATGATGGACAGAGCAATGAACAGACAGGCCAAGTAACTCCTGATACAGGTCATAAACTTGAAAGCCAGGAAAATCTCTGTTTTCTCCTGCTCAGTGCTCATGCACATTATAATTGAGTCATCACTAGTCTTCCTTGAAAAACTAAGCAAATTCAACTCTTTCAGACATTTTTCTCCAGCAATCAAATAGCTTATGTGTCTTTTCTGCAGTGTCCCCAGATAGCCATCATCCATGTGGAAGCCTGGCCTGCAGGTCTGTACGTGCATCCCAGATGGGCTCACTGCTGTACAGGTGTGACATTTCCCCTCTTAATGTTTCCTCCAGCCACTTGAGTCCACTCTCTGTGCCACCACCCTGCTCTCCTCATGACTTGTTTGCCCATGGGGCTCCCACATCTTGTCTGACCCCTGCTTTCCAGGAGAGCAAGCCTAGACAGAGATCAGAGCAGAGTGGAGGGGGGCAAGCAGGAGTAAGATAGGATATGGCTCTTCACAAAGGCTCTTCTGCCTACACCATGCCCCTCCAACTGGCGCAACATCTTCATCTCGTGGCAGAGGAACCAAGTCAAACCAGCTTTGAGCTTGTGGTTCTTCCCTGGACACCATTGCCCTGAAGGAGTAAGTTCTGGTGGGACCAGACTCCCTTATCCCAGGTGTAAGAGCCACCCCTCTGTCTCCACCTCCCAGCATTCCCTTATCCTGGTATTTTCAGACTAATGCAGTTAGCTGATCATCACTGACTCTGAAAGTTTCAATCTCACTGCAGCCCAATGGGCCTTAAAGATGAGAAGCAAGCCAGCTACTAGGAAAAGGACTGGGCTTGTGTTAGAAGAAATCTGTTTCTTTGGGAGCAACCTCAGACACCAGACATTTGTCAGGTCATTTTGATTTTACTGACTCTGAAATTCCAGTGTGGAACTGTTTACAACCTGCTCAACTACAAGTCAAACTGTCGTGGGTGAGTAGCTCCAACCAGAGGACCCTTCACTGAAAACGCACATCTCCAACAGTGTGCTTTGCCCACCAGACTCACCCCTGACTCACTTGGTTCACCTCCCAATGCAATGGCTGTTCTTCATCTGCAAGCTGATCTCATCGAAGCACCAAGCCCTCGTTGGTGTCAGGGGCCAGGCTAGGGGCTGCCTGCCATCAGCAAGCGCCCTGCACTTGGAAACATCCCATCCTTCTGGCTCCCTGGCAAGTGTCGAGCATGACTGAAGAAGGACTGGTATTTGTGCGACTCTGTCTTGAAGTGCTTCTCTATGCAATGCACATGGTTGCAGGAGGAGCTTGGACCTTGCTTCCCACTCTGGGTGGTTCAGCAGGTCCCCACAGGCCACAGTCCCAGGTGCTGCAGAGATATTTAAAGGAAGTGAGTAGACATCAATCACATCTACATCTGGGTCCTGAAATAGTGTGCATTCCTTTTCCTGGACAGACTTCAGACTGTTCTGGTCCTCCACTGTTAATCTATGAAGCATGAAAATGTCCCTGTGCACTATGGAACTGCAAATGCAGCTGGTCCTTCTCTCCAGCATTTCTTTCCTGCTACTTCATGGTTCTCGTGATAGATGTATGGATGGGAAGGGACCTCTGGAGTTCTCCAGTCCATCTCCCACTCAGAGCAGGACAGTTACCAGCACTAGTTAGTCACCCTGTCCGTGTTTCTGTCCACTGAAGACACATGCCCAGCACTCTCTGTTGCAAAAAGTCCTAGGAGTCAGTGGGAGGAGGGCCTGGTGGGATGAGAAATTCCTTTGGCAGTTGCAGTGCAATGGCTCTATGGGATGTCCCTGCTATGAAAGCAGTGGAGCACTTGCCATTGACCAGAAGGTGAAGTGTCACATGCATTGGGAGGTGATGGGCCATCCTTCAGAAAAGCCTGCTGCTGAGACCTGCGGAGGAATCTCTCGTTACATCAGTGCCTGCAGCTGGAGAAAGGGCTGATGGCGTGAAACGAAGGGACAGCAGATGCCTCTCAAAAGGGTTAATCTTTAACCACATTGCAGCACAGATCAAACTGCAGGAGTGGGATCATGGACTGTGGGGTTGTGGGTATCCCTGCCCCACAGAAAGAGTTCCCCCAGGTCCCACCACCATCTTCTGAGCGCACAGCAAGGACAGTGTCCAGGACCATTGCAGCACCACAGAACTTCTCCACTATCCCTGTCAGCCTCTAAGGAGAAAAGACAGAACCCTTCTTCCCCACAAACTTCTGTACTCTATCCCCTGGACAACACAGAGGTAGATAAAGGGAATCCAACTAAAGCTTCCTAATAAACAGGACATGCCTCTGAATTTCTTATCCCTAAGAAGAGTGAACCCGTCTCTGCAGCAAAGTGCAGAAGGTGTCAGTACTGAGTCACTTCGTTACTCATGAATTCTGTGCCATGGGGAAGTGAGATGAGGAGGGGTTGCTGCAGAGGATTCAGCAAGAGTTACTCGCACCTTGCAGTATATCTCCAGGTCTTCCATTCTCAGCTGCAAGAGTGTGCCTGGAGAGCGGAGATTGTCAGGAACTGGGTGTTTAATTCTGGGAGGCAGCAATTTCCGTGCTCCTCGGGGAGACACAACGCTGCTGAGAGCTGGTGCAGAGGTACCAGGGAAAAGGCAGCAGCACACTGCCATTTCAGGAAAGCCTCAATTCCCGGAGCATCCCAGCAGCATCGTTCAGCCATATGTACCCGGCAAGGAGTTTTGAACTCATGGTGGAGTGGTTCAAGGTTTCTCTGCAGCACAGGCAGAGCCAGCCCTTCCTCTTCCTTTTTATTTCTGTCTTTTGGGTGACAGCTCAGTGGCAGAAGAGGTTAATGGGAAAAGGTGTTCAGGCCTACCTGCCCTGCATCCCAGCAGCGTTGCATGCTGGTTGCTATAGGCAAATGGTCCTCCTGAAATTTTGGAAGCGATTCAACAGCCAGTCCAGAGGAACCCATTCTCTACCATGGCCGCAGGCACAGGGAGTGTTGGTCCCAGCTCTGGACACATCAGCCTGGGCTGAGAGAGGAGAGGACAGGTACGCAGAGCAGCTCAGGAGCACAGCATGGGCTCTGTGCAGTGTCACCCAGCCCCTGGTAATGAGGGTAGGAAATTAGACTTCTTTAAATAACCAGGACCTCTTCAGGAAAGAGAGTAAGATCTGCAGACAGCCTGATCTCCACTTAATCCCTGCAAACAGACACCTCTGATCAGGAGGATTGGTTTCTTCTGGCAGGGGGGACAGATTGAGGGCTTTGCCTGGCAGGAGCGAAGGAGGGACATCTGGTGCAGTGTCTCCTATACACAGAGAGCCCCCGACTTCTGTCCCCAGTTTAATTCTCAGCCTCCTCTCTTTTCCTCCTCATCCCAGCACCAAACCTCCTTCATTAGCACCGGACCTGGAGCACGAGCATCTGTATCTCTCCATCAGTAAGCGCAGCCCCAGCGCAGGTGGTGCCGGGGATCACAGAGGAGCGCCGAGCCTCTGAATGTGGCAGGCAAGGTGGGCAGAGGTGGGCAGGAGTTGCCCTTGAGGATGCGGTGACAGCTTTGTCTTCGAGGGCACAGGCTGCTCCACACTCCCTTGCACCACTGACACAAATTAGAGGAGCCACATCACTGACACAGAGGTCTCCGTTAATGAGCAGGGGCACTAATGAATCTGTATGTTATCTCAATGTATCCTCTGCCTCTAGGACAGCCCCGGGGCGCTTCAAGCAAACAAATGAAGGAAACATGTCTATTAGGGCTTGCCATGCACCTGGGCCAGGGCCAGGATTCAGGACAACTGTACATCCACAGAAGCAATTTATACAGGCTCACAACAAACATTTTTGCTGAAGGTTTTCTGCAAGATTTGCCAGGGTTTTTATCAAAACCAAAAATGAGATTTCTCTTGTTGCTTGGTTGTGGTGGGGTTTATTTTCCCAGTCTCATTTTCTTAATGAGATTCTGAAATTTGAACCCTCCCCCAAGATATACTCTGTTTTCTGTGTTGATGAAGATCAGTTTTGGCTGAAAATAATTTTGATGGGAAATGTTCAGCTGTCTCTCCAGCAGGGTAAAGCCCTAACAGAGCCCTGTGATGCAAAAGCGCTAGCATGACTGAATGCCTTTGCTTTAAGAGGCAGCAAAGAGAACAGCCCCTGGCAAGGAGAGAAGAGTCCCTTTCAATCCCAGCTGCATTGGAGAGGTAGGATACCTACTAAAGTATCTCAAACCACCAGCCAGTTGTGATGAGAACACATTGTTTTCTGGCTGGTTTCTTTCCACCTTAACCCAGTTGGATGGCTCTGAAAACACTTCCCAGACTGGGCAGCAGAGGAGAGAAATGGGGGGGATGCTGACGAGACTCGGGGCTGAGCTGGGTACCGGGATGTTTGGCACCTGGGCAGGCTTGGGTGCACATCTAGGCACTCGGAAGTGCCCAAGGAGAAGGAAGGGACATATGGGTCTATGTTTTGCTCATTTAAGTCAAGGGTGGCAGATGTGTTATGGTTCAGCCTCAAGAGTCTTTATGGACAGCAGTAGACCCAAAGTAGGGTGCAACTGGGGAATTACACCACTGACAGGGAGGACATCCAGCAGGATACTGGACCCATGTGGGATGCGGTCTGCAGAAGAGGTGATGTGACGCATATGCTGGAACTGCCACAGCTCCCTGCAGGAAGGGACCTCCTGAAGGTGATGGGAAGGTCTCACCACCCTGCACTCCCCTTATCCAGAGGGGACCAAGGGGTGAAAATTACAACTGCTGGGCATTTGAGAGCATCGTACAGAGCAGCATTGGCAGAGTAGCACACCTACAGGAACCAAAGGTGGAAGAGCAGTGGAGCGAGAGCAGGACGGTTTGTGGGAAACCCTGTTCTGAAACAACTGGAGGCACGGGGTGGCATCTGCCAACAGGCAGGACATCACAAACTCCAACATAACCTCGGGCCTACATCTCAACAGTGAATTAAATAGGTCTGGAAATATGCCCAGGCACTGGGACCAACAAGCATGAGCAGCACACACTATCTCATGAACTTTCCCAGTCCCTACAGCAGGATAGATGCATCCAAAACAGTCCCAGGAATGCTCCAGCTGTGACCGTGTCCAGGAATTGCTTTGGAGAGAGCTGTCTGGCACAGTCCAAACCCAGGGCCCTTTCTGACAATTTAGCAGTGCAGACAATTGTATTTCTAACCCTGGCAAGCACAGCCAGGCTCTGTTTAATGTGTCTGCCATGGTCTGTTGCTCTGTAGTGGAAGTGAGGACTGAGGGTTTGGCATCTGGCATTGGTTCATCCCAGAGAGGAAGCAACAACTCATTTTCTGCCATTAGATCCTGTAAGAATACTTTTAAAATGAGAGTTATGGGCTAAAATATCCTTTCTGCATGGAGTGGGTAGACAGACCAATTCATCAATCAACTGATTGCTTAGACATACAAGCAGACCATCATCACCCAAGGCTGAGTGGAGATCAGTGGCATGCACTGTTGTAGCAATTTCATATTTGCTGCCATGCCACAGGGCTCTCATTTGCCATTTTTATGATCATTTATGCCACATTTGTCAATTTGTTGGCATCACATTCAATAGCATTGTCAACTGGTTGAAGTAATTTCAAACACAGTTTCAGTAAAAATACATCCTATGTGCCCCAGGGTCACAGAGCACCCACAGGAATGCCAGATCCCGCAGATCCCACATGGCATTGTTGGAGAAGCCTCTTCCTGCTTTCCACCAGGGAAGGACAGACACAGGGACAAGGACAGTGGGACTCACTGCATCTATAGGCTGGGGACAAATACTACTGCAACACATGGCAGCACCAAGAGGCTGGTGGAGCCATCTTCCTTTTGGGTAATATCCTGGACCTCTTCCTATGGAGCTTTACCCCTGTTGTCAGAGAGCGTGGAGGTGGATTTGTGTCCCGGGCAGGACACACAGTCTTTCCCATCTCACCAGCCTGTTCTAAGGGACACAGGGGTACAACCACCCCAAGCCCCTCCACCGCCAGCCAATTATCCCAATCAGCCTAGGAAAGGATTTATGGGGCACGGTACTATTTCAGGGACTGGACTCAACCAGGCAGGAGTCTTTTCCAGGTCTGAGTTCCTAATTAAACCCTTGCCGATTCTAGCACCTTCCAAATGGAAAGAGACATCTGCTTTGTCCACTCATGTATCCAGCACACTGGATAATAAGGTGAACAGATTTTAGCAATCAGGAATCCCAACATGTGGGTTATTTTATTATACATTTCTGGGAGATTTTGCTTCAGGACAGTTGAACTCTATTGCATATCACAGAGAATAAAGTGAGTTAATTCAGTCCAAGCAACTCTTTGAACAAAGGAGTGCAGCCATTTATCTGCTTGCTTAGGCGTCCTGAAGACGACCCACTGAAAAGGCAGTTTGCCCAAGGCTTAGCCACTGCACATTAATCTACCCCCAGGGCCAATATCTATTAGTGAGAGGAGAGGATGGTATTGTCTGAACGTGCTGAAACGCAAGGGCTGGTTGCGGGGGGAGAAATAAGCAGAGCAGCTCCTCCAACTCCTGCTGCTCTCCAGCAAGGGAAGGGTCCATGATCCTCATTCTGGCGGGATGGTCCTATTACTTGGGGCCCGGTTTTGGGTGCTGTAACTTGGGGTCTGGTTTTGGAGAAGGTGCTGTGCAAGGCAGGCTGTGGACCCCCTCTCCAGGGTGGCCGGGAAGGCTCTGCCATGCCTCCGACACCGGGCTGGCACTGCACCAGGTTTGCACGGGGTTTTGAGCCCATGTCCCCTCGCCCAAGCTAGGGGATGAGTTGGGGGCCAGAGAGGGCTTCAAGGGAGTGGCGAAGGGCCCCCGCCCGCTGGCTGGACCGTGGCCACCTGGCGGGGCTGGCTCTGGAGCGGTGCCACTGCCTCCATCCCAATGCACCCAGCCATCGGGAGCGGGAGGGAGGAGGGAACTGTCTGTTTGTATATTTTACACTGTAACCTTTTGGGGTGGAAAATAGCTCTAAGCACCAAAGAGGAGAATTAAAGTGCATTTTAATGATATGTGTCTTATGTCTGAATGAGCATCTTGGGTTACAATATCATTTGTGTCCATGTGATGAAATCCAGCCAGTAAAAAATCTCCCATCATCTCTTTCTACATTAATACACATATTTACATTTTAGACCTTAAATTTAACTGTTATGTTCTTTCAAAAGTAATTAAACTAGGCTTCAAATAAGGAAATAACCTCGTGTACTCTCTGCCCGCCAACCACACATGAATATTAAAGAAAGTGGTCAGAAACAGATCTATTTGTGAAAAAAATTATAAATTAATTAAATGCAGTTTTCCTTCCCTGCAGCTTCATTCAACCTTTATATCAAAAATGACATGAAATGCATCTGTGTTCATTTGTTTAAAAAAATCCTTTGAACACATCTCCATCTCCATTTAAATTAAAAAATGACTTAGCACAAAGAATAACAAAAAGCCTTCTGTGCAGGAATACAATGAGTAATGAACTTCAAATCATATCTGCATGAAAGATTGTCAAGTTGGATATTGTTTTTCCATATGACCTGTTTTTTTCTAATTATTGTATTTTTCCTGGCTCTGATTTTATAAACAGTGGCACCTCTCCCCATAGCTGGCTTAAAAAGAGGTTTGTTTAATCTTTGACATTTCCTATTTCACAGGCTTCTTTGCAAGTGTCACACAATAGAGCCTTGTTGGTCTCAGTTTAATTAAACACAATTACTTTGCTTTAAGTAACAGAAGCAGTGACACTTTAAAAATTTCCAACTCAAACAGCTCCTTTTCTGCTTGAAAAATAATACAGTGTCAGTGAATAATTAAAACATACAAATCATCAGAATTAATTAGCATCTTAACACTTCTAAGTGCTTAAGAGTCTTTATTACCGGACATTTCATTTGAAATGCTTTTTGGAAACTGCTAGAATTTGCAAGCAGCTTTCTGGTGATATTCTCCAGGGTCACGGACAGAGACCTTCACCTTTCGCAGCAGCCAGGCGAGGAGTTAAATCCCCACAGCGTGCCACAAGGTCACCTGCGATATGAAATCCTCTGTTCCCTGCCTCCTCTGAATATGCAAAGCCGGCTCCTGCGCCAGCACAGCCCTCCACGCCGGGGTGCTCCACAGCCTCTTGCAAACCGAGTCCTGTAGGAACCAACCCTATTTTAGTGCAGTTCAGATCTGAGCTGATTTTCAGGTTTCCCTGTGAAAAATACAAAAGATGTGCATCCATTTCCAAACAGTGCTGTATCAGCCATAGCTGGGAAGGCTCAGAGAAGATTTTCTCATCTTCTCACCTTCCCTGCATGGACTGGAGATCTCCAGAAGCACTCCAGCACCAGCTCTGCACCACATGAGGCTTCCAGTCACTTATTTCTATGCAGTTCACACGCACTTGTATAGTAACCTGTCAATATTCAGTGCGATCATTCCCATACACCGGCCCATCAATATTTATTGCAGTAATTTCCACCCATCTGAATAATAGAAATTGCAGATGAAAAAGCTGGTCAGCGGCAGCAACAGGAAGGAAATTGGGTGTCGCAGTTCTCAGTCGAGTGCCTGGAAGAGGCTGCTCTCAACTTGAAATGTAGCTTTGTGCCTTTCATCCCATTACACCTACTTGCTCCAAACCAGTTCTTCTTCCTCTTTCATGAGTACACTTTTCAAATGATAATGTGCTGGTGTCATGACCTTGCTGAAGCAGAGACTGCCGACTGCCGTGCTAAAAATATTAACGCTTTTCATCTTTGCTTCTGAGTCCCAAACGGTTTTGCTGGCTTTCTCTGAACATTTCAAACATGTTGATATCATTACAGAAATGAACTTGCCCCTTTCTGGCTATAATATGATAATCCTCTGCATATGCATGCAGATTTTGATTTCATAACAATTTTGGCTATATGGCGCCCATGCAACCCCTCTCTGTCCACCAGACTGGTGCATCATGTTGCAGACAAGTGAATCATTCAAGACCTCATGGTAGAGCTGGGAAGAGAGCCCTGGATGTCCACAACCCAGTGTGCTCTTCAACACACTCACACTTTCATTGAACACATGGATGTAAAAATTGCATCTTGTATCCTAATCCTGTCCAGGCTAGATCTTCTTACCCCACTTACCCCGCAGTCAGAGGTGTTGAGTCCTATCGTACCTACAATACTACCTCTGGAAATCTGGCAGGGCCAAGAGTATGGTGCACAGCCTGCCCCAGGCATCTTCTGCCCTCCAGGGATGTTAAGGAACAGAACCCTGTTTAGCTGGGAGAAGAGGAGGCTGAGGGGAGACCTTACCACTCTCCGCAACTACCTGAAAGGAGGTTGTAGAGAGGTGGCAGCTGACCTCTTCTCCCTAGTGACAAGTGATAGGAAGAGAGAAAATGGGTTCAAGTTATGCCAGGCGAGGTTTACGTTGGATATTAGGAAAAAAATTTCACTGAAAGTTATCAAACATTGGAATAGGCTGCCCAGGGAGGTGGTGGATTCGCCATCCCTGGAGGTGTTTAAAAAAAGGGTAGACATGGTACTTGGGGATATGGTTTAGAAGTGGTTTTGTCAGGTTAGGTTAATGGTTGGGCTTGATGATTTTAAAGGTCCCTTCCAACCTTAACGATTCTATGATTCTCTGACTCGCCGGGTTGCTTCCCAGCACTGAGGGAGGTGGGCACTGTCAGCATCCCAAGACCACCTGAGCAACCTGAACAGACAAGTCTATGGGATCCAACAGGATGCATCCCAGAGGCCTGAGGGAATTGGCTGATGCAGTTGCCAAGCCACTCTCCATGATATTTGAAAAGTCATGGCAGTCAGGTGAAGTCCCTGGTGACTGGAAAAAGTGAAATATTGCACCCATTTTTAAAAGGGTAGCAAGGACAACCCTGGGAACTACCGACCTGTCAGCCTCACCTCTGTCCCTGGGAAGGTCATGGAACAGATAGAATCATAGAATTGTCTAGGTTGGAAGGGACCTTTAAGATCAAGTCCAACTATCAGCATAACGCTTCCAAAACCATCACTAAACCATGTCTCTCAGCACCACATCTGCCTGTCTTTTAAATACCTTCAGGCATGGCCACTCCACCACTGCCCTGGGCAGCCTGTTCCAATGTTGGATAACCCTTTCAGTGAA
>RSEF01000023.1:2221314-2235529 GCA_003993805.1 Himantopus leucocephalus
GGAGATGACCTCCCTCGATCTGCTGGCCATACTCTTTTTAACGCACCCCAGGATGTCATAGGCCTTCTTGGCCACAAGGGCACATTGCTGGCTCATTGTGTTGTGCATTCCCAACCCACCAGCAGAGACCTGCAGCTTTCATTGCACGTCTCTTACCCGCAGCCCCTTACTAATGCCCCAGCCTGCCTCAGGGACACGAGGCAGCACAGGGAGTTTTCCCCTCTGATGCTATCCTACACCCAGCCACAGTCCAGGTGCTGCAGAGGATTTGGGTTTGGTGCATCCCTGTCTGGCTGTACGCACCAGTGCTTGTGAGAGGGCTGTGTGCAGTGTGAGAGGGGAATAAGGATATCAGAGAAAACACCACTTTTGCTGAAATTGCATGTGAGAGCAAGATGAAGCTGCACTAGGAGACATGCTAAAAAGGAGCTGAGAGCAGGAGTGTGGGCTGTCCCCTAAACCAGGGCTGGGAAAGCAAACTTCTTCCCATCGCAGCTCCTCACCCCAGGCCAGCATGGGCAGAGGCCAGCATCATCCTTGGCTCTGCCTGTTTGAGAGGCAGTCACAGCAGATTTCACATGGAGGGAGGGATGAGGTTAGGACACCTGCAGCATGAAAGTCACTGGAAAGGCTGCACATGTCCCTGAAAATCCCTGGTGTTGTTTCAAGCTCTCCTCAGCACCAGTGGGATTCTCCTGCCTCATTTCCTAAAATCCCCACCATGGTTTTCATTGCTAGTAAGGTGGAAAGACAGAGTTTTTGTGCCCATGTGGCAAATACAGGGCAGTGGGACTTAGGAAGTTTCAAGGGGCTCTAGTTTCGCTATTCTTCCTACTCCTGATGGCAACGGCACTACAGTCTCCAGCAAGGTCATTTGAAGGTTATTTCCCATCACATTGCAAAGCTGAGGAGCTCTTGGCCTGCCAGTGCACAGCCGGACAGAGCTGCCCAAATGGGACAGCACACCCAGCTCCCACCCCTGCATGAAACAGCCCCAGAGAGAGCTCTGCACTTCGAGACATGCCCCTTCCTAAGGCAAAGCATCTGGGAGGAGAATCTTCACAGAGAGAAGCTTTCTCTTCCCAAAGAAACCTTTTCCTGATGCCTTGTGTCCACGCATGGTGGCTGAGCTCCCCAGAGGCTCATGCAAACCAGGAGTCTTTGTATGTTTGGAGCAGGACCATTACTGCATCCCTCCACCTCTCACTGGAAGGAGATGCCTGGGCATCCTGATCATCCTGGGCAGGAGCATCCACAGCCTGAGTTTCTCTTGCAGGTCTCTAGGCTCCCCTTTGCTCAGGACTGCACTGAGCAGCTCTCTCCCCCTTCTCCCTCACTTGTACCATTTGCATCCATTTTTTCCGATGCACTAAACACAAGTGTTGTGCACTGGCACCATGTTCCTCGGCCTGATTGCTCAGATGAACTACCCGATACACTCCTACTCCTTCGCTGGGAGGGTGCCAAAGTGCTTTTTGCAGAACTGCTGAACTCTTTTCCAGCAAACATCCTGTCAGTAGCTGGATTGTTTGAATATCCAGGGAAATCAAGCGCAAACTGCAGATTGGCCAGGCGTGTTCTCAAGAAACAATTTTATCAAAACTTCTGGCAGAGAAAGTGCCTGGTTTGACAGAGCCTTTTCAGGGGTAGGCATGGAAAGCAGAGATTCAAGCACTGTCTTTGTGTGAGCAGAGTCAGAAGTTTGGCTCTGCTCCTCTCGCTCCCAGTGCATGCCCCAGGCACAGGCTGCAGAAACAACAGTCTTCATCCAGAGTATGTAATTAAATGTTCATTGGGCCAGGAGAAGGCTGGTGTGCATGGTGCAGAAGACTCCCATTCAGGCACCTGAGCTGTTTCTTTTTCTAGGGTGACATAAACCACAGGACAGTCTTAGGAGATGAGGACCCAAATCACATCTTCTCAAGCATGATTTCAGATGTCCTAGGTTTCATTCCGCCTCATAAATCAAATATTTTGGGAAGCTCTGTCTTTTTTTTTCCTTTTGACAAAACAAAGCTTTCATTTCCCGTAATCAGGGAGCACAAGTTTGAGCCTTCTGAGAACATCTTCACATTTCTCTTTCGGGTTTTCAGTGAGACATCATCAAATATCAGGTGGAGCAACACACTCCAAAGTGGCCATCACACTCCACCCTAAGGAGCGAGCAAAGAGAGACATAGGTCAACCAGCAGGATCAGCAGCTGTGTTTGCAGTGTGGGACATCGCAACACCCAGTATCGGAAAAATCACACTTCTTCCTGAATGTTTTATATGCTATTGTTAGCAGCAGTAATCCTACGGTACAAGAGCTGGAAGGGATTAGGAAGGAAGAGCATTCTCCCTCTGTAGCAGTGATTGCACAGTAAATTTCCACAGATTAACGTGCACTGAGTTGAGGGTTTCTCAGATACAACAGTCCTGTAATTGCTGCTACTTTTGTGGGCTTTTTAAACAATAAAGGAGTGAAGAAAAAAAGCTATACCACTAGCACGTAACTGTGAAAATGGATGTGTTTTTCCAGAACAGTGGTAGGGCCCGTATCTGCTTTTATAATCATTATGTTGCTCTCACTTGGATTTCAGGCAAGTATGCACCTTCAAGACTGCTTTTCTAGGAGCACAGGATGGCTGGTTTCTTTTGCAATGAGTTTCAGTGTTACCAGCCACTGTCAAGCCTCAAAAGTATGAAATCAGATTAAAATAAATTTAAGCATTAAAAATACATGTTGGATCCTATTTTGCCTATTGAATTCTGACCTTTTCTGTGTTTTCAAGCTTTTGTCTACTTCAGCTAACCTGAAAATGAAGAAGAGGCTCAGATTAGCCTCCACAAGTGGGTTTGTGGTGGGAAAACAGTGCATGCACTTGTAGGTCCTACCCTTTCCTACTGCACCATGCTCTCTGTTCACTATGCAGCCCTCTGCCCTCAAACATCCCCCTGACCACTGGAAAGCTGTAGCCCTGGCTCTCCCACGGGCCCAGACAGCCTTGGCCACCCAGGTCTGCCATGATGGTACCTGCAGGGGGTCCGTGTGTGCCGGGCTCACCTTTATTTGCGTTGTGTTGGAAAGCCGGGGTTTGTCAAACAGCAGATGTCTGCCCGTCACCCTGAGTCCAGCCTAGACAGTTTCTGCATTTGGAAGCAAAACTTAGCAGGAAGGATGGGTTTTGTTCTGTTTTTCTCACTTAAAAGACATTTAAACACTTGCAGATATGGCAACCAGCTGGGATTGATCTGTCTTCGCATGGGCACAAAGGAGGGCATAGACTCAAGGAGATGCATCCTTTTTCATCCACCTCGTGCCATGGTGCTTCTTCCTATTCACATGGTTGTCAACAACAGTCTTGTCCAAGTTTCCCCTTGGCAGCCTGACTGGAGCTATTTTCTATGGTCTGTAGCACTCTTATTTTCCATGGGGCTATAACAAGAGATGGAGCGGTGACGTGACAGACTGATTTAGGCCCTGCTGAGAGGATGTTTACAGAACTGGGACACCATCAACGTATTACAGACAAGCAGGATGTCTTTGCTCCTCTAACTCCATGGATCAGCAGAGCTTAACCTGTTTGCTCCTTCCATAAATGTCCCAAAGACTGTCTCCAGGCGTTTCCCACCAATTAGCGCTGTTGCTATCAGGGGTTTAGAGACATGCTCTGTTACAGGCCAGTGCCATGCCTGGTATAACCATGATGGCAAAGAACAAAATCCAGAGATTGAGGCAGGTGTAGCAGAAGCTGAATTTCCATTTTTCTTGGGAATTTCAGCAACAGCAATGGGAACACGTCTTCAGAGCCAGATACTGCTTGCAGCTGCAGGTGCTTCTTTCTCTTGCAGGGGCAGAAGTACAGCCCCTCCAGTGAGAAATACACCCACGTGGTTGAAATGCCTTGGTCATCCTCATGTTGCACCCTGAGAGTCAGAAACTTTCCCTGTAAGCGTCTGTGTGGGTACTCCAGACAGTATTAATGGAAGCAGACAGAGAGGACATGAGGCAGCCAGTGAACCCAGAATAGCTCTAGAACTGAGCGGCCTTTCCACTGGAAATTACCTGGTGCCTGGTTGCTCTGACCAGAGCCCAGATGAAGGCAAGTTGCTGGGTGGCCCCTCAATGGTCAGTGTGTGGCCACTGTGGTGTGCCAGGGAGGAGCGGCACTGCAGAGGTAGCAGCACTCTCACCCAGTAAAGCACCATTGGCGGATCTGGAAGCTCCCAAGGTTAGTGCTGTGGTTGAGCCACCTGGCCAAGCCCTACATCAGGTACTTTGTCTGTGTTGTGAGCAGGAAGGCTCTGAGGTCAAGACGTGTTATGGCACTCTCACAGACAACTGCTATTACCTGTGTAGGAAAGATTATATCCATGAGCCAGTTAGGTCCCTCTACCAGTGTCCATGTGTCCCGAAAACCACACTTCTGACACGAGTTCTGGTGTGACACTCCCATGACAAATCTTGCAAATAGTAACTCCAGGTCATCCAGACTATAAAACTCCCATCAACCCTTTTCTCCCCCCCCATCCCCCCCTGATCTATCTGCTGCCTGTGAGTAGCACAAGGTGGGAAGGAAGCAACTGGTTTCCCACTCAGAGTCTTTAATGGTATGACTTGCTCCCTTCATGTCAGCAGACACACAGGCTGTTTGGCTACACTTGCCTCTTCTAGACCTTGTTTTTTTCCAAGGGAATTTGCCTATGTGAATGTAGAAAAGGCAGGAAATGGAAAAATTCAAGACCTGTTAGTGAGAGGAACTCCCCTAACCTTGCCTATGCAGAGCATCTCAGCAATCCAGCCAGGAGCTGCAGTCCAAGAAGATCTACATGGCACAGGGCTTAGTGTGCTGCAGTCGAGAATGAGAAATATTCACATGCTGCGTCCAGTGCACGTGACCTCACAGCCAACTTGAGCCTGCATACCAGGGTGCATGTTGCATATAAATTGTTTCCTAAATGACCTGTGATGTCAGTATGCCTGGTTTTCACCACTGTCTTGTCTGTTTTGAAGGAGCACAAGACACTGCAGATCCAGCTCCATCTTCATACATGCTGATACATGCTCATGCACATATGCTGATGCATATGTTGATGCCCAGCACCCACCATCGGCCTCTTCTTGTGCCCAAGTGATCAACTTGCACTGTTGAGCAAGGGAACACAAAATTTAATGGGTGTCCAAAATTTTCCTTGTTAACTATTGGGACTGTGGATATTCCTGTTGTTCTGGAAGTCATAGAATCATAGAATCATAGAATGGATTAGGTTAGAAGGGACCTTGAAGATCACNATGGATTAGGTTAGAAGGGACCTTGAAGATCACCAGGTTCCAACCCCCTGCCATAGGCAGGGACACCTCCCACTAGACCACCGTTGCTCAAATAGCTGATAAGATTTCAAAGGTCCCTAAATTGCTAGCCCCAACCTCGTGAATGCCACAGACAAATGGCAGATGCTCAGTTCTTACTTCAACACACTTTGCATTGCATTGGTGACATCTTTGTTCTAGGAGATATGCCCCACAGTAACTCACAGAGGAGTTACTCATCAGAATCCATTATAGGAGTCCACTGGCTCAGAGTGATGGAGGAGGAAGGCGACGGGGCTGTATTAGTACAAAATGATTACAAGCTGCTTACACAGTGTGCCCATAAAAAGGCGAATGAATGATAAAAAACAGAGCTGGGAGACACCGCAAGATGTCAGCTAATCCCCTTCCCAGCACAGTGGTGCTTCTGTCACTTATGACAGGAATGTGTATGACCTGGTTTTAAAATCCTCTCATGCTGGGGTCGCAAGATTTTCCCCAGACATTTGCCCTTCCCGACGGTCAAAACATTTCCACTCCTGTTGAACCAAAACATTCTTGGTTCTAGTTTATTTTCACTATTTCTCTTCTCTTTGCCCATGAACAGTTTGTTGCCTTCAGATTGTGCAGATTTTTCACTTCTTGTTCCACCATGGAAGGAGAAGGGATGTGAAGTGGAAATAATACGCCAGAATCCAAAACTGACATGGGATACACATCACCTCCCCTGTAAAATGGCTAAAAGGCAGGGAATCCCGTGTGACCTAGTCATCCCCAGCTCCCTTTATAAGCACCGGGGAGAAAAAAGTACAAGTGATTCATCTGGTTCTGACTTACCCGTCAGGCAGGTGAGTTGTGCCCCAAAAGCGCCTCATTCTGTATTGACCCTGAAGCTGGTCTAGACGGCTCGCTCAGCGTGAGACAATGACAGTGTCTCCCACATCTCTGGATACAGGGGAAAAGGAGTATGAAGCTAAGCTGAGAAGCTAAAGCACCAGAGCCTCAGTGTGGGCAATAAAAGGATCAGGGTCTTTTAATCTTGTGACCTGGAAAACATTCCTCTGTCCCTAATTTTTGCTCCTTGTTTTCTCTTTTAATGTAACCTCTTTATATGGAGTCCAGCCACCAGCTCTCTGCAGCTTTCAGACATCCTTAACTTCATAATATGTGCTAGAATAGAATAGAATAAATAGGCTAGACTAAACTAGACTAGACTAGAATATTTCAGTTGGAAGGGACCCACAACGATCACCTAGTCCAACTGCCTGACCACTTCAGGGCTAACCAACGGTTAAAGTACGTTATTAAGGGCGTTGTCCAAATGCTTCTGTAACACTGACAGGCTTAAGGCATTGACCACCTCTCTAGGAAGCCTGTTCTAGTGCATGACCACTCTCGCTGTAAAGAAATGCTTCCTAATGTCCAGCCTGAACCTCCCGTTCATCCTGAAACTATGTCTATCCCAATATCCTGCACAAGACTTATTCTTGGCCAGCTCTGCTGTGATGAGGGGTAGGCAGAGCAAAGCCTCACTTCTGAGCAACTGAGGAGGATAGCTGGTGTTTCCAGACATGCCTCATGAAAGTTGGTGAGGCATGCATATGTGAGATGAGCATTTGTAAGGTACACTGCATGTGGAAGTGGGATGGCTCCTTAGCTGGCAAGCTCTTGCCCTCACTTATGTGCCAACCAAGCTCTTGGGCACTGGAACTGGTGCCAGCACAAATCCTGACTGACTACTCTTTAAAAGGCAAATGTCCCTAATGGAGAATTTTTATGATACCCCTTGAGGCAAGTTAAACACACATTTGTGCTTAAATATAAAAGAAAAATGTAATGAACAATGCATTTGGCAGAGTCCTACTGCAATATGCTGTTCTACATGGGGTCTGCAAAGACAAATTACAAGCAGATTCCTTATATGCCCTTGCACCAGCACTAATCCCTTGCAAAGAGTCCGTCTCTGGCGTTCCTGCTTCCAGTTTAACCCCTTCTTGTAGTTGGGCCTTTTTGCCCTCCGTGCCAGATCATTGCTTGGTGACAAATTACTACTGCTGAGCAGTTACAATTAGAATTTCCTTCATCCCAGACAAGATCCAGGCACCAAGAATTAAGCCTTTATGGGTGTAAAAGCAAGCAGACTGCAGTAACGTCCTTACCTCCTTATGACAACGTTGGGCAGGAGATGACCGAACTGCAGCTCCCACAGCAGTGAAACAACTCTCCAGGAATCTGCCTCATGAGGAATCATCTCCAGGTCCAAGCTGAGACCATGATCTGTCTGGAAAATCCCCTAGCTCTGTGCCCCAACTCCTTGGCCACCCAAGGTCTAGTGTTTAATCAACAGCCCGTGGGGCTGGGTGTTTTCTTTAGAATAGATGATCAAACCAAGAGGGTGGGCCAGGACTACACAGTGGCCAGCAAACACCAGAGCTGCTCTCAAGCCAGGTCCCAACAAGAGTGGCAAAGCCACGCCCTGAACTAGTGAGATCTGGTCCCCATTTCTACTGAGTTGGCTTAACCTCCATCCTGATTGGCAAGAAAAGCTTAGAAATGTGGCTTAAGTGAAGCATCTTTGGAAGCATGTCCCAGGACCTATGTCCTGGGAGACCCTCCAGCACAATTTCAGCAAGACCTCTTTCAGGATGTACTCTCACTGCCCAAAATCCAGCAGGATGCACTGGCCAGTGATGTACTGGTGGTCACAGAATCACAGAATGGTAGGGGCTGGAAGGGACCTTCAGAGGTCATCTAGTCCAACCCCCCACGGGTCCCTTCCCTCACTCAAGGGACTCAGAGCAATTCTTGAGGTAAAGAGTGTGTTTGCCCTACATGCTCCAGATCAAGGCTGTAGGTGCAGGCTGAGGAGCAGCGTGGAAGGCTGTGGCCAGCCAAGCTCCTGGCCATGCAGGAGTCATCTTCTGTAAGAACTCAGGAGGTTCTGGATGGTGGATTATTGGGTGCAGATGCGCAGCTGGTGTTTGGGCTGAGAGATAGACGGGAATCAGACCTTGGGCGTAATCGGCAAGCCATGGGAAGAGAGTGCATAGGATCTGCCAAAGAGGTGAGTGGAATCATTGGACAGCCAGGATTGCTTCTGAGCCTTGCAAAGCAGCACCCCAGAATGAGCATTTAAAGAGCAGATTTTGTGAATAGTCCGAGAGTCTAAATTACAGATCAACAAACACAGCCAGATGGACACTGCTGCCTTCTGGACATCTGCATCATTTATTGATGCTATCAGAACTCAGCCACGCTGCCAAAACTGGAGGCACAGAGTGCCCTTTGCCAAGTCTATGCCCAGCATAACCTCCTGCTCTGCCACAAGAGCAGAAAAAACTAACCAGGACTCACGATGTGAACAGGAACCTGGCTCAGCTGTCCGGTGTTCCTGTGAAAACCTGTCCCAAAAGCCAAGCTTTAGTAAAACACTCTCCTGTCAGTTGAGCCATCTGTCTTGCTCCAACTTATTAATGAGCCACATTCTTACCTTTGCTTGTGGAGTTTTTCAGCTCTGCTAGTTCTTTTCAAGCATCTTATCTTTAGCTTTTTATCAACAACAATACTATCCTTGAAATCTGTCAGTGCAAAAGGTAACCACATCCACAATCTTTTCAGGTCTGTGTGAGTGAATTAAACATTTCCCAAACCATTGGCATGAGATCAAGCGGCCCAGACCCTCCCACAACCTTACTATTAAACTCTCTGAGCCTCCAGAACAACACAGTATATCTAGCCTGTCTAACAGGACTGGAATCTGCTTTGCAAGACGTCCTGAACCATGCCCAGAAATAGTTTGGAAGAGCATCAGTTGGCCCAGGCAAGCCATGCCCACAGTGGCATGGGCTGTTTCTTGGCGTTGTTTACTCAACTACTGTAATGGTGCAGAAGAGGTTTTTGATTATTAACAGCAGCTCATCATTTGCTCTGATTTTACTCTACAAAAGTCTGCTGCAGCAGCCAGGAATACTACAGCCTGCTGCCTTCAGAAACCTTCTGGAGTGCTTGCCGGAGGCACAGTGATCTCCTGTACTTACATATCATTAGTGATCTCATACAGATCAATACAAAAAAACCCCAAACCCAAACAATTTTAAGCCTATAGCACAAGGAAGAAGGCTGCCTCTATGTAAATATTGCCAGAAAATCCTCAGACCATATTCCTGGAGGCACTGCAAAAGGTGGCTGAACGTGAAAGCTGTGGCTGTCTTCTTCCCCCTTTTCAGCAGTTAGTTTTGTCTGGTCAGGATTAGCACAGCATTGAACATGTCAGCTAGGTACAAAATTGTTGTCAGCACTAGAAAAATCACTTGCCCTGTGGACAAGCTTAATGCACAATAAGCTGCTCTGGCGAGGGCACAGATTCAGCACGTCCAAACACGGAAAGAGAACAGAAGGGCTGTGTTGCTTGTCTCTGTCATGAGTGAACAGTAATGGATGGACTCCTAGTTCAAATGCCACAGAAAACTTCATTTCCAGGTATGAACGGTGATCTGATGTTATACAAATAAAAACGTGGCACTGAGTCTGCACAGAGCCCCAGGAGAGCATCTCAGCTAGTCTGTCCCAGTCCACGCTCAGCACCATTACTGCTGCATTAGAGCTGCACACAAAGAAGTGGTAACCTGATGGGAAGGGAGAAAGGGCAGCAGCAGACATATGCCATCTGCCAGGGAGCTGACCCTGAGCCACTCCGCCTTGAAACGGTGACTCCGGTGTCAGCGGCAAAGCTCTGCTTGCAAGGGTGAAACACAGAGCAATTGACCTTTAGGTGACAGTTTGCAGCGTGTCAGCTCGAATGACACTGTGGGGAGGGGGGTGGGTGTTATTAAGGTATATGATATCACTCGCAAGCAGGAAAATAGCAAAATTTCCCCTGGGGAAAAAAAAAAGCCTGTGATTTCTCCCAGTGTTAGAATTCTTGCCTTACTGCTTCACAAATCCTCTATTGGAGACAAGAGCTTATCACCAAGGTACCTGCATTTCTCATAAAAGGTAAATTGCCTTTTAACTCTTCTCCATTGCTTTGTAACCATCCTACTTAGATCTAATGATGTGCAAAAGTTTACAAAGCGTTTTCAGATGACCTGGAATGCTTGCCAGCTTGTGAGTAGAGCAAATAGCTTAGCCAGGATAATAGAGAGGAAATCCACTGAATAGCTCAAGTCATTAAGATGTTTGCATTTGATGAGACAACCACTACCAAGGGCCAGAGAAAAAGAAATGAGCCAGTGCTGCTCATGCAAGGTGCTGTGAGGCATGCCTGCATCTACCCCGACCTCCCCAGCATCCGCCAGCAGGAGTGAGTTGGTAGGACCAAGTCTTTTCCCAGTGCACCAACTTGACTGCTTTCTGCCCAAGATCTGGAAAGGCTACAACACACAATTCAGCCATTCCACACACAAGCAAATAAATAACAAGTTAAATCCCATAGTAACCACATCTGCATCACTCCAAAAAGCTGTGGGGAGAAGGGTTGAGACAGCAAGTGTACCTCACTGATGTTTATTTTGGGAAACGTCATCAACCTGAAATTATAAGGTGAAGTTAAAAACCTCTTCCTATCCTTCTCCATTCTTGCAGCTTCCAACTATATTTTACAACGTTAAGGAAACTTTTTTTTTCCCTTTATTGCTGAGCGAAATGCACCCTTCTTCCCAGGAGCAACTGGGTAGCCCGCTGCACAGAGAATGGGGAGGACCATTGCAGGAGGACTAAGCGCTGACCACTGTAAACTCTGAGGGGTCTGGGAGGAGGCAACAGGCTCCTTTTGGGTATGTCCCTTCTCACCACACAGACCTTGGAAAGGGAAGCTGAGACAATCACAAAGACCTTAGGAGCAGCAGATGTAAAGGAGAATTTTATCTTTGTCATTCATAATTCTATGACTCAGCCTCAGGGACAAATGCAAGGGGAAGGCAGAAGGGATCAGGACTGCAAGCAAATAAAAAAAGCTGTTTTGCACTGATAGCTTCTGTGAAGAGGCCAGAAGTCAGACACCTTCAGGCAATGTGATACAAGGACCCTTGTTCCTACACAGCTCTCAGCTCTGCTGTGGGAGATCCTGTGATGCCATCAGGAATTCTGTCCACTTGCTCCAGTACACTTGACCTTCCTCCTTCTCTGTCTCCTACTATTTTGTTTTCTCACCCTGGACTCCAGTTCCTGGAGAAAAAAAAAGGAGGGTTGCTAGTACTCAGGTGGGAGGGAGATACTGCACCAGGGCTTATGTTTTACCCAGACTGTCAGATCATTTGAGGACTAATACTGGATGGCCATATCAGAACAAAGCCAGATTAACTCTTTGCTTTTTCTCCCCAACTGGCTGTGGCAACTCAGCATGTCCAAGTGGGTATCTGGAAGGATAACGAAGAATGCATGCCCTTCCAGGGGGACGTTAAAGTCATCCCTAATTGGGCTCATTATGTGCTGACTCCCTATGTGTCATTTCAACAGATAAAGGGCCCCTTATGAGAAACTAATAACTTCAGAGCAATGTACATTAAACAGTTACACAGAATTCTTCCCCAAGCCTCATTTTCCTTTGTAGGAGTCACAACAACACTGGATTTTTTATAACTAGATAAATACTGTGACAGCAGCAATTGTCTGCAGTAAAGAAATCCCAGGGCAAATTAGATTAGTCACAGGTACAGTGCTGAAGTCTTCAAAATCCACTTCTGCACCAGGGAAGCTGTGTCCTTTGCAATGCCATTGCTTTCTGACATGCCCTCTCCTGATGCAGCACAGGTGTTGCACCAGGGCTGTGAAGTTCTGTGAAGTTCGTCTTCCTGCAACAATAAGACATGGAGTTTTCAGACAGGCAATTGCTGGGATCTGCTAAAAACTGTGTTAGGAGCAGTTTCATGGGCGCTTAGTGGATGTTGGTTTTGCACATATCGCCCTCCTCACCATTCATAAATATATGCACAAGCGTAATTTTATTCACACAGATTTTGGCAAAAGGCCCATTGAATTCAGCCCATTGACTTTGGTAGACTTTGCACATTGAGGGTGAGAACAGATGGAGGCTCCATTCACCAGTTGCCACTCATTATTTAAAGCTTATTATTGTTAAAGAGTTTTGTTAATACATTCACAAATGAAGCGCGATCCAAGTGGTGTAACCACTGCTGAGTGTTGGTGAAGGGCAGACGCGCTCTCCCAACAAGGATGGAGTGAACAAAGGACACCCCTGTATACACAGGGCTTAGAAACAGTTTATATGCCCACTCACCTCCCGACCTTCAGAGGCAGTAGGTCTGCAGCCAGTACTTTCTGCCCACAAGAAAAAGGCGTTTTCCAATGGTTCCAGTATGAGACACCACAGACGTGACACAGGAGAAAGCAAAAGCAACTGCGGGTGAGCACAGGTCCTCTCTGTTGCCAACAGGAAGGTCCCGTGGGTTTTGGCAGGAGCTGTACTGAGCCTTTCCATAAGCTATAGCTATACAGAGTGGAAACCCTCCTTGCATCATGAAGAAACAAGGAATCATGTTTCCTGAGCACAGCCAGGGGAAGGGAAGTTTTCTAGAGCGAAAGATCTCCCTATACATGGATGCTGCAGGTTTGGTGAAGATCCCTCCTCCAGGGACTCACACCATTGTGTTTCTCAAAGCTAGATCTCGTCTCACTCCAGTGGACCTCCATTACTCCACATGCAAAGAAAGTAACGCTGGGACTGCCCACTAGCTCATGGGCACACAGTGCTCAGCAATCAGCTTTTGTAAAAGGCTTACTTTGCCTATGGGGCTCCAGGGTTATAACAACCTTAACAGAAGTGCCACTAGTGCAGAAATTTGTGTTATTAATAAAGCAGGAGAGCCAATGGCTCTCACAAGCAAGCTAGAAAGAGAAGTTAAAAATTCAGGTTGAGTTTAAGGGGTAAGATTAAAAAAAAAAAAAAAGACTTGTTGGGCTAAACTGGAGACTAACAGACATGGGAGTAGCAAGAGAGAGCGGAATGGCTTACTCCAAAGTAAGAACGCAACCAGCAAAAAAGGATCAGTAAAGAACAAGGAAATTTTCTTTTGCTGCAAGCCAGGGGCCTGAGCTCATGGGACTGCTTCTCCAGAAAGTGGTGTGAGAAACACACCTGGCACACTCAACACAAGAACCATTCCCTGCTGCAGGTCAGCAGCCTGAGCAGGTCTGAGCCATCACCGGGCAAAGCACCCTCTGAGACAGATATAAATAATTAGCATGGATCTATTCAAATACCCCAAAAGATAACACTGCGCACACATGTGGCAAGAGGAAATTAATTTCAGCTCTCAAATATCTGATAAAGATGGCATCAGTGCAGCCTCCTCAAACAGCAGCACGTTCCCGGTTGACAATTATTGGAGTGCCACATCTGGGGAATGCCTTCTGCAGTCCGAGCCTGGATGCTGGGCAGCCTCATATCTTTTGGTTCTCCTTTGTGTTTTAATGAGAGAGCAGCATGGGCTAGCGACAGGCAAGTTTGGGGACTACCCTTGTCCCAGCTGCATCACCTACAACTGAAAAACAAACTCAGTTTTGTCTTCTTTTGTGGGTTCACAAATGTGGTAGTGGGACTGTGTGAAAGTGTCAAAGCTTTGGGGCTCTCACAACAGGAGGAAAGTACATTTCTGGTCCTGGGAAACAGAAATCATCCCTAGAAACACAAAAATAACTTATTTGTGTCCTCAGTGGGCTTTCATTTCTTGTGCTGGTCTCTGTGGCTTGGGGCTTCGGAGCTGGGGAGCTGCTTCTGGTATCAAGTGTTTCACAACCCTCAGGCATTCATAGAGTTGTGTGCAGTGCTCTGCTTTCCTTCAGAGAAAGGGCCTTCAGAGAAAGTTCTTCTCGATCCTCTCGCCCAGGCTCTACATCTGTCCTGGTTTAAGGTAAAACCAGAACAATTTTGTTCAATAACTTTGCTTCTTAGCTGGGCCTCTT